>CM038117.1:16345411-16408034 GCA_001642375.2 Mentha longifolia
AGGTTACAAACGTGCAGGTTGTGAATCATGCAAACTGTGTAAATAAAGACAATAGAAAGAGAGACACGAGGAGTTTTTATCGTGGTTCGGAGTAAACAGCTCCTACGTCCACGCCAGATCCCGTCGAATCTGTAATCCCTTAACTGAGATCTTTCGCTCCTTTTTAACACTGGTGGAGGTTCCAGTCCAAATTCAAGTCTCTTCTTTAGACTGAATCTAGCACGAATTTTGAGTCGTGACTCTTCTAACTTTTCATGCAAACTTACATACAATCTTACTAATCCTGAACGGCTAGCACTAATAATCAAACTGGAAAGCTGTGAAGAGCTATCACCGTTTGAGATACAACTCTATCAACTACACTGAATATCAGCAATGGTGGTAGTGAGAGTGTAAGTTGTGTTCTAGTAAGACAAATTCTAGAAAGAATAGAAATCTTCAAAGATCAACACTTGGGAAAGCTCTAGTAATTTCGAGTGTTGATTGTGAGTATATTTGGCTTGAGATTTCTGCAGCGTTTCAGCTTGTAATTTGAGTTTCCCGTATTTTCTTTCTTGAACGTCTTGAGGTATTTATAGAGAAGTATTTGAAATAGAGCCGTTGTTTGTGTCAGGATGAGCAGAGCCGTACACTGACATAATTAGTCGTTGAGTTGAGGACAGGTTCCTCAGTCACAGCTCAGGTTGGACTTTGCAGGTCGTGCTTCCTATACCTCTATCTATCTTCAGTCTCTGTAACCTTCGAATGAGATCTTCAAGTATGATTAGGACAGGTTACATAGACAGATTACATAGTGGAACAATATGACAGGTTTGAGTAGATTAGGTACAAGGTTGCACTTCCAACCTTGACCTTTACATAGCAACCTGTTTTAGTTGAGCTTGACTGATTCAAACACGGATCAGTCTGTTCCAATTAACTTCTATTGACTAAGTGTGGTTTCTAACAACATTATCAAAACTATTGAAGGGTTCCCAACAACGGACCTTTGGGCCCCAGCGCCATCGTCTTCTCGCCGTCGAACCCCATTAACAGAAGCGTGATTCCCACAAACACCGCACCCACCATCACAGTTCTCCAATTCTCTCTCCAGATTTCGCCGTGAGGAATTTGACTAAGCTTTTCAACACAAGACTTTGGGACGAAGACTGCCGGAGTAGCGGCGCCGGCCAGCGCCAGTTCAAAGAAGAAAGGGAAGAGGGAGAGAGAGATGGGTAGGTTTAGAATTTGAAAAGATGAGAGAGAGAGTAGATCTCAGATCTGAAAACATAAAAGATGGAAAGGGGACATACGGGAATTTCTATTAAAAGATAAGGATATTTTTGTCTAAAATAGCAAAAATTGGGTATGATTTATACTTTTTATCTTATTGGACATAATTCTTGTTGCCTAAGTGAAAATGGGTAGCCGAGACCATTGTCAGGAAAAAAAAAAAAGAATCTATCTATAAGTAGTACATAAAAGTAAAAGAGATACACTCATGTGCGACCAGTGGTACGGTGCGATCCAACCGCAAAATTCACAATCAAACAGGTCTGCAACTGAAAACAATACAAGTACTGGATTTGGCGAAGTAATTCATTAGCTTTTAAGGCCTGACCATATTATGCGGCCGGCCTCATGCAAATCTTTGTCAAAGTAAAATTCATATATACAAAAAAAATCAGTTTAATACTGTAATCACATGCGTTCAATATATTTATGCGAATAAATGAAATACTCCATTTGTTTTGATATGAATCCTATAATCACTTCTTTACCTTATTTTGGTACTATAATTTTCTTGAAAATTGTTTGTAATGGCTTTTTTTTTTCTTTATCAGACAAACACAACACGCTCACACACACACGCACCCGGAGTGATTCGAACTCCCGACCTCTTGGATGGGAGGGGAAACGTCTTACCAACTGAGCTGCGGTTAATAGTAGACATTACAAATCAAACATCATGCAATCAAGATATTTATACATGAACTTCAAGTCTTAAATTTATACTTACTAATAATTCTTCAATTATTTATATGAAATTCAAATCTACTCTGTATATAATAATAACGACTATGGTCGATGAAGCGCAACTCAGTTGGTAAGACACTTCTCTTCCAACCAAGAGGTCGGGGGTTCGAGACACCTCGGGTGCGTGTGCATGTGAGTATGTGTGTTATTTGCCTAATCAAAAAATAATAAAAATAATAATGACTATGGATAGCCATTTATAGTAAGTTTTTTTGTATGTTTTTAAATATACTATTTGTAGAAATCATCTATATAAATGGTAAAACTTAAGTGTGCATTAATAATTTCCGATTAACTACTAATTGATTATCATTAATATTTCTCAATTAACTAATTAATTATGGATGTTACAAATACATATGGCAAAAACTTGGGTGAGGCCGGCCACATAGTGTGGCCGGGTCAAAGTGCCAATTTTTATGCAGAAAAGTGTTAATATATATGAATAAAAGTGTCAATCTTTAACATAATTATCTAACGAATAAACATGTTAATTTTTAAAAGTGTCAATCTTTATACAGAAAAGTGTTAATCTATATAAATAAAAATGTCAATCTTTTAAACGGCCATATAGTACACCCGGGCTCACCCAAGTGTGCCCCATACATAATCTATGTAATAATGACGGAACTATCATTTTTAGTAACTTTATTGTTAACTTTTATTAATATATTTCAATTAATTAATAAATAATAGAAATTACAAATCATAACTCATGAAGGTAATTAATTTCTTCTAATTATGAAATGCATTTTGCTTATATATTTTTGAATTCTACAAAATAATTACACAATTAAAATTCATCCTAGGTTGTCAGTGTCTCGAATTTGTAGTTCATGTATTGGTATTTGTAGTTTAGGGTTTGAGGTTAGGGTATAGGGTTTTGGTTTTTTTTTTTTAAGCAAGTGCAACAAAATAATAATTAGTCAAGGTCCATAAACTTCTTAAGTATTTTCAGTACAACAAAATAATAAATAGTCAAGGTCTATAAACTATTTAAGTAGAAAAGTCAACAAGTCTGAAATATTACAGCACCATAAGAAGTCTAAAGAAAATGTTGTAATACATCAAGAGATGCAGCATGCCCTTGAAAAGAGATCAACTCCCGACCAAAGTAGTACATGATGATGTTATTGACCTCCTCCATACTTGGGAGGTAACCCTGAGGGAAGTACTCGCTCAGATGCTTAGCCATGTTACAGATGAATTGTAACATGATATCCCTATAGTGAGATCGTTGCCCTTCGTATTTATTATGCTTAAAGCATTTCACCATGGCCGAATGTTCATCACCGGAACGGAACCCGCAGTCCAATCAGGTCTTTTCTCAGGTGATATCATCATAGAATTCATAAATTGATTATGGAGACAGTGATTGGGCAGCAACTGGTGTTTGTTTACGTTGTAAACATTGTGCATGAATACGTTCCTATCTTTAGTGGATAGGAAGGTAATGTGATGCTTCAGCCATACTACACTGTTGGGGCTCAAATTGCTCAATTTTTTGAGAAAGTCTTGTAAGTCTGTTGGATATGGAGTTCTAGCTTGCACTTTGGCGACTACAGCGCTAATGAGAGTGCCCAATGCTTTGAAGTCTTCTTTCTTAGACTCAATATCGGCATCCCTAAGCAACACTCCGAAAAATATGATATGACCATCTTTTACACCGATATTCTTAATGGTGAAATCTGCATAGTCCATGGAAATTCCTATTCCATGAAGATGGTAATGAAATCTACCATAACTCTAAATATTATTTTACATAAATTCACCAAATACTCATACTCATCACATGATGAGTTTGGCATGGTGTATTTGGCAAATGGTGCACACTTATGTTGCTATAGGTATGAAGATAGGCTCATACCAAACCTATTATGGATCGAAAGATTTTCTTTCCCCGTGATAAAAATGACAAAGACGACGTTGAAAACTATCGAGTAGTGTTTGTTGAGATCTTAGGATTTAGAGTTTAAGGTTTAGGGTTCAGGGTATATATATGGTTTAGGGATTGGGTTCGGGGTTAGGGTTTAGGGTATGGGGTTAGCGGTTAGGGTATGGGGTTAGGGTTTAGGGTATGGGGTTAAGCTGTTAAGGGTTTTTTTTTTTTTTAAAGAAATCTCATTCATCAAAATCTGAAAAAGTTTACGTAGAAAATGCGTTAAACTAGCTACATACACCAACAAAACTTACTGGTCAAGCTAAAAATAACTTATTACATACGATTGATGAGATAAAATAGATCAACAGTTAAAATTAAACTAACAAAGAATTACACATCTTGCTTCTTCATCAATTGCAAGATCGAGACTCATTAGGACTTCCGTCTGTATTCATGCAGAAAACACAACAACTTCTTCAAGAAGTTTAGAGTCAGTGGTTGGCGTTATTCCACACGCTCTCTATCTCATCTCTCTCCCGTGCCCTTTGCAATTCCATAGCACCTGACTCAACGTCTTCAAGCTACCGGTACATGTCAACTTTCCACATCGGCACCTTGAAAGGCAACCTCAACATGCGTTTGGCAGATTCAATGAATGAGTCACAATTACATCTGTAGTTCATGTGGTAGTAGATGACAATGGCGTAAAAGATATAGAACGTTGGCACCAGGCAAAGAATCGATTTGAACTTCGATTGACTCAACCCTAGAAACTTGTGATCCGTTGGTTTCACAAGTTTATGAGGGTTTTTTGAGAATACTATATCATATAAAAAAGTCTGTTGTTCAGTGAATTACAAGAAAGTTACAAATCAACAAACATCAATTTATTACATTGGTGGAAATATATTTTAGATGATTTAGTTTAGACATTGGTGGAAATATACTACGTATATCATAAAAAAAGAATGAAAAAAGAAGAAGAGTATGGTGATAATGTAGTCTCAATTGAATAAATTGTATGAAGAAATTTAAAAATGATTGGATAACTATGATGAGTTGTGTCATTCATGGTGTGTACAAATACATCAGTAAGTATGATACCCATAAGGAGTTCAATATATTAGAGGATAAAGAGTTTGATATTAGTCATACTAAAATAGAGGGTAATGAAACTAAAGATATAATTTAATTAATTGAGAAGAGGTGTAATTAACATATCATCCAAAGAATCAAGACGTGTCAATCTATTTTTTTATTATTTTTTTGATCGGACAATTGTTAGATGTTAGTTATATCCATAAATGATTCTCATCTTCAATCTAAATAATTTAAAATTCAAACAGTTCGTTCACATACGAATACATTATATATAGTATCTATTAATTTTCTTTATTTTAACTTTAAATTCAATAAGATTATTTTATTTTTGTGGAGTTATAACTTCGTCTTGTCTTCTAAGAATCAAATTCTATGGTATCAATTGCTCAATTCTTTTTGGTCCATTTTAATGTATCAAATTCAATAAGATTATTTTATTTTTGTTGAGTTATAACTTCGTCTTGTCTTCTAAGAATCAAATTCTATGGTATCAATTGCTCAATTCTTTTTGGTCCATTTTAATGTATCAAATTCAATAAGATTATTTTATTTTTGTTGAGTTATAACTTGGTCTTGTCTTCTAAGAATCAAATTCTATGGTATCAATTGCTCAATTCTTTTTGGTCCATTTACTATGTCAAATCAATAATATCTTGATAAGAACTAAAATTTTAAAATTCAAAATATATTGTTTAATTCTCGTCTTATTGTTCTTCTCGTAGTTATTTTAACTTTGGATTTTGGATTTTGCTAATTTAAAAATACTTTATCAATGTGTCTTTTATATATATTTAAAATCATCATGTTCTAAAATAATAAATAATTATGTTAAATTTTCCCCTCCGTGTGCCTAACCCTTTGACAAAGAGTTATAATATAATAATACTTCTAAGATTAATTATTATAAGTTTTAAAAGTACAATTATGATATATAATCAATATACAATTATATAATAGAGGTATAATAGGGGTATAATAGACAAAAAAAATTGTAAAACAAGGCTCTTTTATAATAGGGTATAAATAGATAGATAGATTGATACACCTATCTATTAAGGTGGCACCACCTGTGAATCTCATACAAATTTGATGTGACGTGACTGAAGAATTTAAGCACCCCACTGAAGAATAGGAAACTATGAATGCGCTTAATTTTACAACATTTACAGCAGGAAGTATTGGATCGATCTGAAAATTTGAATGATTGCATAACATTTGATACAAACAACTGCCAAGCTGCATAGACACAAATAAAACACAATGATCATCCAAAAAGGGAGAAAATTTCAACTTTGTGGTTGATTTGTGTCCGGAGACATAGCTAAGATTTCTAAGCTTGTTTCTTTCACATGCTATAATCAATTCAATCGTTGGAACGAATCTGAGGCAAGATCTAGAAATATTACTCGAACCTCAAGAAAATGCCTTGTGCAGAACATAAATAGAGCCCGCTACATTTCTACATATTCATGAACTATCTGCTGCCCTTAAATGCTGAAAGAGAGAAGAATGACCTTGTTGCTGAAATGAAAAGAATAGTAAAACAGTATTAAAAATCCTGTATAACATATGGAAGTAAAAACGGAGAAGGCAAGACCTAATTTACCTTTCATTGTGCTTACAGAAGCTGAAACATTTCCCTCCTGAAACTGCTGAGATAAACTCTGAGCATCGAGTTTCCTGACATTTGTTTGAGCTGAAACACAATGTGTTTCAACATATCAGACCATATTCATCATACAATATAAACTGCTACAGTATGAAAGCATGAAGTAGATTTATCTTTTGCAAGAATCGTACTTAGTGGAATTCTTAATTACAGTATATCATACTGCTCGTGATGGGATAGGAATAACTGACATGAACAATTCCAAATTACGCTCTATTCTCAAACCCTACTACAAGAATTTAAGCATTAGCAAAGATTACCTTGGTGTTCATGATCAGAGAAGTTTTTCTGATGCCCGTTGTTCATCGAATGAAGGGTTGCTATCTTCAATAGATTTTCAGAACTTTTCTTGCTTGTGAGTCTGGAATCCTCAGAATCGTCCTCTCCTTCAGAAAAGACAGATGGGCTAGACCAACCTGTTGAATTTGCCTCGGTTTTACTCTTACGAGCAAATTTCAACAGCCTCTTGAATCCTTTAGGTGCATCCTTGTGGTAGATCATTGCTGGAGGGTTTTCAGCAATCCCCCAGTCAATGGAATCAGGTTCACTGCTCTCCTCAAGAAGCATTTGTGAAAGAGAATGACGAACTCGAGGACTCGATGCTCCAACTGGCACTTTATAAGCTGGTGAAATCGCCAGTTCATTAATATGTACACTATTATTCATAAAGTGATCATTCTCCTCTATTTCCACCCAAGCTGTGGGTGAAATGGTCAATTCTTCTTCAACCTCAGCCTCAGCCTCAGCCGCAGCCTCAATCTTTAATTCAGGCTCTTCTTCCCTCTCAGAGCCATCAGCAGTTGTGGGGTTAACCTCACCTAACTCTTCCTTGTCATTACATTGCTGGGGACTCTGGGTACTGGTCTCAAATTCCATGCTCGTGTGATTTTGAAATTCTTTGTTTTCCCTCTCTTCATGCTGAACAACTGAATCAGAGGACTTCAAAACTGTTAGATTGTCATCAGCCAACGACGGATCCTCAGACTTCCTCAGTGATTCTTGAGGAGATGCTTTCTTCTTCACATTAGGATTGGAGCTGGAGGTAATTCCTGAGCCTTTACGAAGAAAAGGCTTTGATTCTAGTGGAACTACACTGCTCTTCTTTGAGACCTTACTATACAAATTAGGTTTTGCTTTAGAAACGAGACTCTCTTCTGTGGCAGTTTGAACTCTGCTTTTTGCAGTTTTCTTAGGCTTTGTCACAGATTGCTGCGTTTTTTCAATGGCAGGTTTCAGGGTCTTCTTGCTTTCATTCTGATTTGGCTTTACAGACTTAGCTCGTATTTGAGAGGTCTCAACTTTTGAGCCAACCTGAGAAGCCAGTGGTGTTGGCTGTGACCTTCTACGAGTTGGCAATGCACTGGAAGATGATGATGTAGGGGTTTTAGCAGGCGAGGGCCCTCTTGCTCCTGGGGATGGCCCTCTAGCTCCAGGGGATGGCCCTCTAGCTCCAGGGGATGGCATTGATGGCCATGATTTACGAGTGGAAGGCAGAGATGCTGCTTTTGTAGATGCTTTCTTAACAACCTCAAGTCTAGGGCTTTCTGCCTTGGGATTTGCTGGTTGAGATGCATTGATTTGTGGTTTCGGGAGCTTCTTCGAATTATGTTTTCTACCAGCATCTCCATTTGATGGGCTTAGTTGTGATTTTTTTGCATCAAGAACTTGTTGCATCCCTCTGAGCTGTTTGTCTTTCCCTTCTCTTTCTTTAGCAGCTTCTCCATGAAGTTTCTCATCCCTTTTCTCCTTGTAGTGATCATAAAATCCACCTCTCTTCTCAGATGGCAAGCTTTGTCTCTTTCTGCCAGCAGGCAAAGCAGTACGGCTTTTCACAGTCTTGGTTTCCATCATTTTTGTCAGCAGCTCATTTAGTTCTGCTTCCTTTTGACGGCTCCACTCTGTTGAGTTGATTAATCTTCCACTAACATCAGCTGATTCAGTCAGACGAGTCTCTTCTTGTGTAACTACAGGAGTGCTTGCTTCTTTTTCAGGTGAATTCAACTTCACGTCTAATTCACAATGCTCAAAAGATCCGTCATCTGAAGCTGGTTCAGACTTTCGTGAACCATGCGTAGCTTCCTTATTTTCTACATTATTTTTAATCTCAGCAACATCATCTTGAGGACATTGAGAAGAATCTTCACCCATTCCGCTGCTCCATCTTCTCAACACAGTCTTGTTCGCACCAATCGATGCACTCAACAAGGACTTGGCTTTCTGAACATCCACTGTTTGATCCTTTTGTTTTCTTTCAAAAAGATTTATTGCATCCTGTACACTCATTCTCCTCGCGTTACTTTCTAGCTTTTTGGGAGCTTGCTCCTCTTCATCACTATCATTTGCAGCACAGTCTTTTGACATTCTATCCCGAGAAGGAATATAGTTCAGACTTTTAATACTTATTGCAGTAGACCTTCGAGATCCAGATCTTCCAATTTGTATCCTTTTCATTGGAGATGCCGACCTCCTAGGTGAAGCAGATCTTATAAGAGACCGACTTCTGTCAGCGGCTGTTTGCTCTTCCTCACTTGAGAAAGAAGATTCATCACTTCCTGTAGAGGATTGCCTCTCTAACTGAGCTGCTTTGGCAGGTGAGACACCATATAATACTGGCAGCTCTGAATATACTGATTTAATTGTATGATTGCTCCTTTCTTTTGGTTTTAATTTGTCACTCTCTGAGAAATGTGTAACACTCGAATTTTGAACAGCCTGAGCTCCACGTACCATTTCTATATGTTTGCCTAATGAATCACTACAATGAAATACATTATAGTCATTAGCAACAGATCCAGAATTTCTCCAATGAAGAGAAGATAATAAAACAATTGATCCTTCTTTAAAACAAGCGAACCTCAAGTCTGTTGATCCAAAATGCTGAGAAAATTTATGTATATCAGTTATCTCCTCCACAGAATATCTTGAACCAGCAGCTTGGTCAAAGGCAGTTGCTAACTCTTCTCTCAGTGCATTGAGCCTCAAGTCCAAGGCCCGCAACAGTTCATTCCTGCAGGCAAACAATGATAAGAAGACAAATATGCATACAATTTAGAGTTTTAAGTAGTGAAGTAAACAGACATACTTGGAAGCTTCAGAGTCTTCAGCCTGCACACGAGCCATTAAAAAAAAAGGAAATTAATAATCGCACGAAGATCTTTAATCTAGATTATACAAAGAAACAAAATTGGAGGCATGAGATTACAAACTCACTGGTGTGGTAGATCCCATGTCATCAGCACTCCTGTCATCTGACGGAGGAAAATAGTGGAAAACTTATTATCTGTATATAATTGATGGCAAGCACCTATCTTTCCAGTAGATAGAGACAGTTATTTACTGGGTTTTCTTTTTGTTAGGCACAAGAGGTAATGAGTAGGAGGATCCTATGTACGATCTTCAACGTGTTTATTTATACCAATAAAACCATATATTTGTTGCTTATAAGCGCCGATGCATATTATACATAGATACCCTTAAAGCAGACCTCTCAAATAAAATGTACCAGGAAACTTACCAGATTCCCCACTCTGGAGCTGATACTCTCTACCCTGAGGAGATAAGTAATAAAAGATCAGATTTATCATTAGGGAGAAGAGATCAATTCAAGCAGAATTAACAGAGTTTTACCTTTGCATACAGAGAAAGGTGGAACCTACGAGCCTCCTCCAGCTGAGATATCTCGTTTGTTAAGGAATTGGCAACTTCCAATATGTTAGCTGACCCAATTATATGTAGAAACCTATTTGATGAAAACAAAATTGGCATGTAAAGGGGATGCAAGAACTGTGCCATATCTTCACGTGTAACAAAGTAGTGAAGAGAAGAATGTCAGCTAAACCTTATCAATGTGGATTTAGTAAACCATTTGTTTTCATGCATGTTTTCTGGAGGGTAAAGTTTATACTTGTCATCAGATCCTTTTGAATGCAAAGCTTTGATTTCACCTGAATGCAGCAATAGATTCTCCAAAAGTCCGCATGTCACTTTCTCTTTCTTGTTCCCATAGCACACACGTGCCTCATATCTTTCAAAGCACAAAGTAACAGCAATGATTTAGATACTCTAGTGATGGACTCCAAACATTGCTCAACAGTAAGATTATTTAGAGTTCAAATCATCGCCCCAATTCAACTCACACATATGTAACTATTCAAAACATGATTACATTTTCCTAACTACATAAAAGCAACTAACAGCATTTAACAATATTTTTTTCAAAATATATTCAGTGAACTGGAATAAGAAAACTGTATGGTAATTAAAGAGAGAGAGAGAGAGAATCACTCTCCATTTATCGGAGTGTGTTCAAAAATTTCAAAAATACTCCCTCCGTCCACGAAGAGTGAGGTGTTTTTGCCATTTTCGTTCGTCCATGAAGGGGTGTTTTTATTTTAGTCCATGACCCCACACACCCCTTTATACTCTAAACCTTTCTCTTTCCATTACTTACAAAAAAATCAACACTTCATAACCTAACTATTGTTCTAGTGGGCCACAATCCCGCTTTAAAAACTTTACCATACTTTTTACCAATTGTTTTATTATAATCCGTGCAATGCAATGCTAGAGATATCGCCGGTAATGCAATGCAACGATAGAGATATTAGTACCAAAGTAAAGTGGAGATTTTGTTTGAAGTATAACCTGTTCTGGCTTGGAAAAACATGAAACTCAATGCAATCCACCGGAGTGTTGGCATCTATAGCTGCTTCCATCTTCACTTATATCTTACTTCAGGCACAATACTTATAGGAGAAAGCCACAAGTAAGGCAACAGAATCATTTGTTGATAATACGATATATTTCAAAATATTTGCATAGTTTTACAAACACTAAAGACTAAACAAGGAACAAAGAAAAGAAAAATTACCAGAGGCAATTTGTTAAGTTATGATCATCACCACAAACCCCATTTCATCATTAAGCAAACCTGCATCCCATAGTCTATTATACTTCACCGAGCTCGAGGATTGCGTGCCTGTGACTGAGTAGAGCCAGAAACATTATAATCGGAAATCAACACCATTAAAAATAAGAATTGAAATGGTCGAAACCAAATGTATTTGGCCACATTTTTAAAGCTAATCAGAAGTAACAAGATCAATGCTCAGTCAATCGAAGTCGGGCTGTTTTCTCTTTACTCTTCAGTGGATGAATTAAGAGACAATAAGAAAGGAACTTGAAAGCTATCACACCTATCTTTCAAGATCAGATCTAGCTTCCAAAAACAGAGCAGAATACCATAAAAACAACGAAAACCAGAAATCGAGGAATAAATAAATGAATAAAAACTCTAACACAGCAGCATCCAAAGGCAGCAATAAAGTTTCAAATCCTGACATTACTCACAAAAGCAAGCAAAGAGCTTCATTTGTAAGCTTCAAAACTTTAAATCCAAAAATGCATATCGAGAGAAAGAAAGAGAGAGTACTCACTGGAACTGAAGCGAGAGAGTAGATGATTTTTGTTCAAGTCGTTTTCTTTTCTTTATTTGATTTGAGTTAGAGAGAGAAAAGAAGGGAGCCTTTAGTTTGTAGAGAGAGAAACTCCACACCGCTAGATAGCCTAGATTCAAAGTTAAACCAAAGCACATACACGCAATATTTTTTATTTTGTTTTTTTAATAATACATTTTTTTCCCACTAAATATTGGTGTTTCTTTTTTCTTTTTTTCTTTTTTTTTTTTTTTTTAATGGCGGTGAATTGCGTGTTTACTGGAAAGGACAAGGGTGAACTTAATATTGGATATCTGCACAATTATTACATCACTCAAGATTGGTACAATTTTCAGCTAAATAAAAGTGTTCAACATTAATTAGCACATATTTGACCTCACCATATTTTACACGATTTGTTAGATGAATTTATGGACTATAATAATGTGATTATTTTGTATCATTTCGGCACGTATTTTAATAAAAAGTTAGTGAAAGAAAAATGTTTTAATTACAAAATACTCCTTTTGTTTTTATTTAAGTATTTTATTTGATTTTTGTTATTGTTTGTTTTTAAGTGTTTCATTTCAAAATTTGATAATAAAATAGTTAAATTCTTCTCACTTTATCCTTATAATTAATGTTATACATAAGTTGATGTTCAGAAAAAGATAATATTAAATGAAATTAAAATATAAATTTATATATTTTCTTGATATGTGTATTTTGATGATGAAGAATACTTAAAAACGGAGGGAGTATGTAGAGTCATGTACTAAAATACAAAGATGCACAATTTTTTCTCGACGTCTCAAAATAGCAAATAGTGTATAATTATTGTGCATATTTAAGTTTGTTTGGTGATTATTGAATATCGGAACGATACAAGTCTTTGGGTCAACTAATAATAGTGGTTAACATCTCTATTATATTAATGTAGTTGAGCGAAACTTTTTCATCATCATATTGATTCTCATATGTTTTATTAACTACAAATATGTGTAATTTAGTACGACATCAATCCAATCCAGACTCATACATTTTTAATCAATATGAATTTATTATAATAATAATAACTGTCAAGATGGATTGGAATAACATTTAAATTTTAACGGTGTGCATGAACAAAATTAATTCAATCATTTTTTTTATTTTGAAGAGGATTAATTCAATCATTTTACTCAATCGTTGCAATTATCGTAATAAGAGTAATCATGAGGGTAATAATGATCCATATCTCTTGAATTTTTTTTCCTTAAATAAGAACTCATGCATGCATATTATAATCGTTGAATGTATGATTAATCAACGTGGACAGCAAAACAACATTTGGCCTTCCAAATGGTTTTAGTTTTTTGCCTTCTAGAACTATAGACTTTATTTTCTTTTTCTTTCCCCCTATTTTTCCTACTTAACTTTCTTATTTTCTGTCGCCATTTCAACTTATTTTTCTTATCTTATTACGCCATCAAATAAATTTTTACTTTTTTTTTCTGTATTCTTTATGTCTTTAATGTTTGCAAATTCATATATTATATTCTTTATTGAAAAACTAATGATTTTTTAATAAAAAAAATACATAAATCTTGTTATTGAAGACAAAGTGTTTACAATTTATTAGTAGTAGTTAATATGGTAGAACGGTTTATACTCGAGTTTTTCTATTTATGTAATTTTTAAATTGCTTGAACTAGATACCATCATACTAGGGCTTGTTTTTCTATTTATGTAATTTTCTATTTTATGATTTTTTTTTTCTAAGTAAAAGTTAATTTTAGCCTAAAAGGTATAATATTAGCTCATCATAAGTAAAAATGTGTAGTTTTAGCGATTACACAATCACAACGCATGGTCGTGTGTCACGACCACAACTATGTGAGGTCGTGACAATGTCCAAGATCACGACACGACCAAACACGATCATAGTCGTGTATCACGACCATGACCACGACACGTGGTTGTGATAGGTCATGTGATCACGACCACAACCATACACGATCACGAACAACAAAGACACATGGTCGTGACAGGTCGTGAATCACGACCACATGGGCTAAAATTATACTCCCTCTGTCCTCTATTTTTTAAGCTTTTTTTAGCACACGTTTCCACTCTTCTTGATGATTGGTTTAAAATGAATTTTTAAATATTTTCTTTTACGGGATATTACGAATGGAAAACCATCATCAAGAAAAAATATTTCAAAAATTTATTTTAAAAATCATCATCAAGAAGCGTGGAAACGCGTGTCAAAAAAAGCTCAAGAAATATAGGATAGAGAATACCTTTCACTTATAAGAGGCTAAAATTAACTTTTGCTTAGTGAAAAGGGCTATTTGAGAGATTAACAATAATTTATAAATATAATATATAAAATTTAAATTTAAGCTTCTCTTTGATTTCATTGAAACCACTTGCTAACTCAAAAAACATATACAGTATATAGTTGAATTATGTAGATTGCTGAAACAAACATTAAGTCCTGCCCTTAATAAAAGAAAGAAAAGAAGCACTAATTCCTTCAATGGCTTATTGGGTCGTTTAAGTTCTTAAAAAATATGCATTAGTATTAATGAACATTAGAAATTTGTAATGAATTTTATACATGTAATCACCAAGAATGAAACCTAAAATGTTAAATCAATTTACCCAAATACTTTAATGATTCCCTTGAATAATTACAAAATAAAGCTCTTCGATACTTCTGCTTGGCCATTAGTTTGTGGATCAAAAATTTGGAGATGCAAAAATCAACCACACTAAGCACTTTGCACTCTTCCATACTTTAAGGACATGGATCAAAAAATACAGTCATTGTGAGATTTGAGGCCTTACAATTGCATGATTGCAGTCTTAATTTCTTTCTTGAGTGATTGATCAAGTATGCTTTGAGGATGAAAATGGGGATATGGCCATGAAAGACATGAATTTGCTCAAGCATAAGGTTCCTTATATTTTTCAGAATTTGAATAATTGTTGCAATTTCTTTTATAACCATATTATTTATTCTTGGAATGAACTTGTACATAATAAGGGAAGATGTTGATCTAATTGGAAAATCTTGATATCAAGAATATTAGAAAAACTGGTTATTATATAAAAATTCCGTTATGGTGTCAGTGGCTGTTACATGATGTTTATAAAATGATTATATTTTAATCCAACTGTGCAATAGCTACTCTCCTTGGGAATTTTAATTTGTTTGTAGGTTTCTTATAAAATGAAAGTCTCTATCTCTCTCTCTCTCTAATAGAAAGAACAAAAAAATTATCATTGCTAGTAATAATATGTAAGGGATTAAAAATTGATAACTTTCATAATGTCCTGTTACCATTTCAATTCATAATTATTTTACTTGTCTATATGAAAAGTGGAGGTCACATGGAAATAATTTTGAAGCTTTTTTTCTAGATTTTTTTTAACCTTTCTCATTGTCCGGTTTGCAAATATGAGGTTGGGCAATACCCTAGATTTTTAAAGGCTCTGTTGAATGTTCTTTAAAACCTGTTGTAACAAGTGGTTCATTTTCATGCATAAAACTCATCTAGGAGCTTAGATTAATTACATCATTGCATAAATTTAGTTATCACGTCATGATGTGATGTGAACATTATTAGAAACCATTGACATTTGATGCATTCTTAGAAATCATTAAAAAGTGTAAGCACAAATTTATCATGGTTTAAGCACAAATTTGTCATGGTTCTTTGAGAATTCGTAACATTATTAGAAACCGTTGACATTTGAAGCATTCTTAGAAACCATTGAGAAGTGTAAGCACAAATTTGGCATGGTTCTTTGAGAATTCGTATACTATGTTCTAATAACTAGTAACTTTTATTTCCCATTCCTTCTGGTGCAAGTTGGAGAGAATAGACTATTTGTTTTGGAACTTATTAGAATTGGGTCATCCCGCCTCCCCCCCTAAAAGACTTTTAAGAGGGGAGGGTCATTCAATCTATATATAGTCTGAGACCTTTCCCAAGTCGATATGAGACAAACAGGTGGCTTCAATACACCCCCTCACGAGTAGGCCGGAAAGACATTGGCTCTACCGTGAATAAATAAACCATTATCGATCTTGGACCGCTCTTATAGCCCTTTTTGAAAGATAGTTTAGAACAACAAAGTTTTGTTCAAGATTTTATGACAACCTTGCACGACAATTATTTATATTTTTTTGTTAATCTACTTTCGTTGTTTAGTCTATATTTTACATTTAGTCTTATTTTTTCACAGACAAGTACCAAAGTTGCAATTGCACTTCAAACATATGTCCTGACCTAGATTACTCTAAATCTTCTCGTAATTGCTCATTGTATACATCTTGGTGGGGTTGTTTTTTTTTCTTTTCAGAATAACGTGTTATAATTTTTGTATGTACATATGTGTCGGTGACACTTTTTGTTATTATGTTTATCAAAGAATGTATAGTGAGCCTAAATCTACCGGTACTGCCAAGGAAGACCATATGCTTCCAGGTATCTCCCTGATTTTGAAGCTGTTTTGATTCATAATCATCCAAATACTAATATTTATCTCATGTAAATTGTTAATAACTTTGAAAATAGGGAAACTATAAAGCTCAATTAAATAAATAATAAAATAAAATTTGAATTAAACTCTAAAGCCCATAAGCGTTAGCCCAACTAATGTGATACAGAGTATAAAGCACTATGTTTAATAAATTGGTAGTTGTCGCCGTTCTATTTTTAACGAATTCAAATCTAAACATGCGCAAATTGAGATTTCTTCTAAACGCACTCAAATCTACACGCGCAAATTGAATTTTTTTTTAAAAAGGCAAATTGAGATTCTGGATTGATACCCGTATATGAAGCCGTATTTCATACAAACACATATCACGGAGCTTAAAGAATTTAACGGAGAAACGCTTTGGAGTTGATGATTATTTGTGGTTATACAAATGCAAGCGAGAAATGAAGAAAGACAAGGTATATAAGTTATTTTTTTAGTGAAAAGTATATTTTTAAATTGACATTGCAAATTAGATCTTTTTTGTTGATCGATCTATTTTCTTAACAGCTATACTGATTATGTTCAGTATATGGTGAACACTTAAAGATAAGTGGAGATCAACCGTATTTTAGTTTTCGATGGGAATGTCCCACCGATAAAGTATCAATACAAAGAAAAATGGTATAACATTGATTGAATTATCTCTAATAATTCAATATTTTATTATTTTACTAATTACTTTTTGTATTTTTAATATTTAGGCCTCGCCCAAAAGATGGTGAAGACCACGATGATTAACTATGTATCACAAAACACACCGCACATCAAGTAATGATAGTATATTTCCCCATCTATTCCTTTATTTTTATTTGTTTTCTATAAGTTTAAATTAAAAATCTGAATTAACCCATCTGATGCTATGAGGTTCTAGTTGCTCCATATGAGGCGGGCGTGCAACTAACATACATGGTGATCGAAGGCATGGTGAAAGTTGTGATCACTGACGATTTCGATTTCCTTCCCTACAAATGTCCCAAGGTATTTTGACTGTTTAAACAATTTCAAATTATAAATATTTGTAGATGACTTTACCGTATTTTTTTTATTACGCCCAAATTATTTTCAATTACCGCCCCCAAGATTGAGTTGTGAATATTTCAATTATGAATGGAAAAATGACAAGTGCAATTTCGCAATTGCAAGTTTAAGGTCGTGTCTCAGCTTTAATGAATTCACTCCGGATATGTTTATAAAATTTTGCATGTTACGGTTGTTACACTTTGGGTAGAACAACAAACTTAAGACCGGTTGTAGCCCATACTCTGATGTTGAAGTGTCGTGATGATCTGGAACGCGTAGATATTTATCAATTGATAATGTTTAATCAATTTGTGAATGTTCTCTTACTAATTAATTCATATGTGCACTGTGTAGCGTTTTAGGACTGTAAAGACTAAATATACATTAGATGACTTTGAACTGTATAAACAAAAGTTCATAAGGGCCATCGAAGCATTTAAATACTCAAAGGTGTTCTGTCCGAGGGACAAAACAATGAAGAACTTGCAGAAAGTGCTTGTTTTGGTATTTTCATCGATGCTGCATTAATGTGCTTAATGATAGCAAAATAATTTAAGGTCATCTTTCGTAGCAATTTTTTACCATTTTTTTTGTGTGATATACAATCCTACTTTATCTCCTTTGATCCTTGAGACTTTAGGATGAGGATATAAGTGTATGATTCATAGCTTGTTTGAGTTGAAGATAGTTGTTTGGGAAAGAGATGGTTAGAACTGGAAAGATAGTGCTTTTTGCCCATATAAACTCTAGAATGTAAAAAGAAAGAAAAATATGTTGTTTAGTAGAGTATAAGTGGGTAGAAAGAACATAGAAGCATTAGTATGAAAAGAGGCTTGTTTTGAATTTTAAAGTGGTATGGAGAATTTGAGTTGGAATGAACATTTATTTAAAAAATGTTGTGAGTTGGGTAAATTGAAAAATTATAACTTAGGATTTACTTAGCCAAAATCTTCCTATTATCAGTCTTTTTTGTTCTTTATTACAAGCTTATGGTGGACTTTGTGCATGTGTTGAATTGAGAGAATTTAGTCCATATACTATATATATACATTTGAGATTTGAGAGCTTACTCATATATATACGGACGGATGTCAATCGGGCCAACCCGAGCGGGTTCGGGTCAGACCTGTCGGGTTTCGAGTTATTCGGTTCGGGTTGAATCGGGTTGAGTTTTTTTCGGGCTAGAAATTTTCAACCCTAACCCTAAACTTCGGGGCTCGGGCTAGCCCGTCGGGCCAAGAAGTTGACGATTTTTTTTATAACAATAATTTTATAAAAATAAATAAATCATGTTATACCATCGAAGTCACTTTATTTCGTATTATGTTACTCCAACTTGCATAATATAATAAGTAGCTCAATGAGATGTGAAGATATTTTTCTTTTAATGATTATATTTGTCACGCCCCGATTCTCGAAGGAGGAAATCATGAGTCGGGACGCGACTGTGGTTGGAAGAAAGAGGCGGGGAAAGAAAGGGGAACTAATCTTATATAAATAAACTGGATAATGAATTTGATAGCATTTCCCTTATAAAGGGAACGAACCTAAATCATAAAAGACAAGAGATAACAAAGGAGATACATTCATTAATAACATAAGAATCGTTTTTAAGTTCAAATGGCTCAAACGTAGATACAAGTATACATATAAAGAAGTTAAAGAATCTAAGCTCTTATCAAAAGACACAACAACTTCAAGGAACAAAGTCGAGAGTTGAACACAAAAGATGAGCAATTAGCAGAAGCTTATTAACAAAAGGAGAACCCTCGCCTCAGCTCTGCCCCGTCAGCACTGTCTGCTCAACCTGAAAACATTTAAAAACTATGGGGCTAAGTACTAATGTTGTTAGAAATACTTATTTTTCTAACCATCTATGACACAGATCAGTAATTTCTTATCATCTCCATATAAAAAATGATAGCAGTTTGTTAGAAATTATGATTTTCTAACTGTATTGCAATATGTATGAGATGGTTATGAAATTCTTATCAAGGTCATCAGTTACCATATCAAACTAAGAAAATTCAAATTCAATTCATCATGTTGGTTAGAATTAATATCCACACTCGTTAGAGTAACTTACAATTTTTCTTTTATCACACAATTATCATATTTAAGTAAGAAATCAATGAAATGGTTATTAGAAATTCATATTTTCTAACTATCTTATCATTTCTTGCTTATACTGCTTTTTTGATTAGATATCAAATGTAAGATTTTATAAGAAAAACATCCCCCAACACAGTCAACATTCACATGGTCCCAAATTTCCGAGCTAGTCCACAATTAGAAAGAACCAACAAAAAACCAATTATGTTAGAAATTACATTTTTCTAACCATGTTCCAATAACTTCTACAATATTTTCTAACCAATTTCCCAGTTCTTTTAGTGTTTAGCAATTTTGCACCACACTGATTTTATTTTGCTTACAATATTCTTTGAATCTTTCATTTGAGATCACATTCATATCAAACCAACCCTAATTAACACTAATTGAAGAACAAGGACGCCTGTTACAGTCAAATTTCATACATTCTAACTCAAAAATCTCAAACTTCAAGCAAAATCTCCAGAAATTATTCTCAAATTGAAACTCAAACTTCAAGCAATATCTTGCACATTATACCCATCATATTCAGCGTATGCACATCTCCACAAATTGTTCTCAAACTCAACATGCAAAGAACCCTAAAAATTTCTTACCTCTTGATCTGTGAAAGGGTAGCCGCTGGGTTTCCTCACTTTCGGCGCATTCGTCGGGTTTTCGGCGCCGGCAACATCTGGAATCTCTGTTTCATTTCTCTTTCTCTTACTTTTTTCTTGACACCATGTCTTTCAACAGTGATCAGACGGGTTTCTTTGGCGGTTTCACTCGTCAAACTCTGCGGCGAACGACGGCAACTAGCGGGTTTTGGGAAGAGAGAATTTTCTAGGGTTCCCGGTTGAGGAGAGGAAGAGAAATGAGAAGTGGGAGGTTTTCTTTTGCAGTTTTGGAAATAGAAGATGGTAGTGGGAGAGAGAAGACGGGTTATGGGAGAGAGAAATGGGGGAATTGGTTTTTTTTTGCTGTAGGGGTATTTCTGTCTCAATTTTGAAATTGGGACAAAATTTGTGTAGGGGTTAAATTTTGGGTATATTTATATTTTTTTATCCTCTAAGAGGATAGTTTACTTGTTCCCTCAAAGGGTAAAGTGAGCTGGGTAATTTCTATCCTTTGAATTTATATTAAATAATATAAATATAAATATAAATCCAAGTAAGGTTACTATTCTAATCTACATGAAATTATCTCACTTTTCCTTTACTGAAGCATGGCCGGTTCCTCACAAAAGAATAAGGTATAAGTCTTCTTTTTGTTTTTAATAAATATATTACTACTAATCTCATAAGTAAATAAAAGTTATAACTCTACTTATACTCTTTGGGCCCGTTTGGTAGCAATACCGAGAAACGGGCAGATAAGAAAATGTGTGATAAGTTGAGATAAAAAAAGTATGATAAGTTGGGATAAGAAATGTAAATGGGTGTTTGGTATGTCAAATAATAAAGAGGTATGAAACATAGATATCTTATTTTGTGTGTTTGGTAATAGCTTTTACACCAAGATAAAAATACAAAATTACATTTTTGTCCTTCTAAAAAAAAGGCGGGAGTTCTTTAAAAAAAAAAAGGAAAAAAAAAGCGGGAGAAGAACATGTCATATACAAATTCACGATTTTCTCATCTTTAATTCAATTCAAAAAAGGGGGAAGGCAAAACGGCGCAAGAAAATGGTGACCTAGGGCATGAACTCCGACTTCAAGGGCGAGAGGATCAGAACCCAGAAGCATCAAATCTTCAGATAAGCATCAATGGCGCAACAGGGTTAGTGTTCTATTCATTTTGTAAAAAAAATATGGATCTCCAAAACGCCATATGAGCTCGAATTTTGAGTTTTTTTTTATAATTCAGTGATGGAAAATTATAAATGGGTAGAGTAATCTCGCACTTGTGATAAAATAAGGTATTGAAATATTTATTTTCCATCTCACGGGAACGATTCTTGAAAGTTTGTTTCACAGTACAAATTTTTATTTGAGAGGAACTTGGTAAATTTTTAATATGTTGTATTTGAGGAAACTTGCAATACTAGCTCTTTATCCACAGAATCTCCATATAAGTTGAATTCTTGTATTAGGTAAAACTAGACGTAGCTGGACTACCAATGAGGAAGAGAAATTACTGAGTGCTATGGAGGAAGTAGTAGCTGAGGGATGGAAATCGGATAATGGTTTTAGAGGAGGTTATTTGAGGTTTCTAGAAGATGCAATGAGGAGGGAGTTTCCTAATGCAGGTCTTAAGGGCGAGCCCCATATTCGTTCTCGTATAAAAATTTGGAAAATGAATTATGCCTCTTTGACCACAATCCTAAGTCGGAGTGGTGTTGGGTTCAAGGCGGACTTCTCGATCGATTGTACCGATCAGCAATGGGAAGAAATAATCAGGGTATACGCTGCAATTTAGAGCAATATTTTATAATCTTTCACTTGGAAAACTTTGTAGGTTGATAAAAATGCAAAGAATATACGAGGCAAAAACTGGCCTATTTTCGAATCATGGAAGCTAATCTTTGGCAAGGACCGAGCTACTGGAGAAGGCGCTGAAGATGTGATGGAATCTGTGAATAATACGATTCACCAGGCCGGCATGGCAGCTGCGGGACAAGATAATTCCAACACTATAGATCTTGACAATATCGACGAAGTTGATACAGCGGAGGATAGCGCGTTCCAGAGTTCACAGCCACCCAAAGAAGCACATTCAGGCCAGAAGAAAAGGAAAAAAGTTGATCCCATGCAGAATATGTGTGATTTGCTTTCAGAATTGCGCCGGGATACAAATTCTCGCCTAGATGATCTCGTCAGTGGAGTTCGCTATCAAGCTGATCTTGGGATGGCTAGGAAGGAGGTCTTTGATCTAGTTGGGGACGTACCTGGATTGTCCATTAAGAAGAAGTTTGAGGTATGTGACATTCTAGCTGATAAAGTAGAACGTCTCGAAGTGTTCATGGGACTCCCGGCATCTGCGAGGCCAGAATATGTTTTTCATCTCCTCCAGTGAAAGCAAGATTAATAGGTTGTTGGTAATTTACGCAATATGGCTTATAAGTAGGAATATGTATATGTGGAATATCAGAACTTCATGTAGTTTTTTGGGTTTATGAAGACCGATGTCATTGGCTTCTAAGTAGGAATATGTATACAGTGGAATATTAGAACTTCGTCTAGTTTTTTGGGTTTATGAAGACTGATGTCATTGGCTTTCTAAGTAGGAATATGTATAGTGGAATATCAGAACTTCGTCTAGTTTTTTGAGTTTACAAAGACTAATGCCATTGGCTTCTAAGTAGGAATATGTATATGTGGAATATTAGAACTTCGTGTAGTTTTTTGGGTTTATAAAGACTGATGCCATTTGTGTTTTGACGTGGTTGAATTTAAGTTACTATATATATGCATTGTTATAATTACATTATCAGCATCTTGCTCTAGCAAAATAATAATAAGAATAGCGCAAGATTCCAAGTTGTATCTATATTAAAGAAGGCGTGCTTCATATTCTTTAGGTAATTGAATGCAAAAAATAAAAATATAGTAACAAAAGTCCACGAAAGGATAAGTTGAGATTGACGATTTTAACTTCATTACATCACTCTTCCATGTGTGAACTTGGAATGAGAAGTGCGTACTACATTTGAAAATGTACAAAGATTACAATAGCAAAATAAGCAATTCCACATGAGAAGTTTACAATGAGCAAAAGTAGTTGTATTCAAGTTCATCACTCAAACTATTTAGGCTTGGAAAGAATTCCACATGAGAAGTGCTAAATCGTCTCTACTACGATTCCATGCGGTTGTGGATTCAACTCCATCAACATAGACAACGTTTTCTTCATCATCATCATTAGAATTATTCAATGCCTCATCCATCAGATTTTCAATTGGATCTACAGCCATATCCGTTCGAATAAAATTATGGAGCAAGAAGCATGCCATAATTAGCCTGATTTGGACCTTAACTGGGTAGTACGAGGCACTCCGAAGGATTCCCCAGCGCATTTTCATGATACCGAAAGCCCGCTCTATAACATTACGTGTCTTCATATGACGCATGTTAAATAATTCCTTTGCATGTTGAGGCTGGGAATTATTTGGACCCCACTCTTTCAAATGATATCTCACGCTCTTATACGGTGTCAAGAATCCTTCACTATTTGTGTAACCATTGTCACATAAATAGTAATTCCCTAAAAAAAGCAACAAACAGTTTTGATAGAAGGGTTATATACTTGCATTTCCACGAAGAAATTTATATATTATATGATTAACTGATGATTAAAAATGAAAATTTGAAGAGTCTGTACCAATTGGAACTTTTAAACCATGAAGTCGATTAACTGAATCTCTTAGTACTCTGGAATCTGCTGCAGAACCTTCCCAACCCGGCAACACATAAACGAACTTCAAGTTTCTGTCATATACAACAAGCACATTTGTGGGAATACTACCCTTTCTTGTCCTATACCGTGGCGTATCCACGTTGCTGACCATCACATTAATGTAGGTGCCATCTAAAGCTCCTAAGCAACCCTATGGGTAAATAATGGATAAATTTTAAGATAAATACTAGCAATCATAAAGCTACATTATAGACATTCGGCTCCAAGTACGAAAAAAGAGAACATAAAAATGTATACCTTAAACCACTTCCATCTTGGATCATCACAATCGTCTGTAACAGGTTGCGGCTTCACTAGTAGTATCCCATGCAACTTCAGTAATGCGATTAAAACTACATGAAGGTAGTGTGATATTGTCTGGCCTGATCTGCAGAAGTCGAAGCCCACAACCCGATTTTTTTTATGATGAGATAGAATTCCTAAGAACAAGGCAACTTGTTCCTCTACGGATACATATTTTCCATCTACTAAGCCGCCTAAGTCTCGCAATAATACGCCGCCTAAGTCTCGCAATAATACGCATAACCTACCAAAAGTATTACGTTCCATTCGGAGATTGACCATGCAATCGACATCTGTAACTCCTATCATCTTATGGAGTCTTTTAACCTGATCAGGTATCCTATTGATCATAGAGTACATTTTCTCAATTTCAGAACGCTTTCTTTTCCTCGAATGAATGATTCCAACCAGTTGCACTATTATAGAAATTTGTAATAGATAATTCCTAATAATCTCTTGTATGACTAAGCAAGTATTGACTATAGGAAACTTCTCCGGCATCTCAAAAGTTAGAAATGTGCAGTGAAAATATGCCTTTGCAACTGTACAACACAGAAAAGAAAAAAAAAAAGTTCATGAGGAGACCATCAAAGAAAACTTCATCTTTCTATAACTACATCAAAAGAAATCCACAAAAAATGTCTGGGAATTTTTAAAATTCAAAGCTACCATTGTGGCAAAGAGAAGAATTATGACCAACAATTCATGAAGAGACCATCAAAGATTTTATAATCCTCCACTCCAATATCAATTGTCATTCTTGTAACAAAATTAAGAAAGTGGAGAGGAAGAAGCAAGAGTTTTATACAACAAATAACCATGTACACACTCCAATCTTTTCACCCGAAACATCATTCTTAAACAACCAGAAAATAGGGGAGCAAATAAATTTCAGTTTTTTCAGCATTCTTGAGAGGTGCTTCAATCAAATCGATCAATATTATTCGAAGTTGTTTGCAGGCCAACTTAAGTAGGAAGCACAATAGATAATGGAGCAAAACTGAAAACACCCAACTTTGAACTCATCTATCGTTGCAGCTTCTACAACTATTTTCGAGAGATTGATTACCTGTGCCGTCTTGCCGGGGACGGAGAAACGCCGGTGGTTGGTGGTGACAACGGGAAGGGAAAAATTTGGCTGCAAAGAGAGGGAATGAGATACATAATCTGATAGAAACAGATAGGAGGGGGAGAGAGAGAGTAATTACCAGTCGATGGCTGGCCCGCGGTGGACGAGCGGAGCTGCAGAAATCGGTGGCGGCGACGGAACGACGCTGCAGACAAAGAGAGTGATGTAGAGAAAGAAAGAGGAATCGAGAGAGGGGAATTGTAAATACGGCAGCGGCGGCGGCAGGGGAGCGGCGACGATGTCGTCTTCTCCAACAATTTCATCTAGGGCAAGAACTCGAAGGTATTTTTAAGTGGGTAAAAGAGGAATGGGAAATATATGAGCAAAAATGTTAACCCAAGAAAATATTAATACCAAGGGTGAGACGCGAAAATTTAACACGGTGTAACAGTGTTATAATTTCGGGACCGGGTCTTTTCTCGGGCCTTTGAGATTTTGAAGGATATCAAATACCTAATAAACCAAGATAAAAATGGTTTTCTTGGATTTTACTGGTTTATCATGCCTACCAAACGAGGCATTTATCTAATATATATATATATACTTAACTTTACTTATGTCTACGACTCTATGTATAATATATATACATACATATTTGGAATAGTATACTTTATAATAGATGATGTATAACCATTCTATAATAGTAATTATACGTATACACAATTTATTACCCAAGTAATTTCCATGCTTATATAAATTAGAACACACAAATATAAATCAATTAAGCACACTTATTGCTCTAATTAAAATATGCTGAGCACAAATAATAAAATCAAAACACATTATCCACATAACATAATTTAAATTTGAATTTAAAAGAAAAACTATATTTTTTTTTCTTTTCCGGGCAGGAGTCGTCTTAAATAAGAAAATCCTAAATGTTATCGTAAAATTTAATGGGAAAAAGACGGGGTATTACAATATTAATTATTTTTTATTATGTGGTGAAATACAAAATAAAGAAAATATTATGATGAATACAACTTATAATAGAAAATTGTAATATTTTTCACAAATATTTGAATCAAGACATAAATTTTAATATTTGAAACAAAGTAATAAAAATTAACACTTAATTAATGAAAACTTTCAGGTTATCGGGCTAACCCGCCAAGTTTCCGGGCTAGCCCTATCGGGTTTCGGGCTATTCAATTCGGGCTATTCGGGTTGAAATTTTTTCGGGTTATAAATATTCAACCCAAACCCGCTTTTGGCTCGGGTTACTCGGGTCAACCCGTGGGTTTCGGACTAAATTGACATCCCTAGGTATACTCATGTTGTGAGGATCCATTGTTTGAGGAGGCTAATTGTTGAAAAATTATTATGAGTTGTAAAATATTATTTGAAGTGTTTACTTGTAGTTTATTTTATTTTTTTTTAAATTTTGAAGTCATGATTCATCTTCATTTTGTCAATCCATGTTTATTATTGATTTTGTTCTTTTATTTTCTTTTGTATTTGAGGAAAAAATACTAATTCAAGTTTGAGGGTCGATAAACATGGATTTTTAAGTTCTGATGATTTGTTTGAGGTTGATTTAAGTAGATAAGATCGTGTTTGGAAATATTTTCATGCTTAAGTTCATTATCACGTGAAATGTGATACTTGCTTGTTATTTGATTGAATTTGCATAAAATAGAGCAAATATTTTACTTCGATAGGATTTTTTTAGCAAAACGTAGATCGAAAATTCGAGATGAAACTAGAGAGGATAAGTAGAAACAAAAAATGATGCACACAGATGTCGCAAACGGAGACGCGCTTGCATCGGCAGTCTGTTTCTAAAGATTTTCTCCACTCAAGAAAACGTTTTGAGGGGCGCCCGCATCGCCCATGCTATGAAACACACCCATGGCACTATTTAAGGGCATGCCCGTGCCATTTTCAAGCCAAGTTCCAACGTCCTTTTCGACCCAAAAATTATCTCTTTCGGTGAGAAGTCGAATTTTATGGTACTTTCCCTACTTTATTTATCAAACTTTGTACCAAAATTATAAATAGGTTCTCAAAGCACATAAAATTTACCGTTTAGTCTTTTATTCTCTATTGTAATTTATTCAAGCTTGTGTAGAAGAGATGTAACAAAAAGATCAAGAATTCTTTATTGAAGCATTCAAGACTCGAGAACTTTGTTTCAGAATTATCTATTTTAATTATGTTCTTTTTCTTAGATTATTGGTTGACATAACATTAGTGACTAATTTTCTTTTATCCTAGAGTTTAAGAATTAGATAGAGTTTGTAGATTTGAAATAATTACTATTCAACCAATTACAACCTATTCTTTTCTTGATTGACTGGTCACCAATTTGTCATAATTTATTATGATAATTCGAGATTCAGAGGAACGCGAGCCGAAAATACAACAGGACATGGGTTGTGAAGATCAAACTCATAATCTCACTTTTAACACATCAGAAAATACTCACCATCATCATCATTCAGCAAAGGAACACGAGCAATTTACAAAAATATCAGACCATCATGCACAACAAACACTGTTTTAACTCGAACACAACTTACACCGACTCGGTACATCTACACACGAAATGTTACTGACATCTTAGTTAGGTCCAAAAAGCCCAAGAGTCAAATCAACAAATACCAACTTCTACAAATTTTATATCGTCATAGTCCCTTCATGAGGAGTGAGAAAATACAAACTGAAGACGAGATTGGGGACAACTAATGATTTAGCATTCTAAAAAAGCAACTAGTTTCCATCATTCATAAGAAAATGGGGCAAACTTGCCACCTTTAGTTGGACCAGACATGAACAAGACCATGCCTGTTTCCGGTGTAAATTTCATTACGATCTTCATCGTAGAAGAGGGCAGTGATATCTTCCAAGGCCTCAGCAACAGTGCTAATTCTAGAAGCTTGTATGCGCTTCCTTGAGTTGCACTTCTTCCCACCACAACCTGCACTGCAGTTGCACTCGTTCATGGGAAGACTATTGCTTGCCTTTATTTTTGCCAAGCACTTCCCAGTTAAAATATTGCTGATATTAATGGAACCCGCTGCACCAACATAATTGGCAAGAATGAGAAACAAGAGCAACACAAGGCAATAAATGATCATCCAATGAGATATTCATGTTTAGCTTAATTCCTTTTAAATCCCACAAATGTTCAAGTAATTTTCAATGATGCTTATAGTATTGCAATATTCATATTTGGGTCCTTGTACTTCTATTTGTAAACAATGGGTCGTAGAAGTGCAAGGACCCAATCATTACATATAAAGGCACAAGGACCAAATTTTAATACTGACAGAAGTGCAAGAATATATATAATACAGATGAAAGAGCGAGGACTCCATGTTTTAGAAATTGAGTACATGGACAGAATTTTTTTTAATAAAGGTGGAACGGTAGAGACCTAAATGAGTTTTTACTAGGAAAATATACACCATGAAATGCAGAGTGTATGCTTCTGAATACGGCACTAAATGATTATAAAGAGAACATACCTATCCCATCAGATAATGGCTCATCAGAATCCGCTTTGCAATATGAAATGATGAGATCCTGATCGCTTGTGATATAAATGTTGTTAGTGTTGCAATCAGGATGCCATAAAAGGTGATCCTCAAATGAGGTCACAAGCTCCCCTCTGAAGTTCCAGACAGCAACTGTCCGGTTTCTGAAAGTAAGGAATAATTGGTTCTCATACAGAAATATGAATGCAGAAGGAGTCATGAACTCGGTCCGGCTAACTTCCGTTATCTCAACATTGCGAACCTGCATAGACAAAATGTCAGATTTCAAAGGACATGAACATCACAATTACAATATACATCAACTTACATCAACAATCTGAAGGTTCTCATTCTCTTGTTTGACTAGAAGCTTTTCGTTGAACTGTTCAATGAAATCAACCTTCTTGTTTCGATGAAGAAGATGGTTAAACGATTTTAATACAGTCCCATCCTCAATCGAGAGAATCTTCAAGGGGACAGCGCCTTGGGTTTTCGTGAATATCAATAGCATAATTCCAGGACTGTTGTACAAAACGTGCACACCGAAATTAAACTAACATAAAACTGCAATAAGACCACTATCAGAGGGCACAAACAGCATGCAACAAAGAATTCATGCCACCTTCCATTGTCCAAGCAAGTAATATAGGTAATAGACAATCACTCAAGTATGGATAAAATTATTACAGCAGAAATGGATTAGCTAAAAATCAACTAATCATCAAATTGAGAAGCAGAAAACAAGACTCTACCTATGCAAGGAGAGAGATTTAAACTTACATATTTAGTAATTAAAACACTTAAAATTGAGACTTAAAGTTTCAGCTAGCAAACAGAGTAGAGCTCAATCACTTTAACATAGAAATTTACACCCCACAGTCATTGAATCTCACTACCCACAGTGCTATGAGATTGATGAAGCTGTTGCCCTCAATTCATAGCAAATCTCATGAAAGTTTGCTTTGGTTCTATGAATGAAATAACTATTGTAGGATAACAGCCTGCTACAGCTTAAACACAATGGACTTTTATTTTCAGTAAATACCTAGCTTCATGTAATAGCAAGATACTAATATTCTTGACATTATTCATCTGTGTATATCATCCAAAAAAGCAAAGGAAGGAAGCACATGCAAAGCATACAGTAATGAAAACTTAAAAAATCTCCACAATATATATTTATAGGTAGAGGATAAATATAAATAAAATTCAACCAGCAACAGACCATCCATTAGAAGACTAATCAGACATACACACAAACCCAACATCTATTCTACGCATAAAAATGTAAAGGAAAACTGTAAACAACCAAGCAATCAGGCTAGGGGAAACACGGGTAATTTCAGAACTATATGTAGACCAAGGGCATCAAATTTTAATAATTAGTGGGGCACTACAAGATACAAAATTCAAGCTAGCACCACAATTAAAGGAGAGTGCCCCACATGAGTGTTTGAAGTGAATATATCTATACATGTAATTCTATCAAGAAACTATAATATTACCTGATCTTAATCTCTTGGACATTTTTATCAGAGATTGAGTATAACATCGTATAGTTTTTCAAGTCGAAAACCTTGTATATGCTGAAGAAAAAAAGATGCTATCAGTAAATGTGGCAATATAAAACCAAAGACAAATTTTATAATGATCCAGTAATCTGCTAGGAATTACCTATCTTGTGCAGAATAGGTAAGAACCTTTCCGTTCACATCATCAAATTCAACAAAGCCAGGCCACTTCAATGACTCAGACTCAAACAGAGGGAAACCAGCATCAGGTTTGCCCCTTCGTATGTATCTAAAAGATGCACGATAAATGCAATGTATGAGCACCAGACCAAAATGAGAACAGAAGGAAGCAAAGAATAAATGATGAGATGGAATTTACTCTATCCTTGTAGTTCTGCATTTTAGGGAACTAAAATTATCCGAAGCATAAACTGAAACGGTTATCAGTGAATCATTATTTTTGTTGTAAAATAAGCTCCGAATGACTTCATCAGGACAAACATTCAAAAAGCATATCCTCTGGTTAGTCTCTGCACCAAATAGATGACATGTATAAGCCCTTTTAATAGCAGAGACGAAAATTGCCCAAGGAGATTAAATTTCAGTAATGGATGCACCTCGACTAAATGCTGCACAGACACCAGATTGGGCAAGTGCAAAGACTATATCACGGGCAGCAACAATCTCTATAATTTTTGACCTCTTCTTCAGAAAAGGTAAAGACAAAGAACAATATCCCTTGGGATCATGAGTATCATACTCCTCCTGAACCAAAAGTAGTTGTAGGTTAGTTTATTGTGTACATAGGCAAAACCTCTCCATCTCTCCTTGACATTTCAAGACAAATTAAATAACCAAAATTAATATTTTTCATGAATAAAAAGAAAGCTTTTATTGAGTCATTGCCTACATAATGTGATCAAACTGCCAAATTGTTACAGCACCTCCGCCAGATTCTTTGAATGAGCTACAGTAATTTAGCAGATAGTGTACAGGAAAAATGACATGAGCTTGCTCATTATCTAACCCAAACATGGAGGACTTTCAAAGTAATAAGATAAAAGTAACCACCATTGGACTCGAACAGTGAATAAAATATTACAGCTAAATCAAATTTCTCAAAAAACTATAGGAGAAGCAGAATTTATGCACTTCATAAATGAGAACAATATCATCATTCACTACATCCAATTAAAATTGTATCTTCAAGATGTCGTATGATCATGGGTTGGAATCTCTATACTCCTGATTTTCCCACGAACTCATACGAGTGCAATATAGATCATTAAACTCATATAACAGCCAATTCAGTATTTGGGTATAAAAGTATAATCCATACTTCAAAAATTTTAAAAAACTAGTATGTTTTGTATGCTGGTTAGCAGAAGCACAGACTTTTCAAAAAATTGATTCCTGCTTAATTAAGGCCAAAAATATCATCATCCCTCCTTGTACCACCAACCAAATACTTTCTCCCTCCATCCATAAAGTGCGTGATGCGCTCTTTGTGGCACGGTTTATGATAAAAGGGGTTAGCCCATGAACGAGAAAAGTAAGTAATATAGTGGATTTTTTTTGTAAATAATAAAAACATGGGGGTTTAGAATACAAAGGGGTCTATGGGCCTATCTACTATAATGGAAGTATCGCACTCTTCGTGGACGCCCAAAACGGAGAGAGTATCGCACTTTTCATTGACAGAGGGAGTATTATGTAACTAATATGCGTCGTTTACTGCATACTCATATTAGCAATATGTCATGAGTCTTGAACTTCCAAAAAAAAGGCACATGTTTGGGCCAGTTGGCTTCCCCACCCCAAAAAACAGAAATCCTAAAGCTCTAAAGGTCAGAGAGTCAGACCCATCACTTGGGCATGCCTAGGAATAGGAGAAGTTGATTTGGGGAGAAAACAGCAGTGCCTGAGGGCTACCTTGTTGTGATGGGTCCAGAAGGCTACCTTGAGTATCGTCCAGAACACACAAAGATAGACAAAAAGGCAACCGATATGGATGATGAGAGGAACAGTATAAGACATAAGCAATGGGATTTTATTTATTTTTTCAAAAATAGAAAAGTTCAAAATATAGTGAAACACATGAAGACAAAACTTTTTGCAAGTATACAACATCTTGTTCAAGAAAGATTTGATTAGAACATCTGAAAGTGAACAGATCACCCTACAACACACATCTTGGACGCACAGTTGGTTTACTATGCAAGCAGCTTTATGGGCATCGCGCTCTAAGGAACCATTGCATGAACATCTACATTCCAGTTGACCATAGAACAGACAGAAGGTCCCAACCCACTAAGAGATAAGTCTCTCAGCTCCTTTGTAAGCCATGGCTGGTTAGCATCAGAAAAGGCCATTTAGTGAATTTTACATCTAAATACAGATTTGAACATCCATCCCTGTAGTACTATCACAACAATTCAAAACATACTAAAATTTTCGTTTTGTTCTCTCCACATAAATTTTTTAAAATATCACCCTTAAGCTGTACAGATCTAATAAGTGAATGCCTATACATGCGAACTCAAGTGAGAAGCATTAAAAGAAGAAGAAGCAGAAATTCAGAGTAGAAGATGCCCCTAAATCTCGGTGAACACTTAATCAAGCAACAACCCAAAAGGCCTAAATTTTATGCGCTGAAAATCTTCACCACAAGCACATATCATCCGGCCAAGTATAAATCTTCACAGGCAACTACAAAACCTTCAATTATCAACACAAAAATGCTGCAGAAAATTAAAAGTTTCGAAAGCTGGTGAATTAAATCAACTAAACCTGCAAGCGGATGTTGCGGAATCGCTCCTGAGCATCACTCATGCTAAAAGCACGGTCACGCTTCGACGAAATCTCCCTTCTCTGCAGCTTCTTCACGCTATTAACAAAGCCATCTAAACCACCGCGCGGCCTCTTCTTCGCCACCACTCGCCGCCCACAGCAAGGCCTCGGGCTCGCCGTTATTCTCCGCCCATCCATATCGGATTATTACTCTAATACACACCCTTTTTACAAGGAAATCTAAACCCTAAAAAAAATTATGCACATACAAATGTACCCGAACTTGAATTGTAACATCAAACGAAGAAACCCTAATTCTCCGGACCCAGAAAGAATAGTCGAGGTTCCTTTACCGCCCAAGGTCCGGAGCAAATTCGAACGAGAACAGAGAGAAAACCAGTTGATCCTCTTGGTTAAAACTGAGCTTTTGAATTAATTTTGGCATTTGCGCATATGCTAATGAAGTCTTTTCTCTCTCTAATACTATCTCGCTATTCCTCCATGAATTAACAACAGGTGAAGGGAATTTGGCAAAGAGTAAAGCTTTGGGTTTGAAAGGAGGGAGGGGCCTAAAAATAAAAATAGAGAAGAGAGAGGAATCTGTCGGATTTTAGAAGAGTTTGGCGTCCGACTAGAGTTCAAATTCCAGATTGACAATATCCGACGCTCTACTTATTTTATTTATCCAAATTAATCTTCTTTTAATTTATTTTTGAAAGGCCATGTAAAATTTTATAAACAATTAACTTTATAAAATTTAGTTAACTAGTGTTGTACCCGTACGTTGCACGGAAGCTATAAATTATAAAAAGTAATAGAATAAATAAATAAATAAAATTATAATTATTGTATGTTTAAGTAATATTATACAAATTAATACACAAAATTAACATTGATAGACAAATTTAACGTCGATATTATATAAAATGTACTTACACATAAATACTCTACTACTCACTATGAACACATTTCATATATCCACAGCACACGGTAGACATTTAAGCATTCCTCATAATATATATTATACACATTTTTATTATTTTTCTATAAAATATTTAGAAAAATACATAACTTTAGTGTTGTATATATCGATCATGACTTTACAATAATATTTCTTTGAATTACTATATTTTTCAGTATTTTATTTAAATTTGTATAGTTATTTAAGTACTTAGTAATTGCTATGTTCTTTTAGCAATTTAATACATTTAAAAAAATCATAAATTAAGCAATAAATCATGATTATAGTAAATTTAGCGATCGATTGCTTTAAATCTAACTTGGTTTTATTTTACAAAATTTCAATTATCAATTAAATTTGTTTGTGACCATGTATCTAAATTTTCTATTGTCACAACAAATTAAATTCTATAAAAATTATCAATAAAAAATAGAATTGAAAAAGTAAATAAATAACATATGGATGTAACAAAATAAAGAAATACATAGAATAATTCAATGCAAAAATAGATATATTAGCAAATAATGAAATACAATTTATAATTTAAAATACATATATTACCAACCCTATTGGACAATTCACAACTCTTTGGAATAAATCATGTTTATAAATCCATTGGACAATTCATATACACTTTTGGAGGGAAAATGACACATTTGCAATTATTGTCAACAATTCTACTTTTATATATTGTATAGATGGGTTATGATTAATTTATAAGTTGGGAATAAAAATTTGATTATTGTTAATGAATTTGTATTAATTAATTAACAAATAATGAATTTTCAGAAATTCGTATTACGGATTATCGTAGATGGAAAGAGTATTTTCTTTTTAGTTTCGGCAGTTAAGCGCAGTTTGTAATTGTTTCATTGTTATAAATACATAAAAGCTCTTTTGGAGCAAATAATAAATCAAGATTGAAATTTGTAGTATTTGTCTATAATCAATGTTTGATCTTTCATTCTTTTGGTTATAGCTGCAAACAATGTTCTAAAAATTATTAAGCGCTACTCGGACGATGGAGGAAGGTCTAGCACTTAGGCGAGGTATAAGCGGAATAGAACCACAATGCTTATTTTTACTATTTTTACATATATTATTATGTACAAACTATATCAACATATATTATTCATAATTTTATTGTCAAATTCATAATAAAAATATAGAATATAATACTTAATAGTCCACTTTCATAAACTTCATGGTCTTCACATAAACTTCATAGTTTACAACAAATTTTTCTAACTTTCAATATAATATCCATATTCATTAAAATACATGCAAACTACTTTAGCCCTAAATCCGTCTAACCACCCAAATCACGTATATAAAAGCTTAATTGGGTGCTTCACTGACACTTTGACCTACATGGGTGAGAGTTTGCATATAAGCTCAATATCTTTGTATCTTGGAGGGGGATGGGGGCATAGAGGCTCGTATGATATCTAGATAGTTGTATCGAGGCATTGTATCCGTTATATATTGAGATATCCTCTCAGCGAGCTCACAAGTTTTATTATACCCAGTTCTACATGTTGATTAAGTTCATGTATAACAATAAGGTTGAATGAGTACTACTTGAGGACATAAAAGATGTTAATTAATTAAGAGCTACTAGTTGGGTATGATTTAATTAATTAACGGATATCAAGATTCTTAAATACGAGGGTCACACTAAGCAAAATATCACCCCGACTATATAATTGGGACAGAGCGGTAGTTCGATAGATGATTCTTTAAACAATGAATCATTACTCTAATTTAAATTAGTGTTCTAGTCTGAACATATGTAATCTAATTAGATGAGGCTCAATTCTCTCTAGTATATGGTTATTGGGACTGGCCCAATACCTTAAGGAATGGATTACAAGTTAAGATTGAGCCCAATAACCTTTATTGGGCCCTAAGGGGCGACACCTATGGTACTGGGCCATAAGTTATGCGTCATTTATCCTTATTGGGCTTAAATGGCCGCTCAGCATGTTATGAGCCCTCTCTAGGGCTTATAACATGCACTATCTATTTTTTCTTAAAGAGTCATCATAGGACGCACTTATCATTACTTGTGGATAAACAGCTAGAGCAAGAAGAGGGGATGAGACGTCGTTATCCAAGTATAGTGTCATGATCCAAGATTCTAGATCTATTTATTGACCTTCACACAATCTACAGATTTGAGATTGGGATACAGTTCAGAAGACTGGATCTGAAGTTTTCTCCTTCGGCATTTAAGAAGTATATTTTGACTTATTCTAATTCAAGTCAAGTCCAATTCAAGAAACTTTCAAGATCGGATATAGTTCAAAAGACTAGACCTTCATCGGTGCTTCCATTAGTTCCTGCTTCGATCGGTGCTTCCATTAGTTCACGCTTACTAGCTGAAGCCTTTGCTTCTAACATACTTATTTTAGAAATAAGAGTCTCTCGGAGCAGGAGGGAGTAGCTAATATCAGCACCTGCCACGTTGTGACATGTATGGCCCGAGTAAATATCAAGAAACCAATTAAGATGTAACGCCCCGACTCAAGAAAATTAGGGCGCTACCAAACGCAAACGAAGAAAGAAGAAATATGAAAAGGGATACCAAGAATAAGTTGTTTAATAATTATATGCTTGTAAAATCGAAGAAACTTCGTCTCAAAGGAATTTGCTAGTCAATCTCCAAATAAGATGAGAGTTGAATAGTCGAATTAAAACTTTAGAACTACGACGAAGTCAAGCGTTTAATATATAATGAAATAATCTTACATAATTACACAACCATTCAGCGGAAGCATTTAAGTAGTAACATCTTGACAATAATATACATAGTTTGACCCCAATAGACAAAAGAACAAAAGTTGGGTCAATTAAACAGAGTCTGTGAGTCCACGTCACCCACCTTCCTTCACTTCATACCTATAAAATAGTTTGAAAATATTTTGGGGGTGAGTGTCAAAGACACTCAGTGGGCAATACATACATATATGCTTTCGTCATGAATATTGTATCGTAGAAATATAATTGTTTTCGTATAACATGGGCTCATATAGAACATTGTGTGGAGACAAGACTCTATGTGGCCACATAAACATAGTGTGTCGTGAACATTGTAGGAATTCCATATGCAAGTCATGTCAATCCACGTATGAGCATAGTAAAGTAGTTTGGATCATAGACGTAAAGCTTTTGAAAAAATAGTAGTAGGTTTTGAAAATAACTCACCTGATATCATGAAGCAACTAGAGAATAGCTCTAACTTGGGACACTTTAGTTCTCCTTCTATAACGTCTTAAGAAAAAGTGTTTTTTTCTGAAGTGTATCGACAGAAATATTGGGAGTAAGAGGTAGAAGCTTTGAGAATGAAAAATAGTGAAGCTCACGTTAGGTATTTATAGAGAAAATTAAGTTGCTTATTCATGTTTTGTAGCTTACGTTAGTCACCCTTATAGCTTAGGTTAGTCATCAACCTAGTATATTACCATGCAAGCTAAATAAGCCACACCTCCTGCTATAGTGGATTACTATAGATCCACAAATATATATACTATAATTATCGACTACAGTTATAAAGTAAAATAATTATTATTACTCATACACATGCATGCATCATATAAATTATACGTAAATTAATATATACTACTTTATAAAGTAGCCATGCATGCCATTTGATTTTAAAAGTTGGATATATACGTAGACATAATTCATGCACATGTACATGTACTTTAATCCTTACTAACCTCCATGCATTTATAATTATATACGTATATTGTATAACTAAATAAACATAATTAACTTAACTATATGTGTAGAAACATAAAGTGTGTATAGATATACATTCACTTAAATTATTTTAAACAATTTATGCATTCCTACATATGCATGCACGTATTTAGTATACTAACATATATGCATGTATTTTGATATATCTACGTATATACTATATCTATATTAAATAATCATGAGTAAATCCTTTAAAAAAAAATAGACTATGGACATAATTATATATATATATATATATATATATATATATATATATAATTTATAATATTACACTTGGGCTCCTATATGTTTTCGTATAATAACACGTCTAATAAATTACCACATTAAATATCTTGGCCCAAAAGTTATCTAAGCCCAATATACAAGATTTGGGGTGTTACATAAGAGATGACACACAACATCCCGGTGATGTGTAGGCTAGCACGAAGGCTTATTACACAGACTTGCCGAAGTGTTCACCCTTACATATATTTTGATAAGGCAGACATTTGGTGCAAGACTTGCCTAGATCCCTCCTGATGTTGATCCTCAATATAAAAGACATGTCCTAAAAAGCAAGTGCAAGGCACCTGACATATTTGGAGCTGCTAGAAAATATGTCAGCTTAGGGAATATATCCCTAACTATCTTTTAGGACCACAACATGAGGCAAACTCTCATTGGAAATGTACAATTATCCTTCATTGACAATCATAACAAACTAGGTCAAATCTTTGATATTGTCTCCCACCAAAGACAATATAACCTTGGTGAGCCGCAAAAGAATGTTATTACCCTTGTCTTGCATGCACCTATATATATCTTTACGCTCTTCATTCACAAGGTATACGCTTACTTCATGCTCAAGAGAGCTCAAAGGAATTCATTGAACTCTCATGAGCTCTCTCGCTCTTAGAACATTCATCACCCACACATGAACATATCCATATTTAGAGGTTTTATCTTCAAAGAAACCTCAAATCATTTTACACGCTTAAGTCAAAATCCCTCACCGACTTGATCGCCTGAGTCTCTTTCCGGAGGACTCCCCTTCCAGTCTATTTTGTAGATTATACTCAAGTTGGAGACGAAATCCTCTTAATGTCTAGACTATTGCGTCTGTCACCAGCTAAGTCTTCGAATTATCTTCATAAGATATAATTTCTTCTTAAAATGTCTATATCATTTCATATTCGTTGGGGATCTTTAACCCGAATCCAACAAAACCCGCTATGGACATCAAGTATTTATCTTGCATAAGTTCAACAAACTTCTAGCTTAACTCAACATTATGGGGGCTGAAAGTGATGTCATTGACATATATATGAACCCATAACATGTCTTTTTTATTATTGATGGTGAAGGTGATTCTATTGATCTCATTTTCTTGAATCTACTATTAACCAAGAAGGTAGACAAAGTGTCACACTATGCTTTTGGATCTTGTTTGAGTCCATATAACGCTTTCTTCAAGTGATATATTCCCACACCCAAAGTCTAGTGGGTAACGTAGACTTTCTCTTTTAGTTCAAAATTGAGGAATGTACTTTTGACGTCTATCTGATAAACCTTGAATTTCTTGAATGCATTAAAGGTAAAGAACATTCTGATTGCTTCAAGTATTGCTACTAGTGTGAAGATCTCGTCATTGTCTGTTAGGATATACTTGTGAAGGGGGAATCTGATTGGAATCAACTCCTTATAAAGACAAATTATTTTGGTTGATTCAATTCCAAAACCCTTTATTAGAAAGTTCAAAAGCTAATAGAGCCTAGAACAAGTTGAGCTGATATGTTAGAAAGCTCATTTCAATCTTCTAATTTACAGGTTGAAGACCAATCCATCAAGACCCAATGATTTACGTGAAAGCTAACTAAATGATGATGGATCTTATATGGTTATCTGCATATACTGACTCTAATACGCTTATTTAAAAGCTTTGTTGAATTTCAGAACAAGAAGTCGACAAATTATGAAGAAAAAGGAGTTACAAGGGATCTAACCATGAGTTATCAATGGTCATAATCGACTTTCTCACCTACCAATTTGCAACTCAAGCCCGTGAAAGTCAAAGACTCGTAGTACTATGGAAGAGCCTCCAAGTATACTCGGAAGAAGAAAAGTTTAATATTCAAGCATGCGGTTCAAAGGAATTGATTGCAAAAGGATGAGTGCTTTATTTCCATTTCCAGTGATACGCACAGGAGCTCGTGGCGGGAGGTGGTTCTGGTCCTTTTCATCAGGAAATCAAGATTGATTCGCCGAAAGATGTTTAGTGTGTTTTTGTGTGGTTTATATAGTTTGGTGTGAGTTTGTTTTCATATATTTTGTTCATTTTTATGTGTTCATTTTGTGTATTTTAGTCAAAGTCGAGTTTGTGAGGAGTTTTGGAATAGAAAAGAGAAAATGAGCAAAAGAATGAAGAAATGAGCGAAACATGGAGATGAAGTTAGGATGAAATAAAATCATATTATTGAAGAAGAGTTCGATAGGAGCACGTAGGAAAAAACAACAGTTGATTTCGAGTTCGGACGAGGGAGATACGGCCAAAACAAAAAAAGTCGCGCGCAACAGACTGCAGCCGGACCTGGGCGCCCGCCCAGTCCGACGGGTTTGAGAGATTATTTCCTTCTTTGTTTAGATTTTTGATACTCTATATATATGTAATCTTTGGGGGATGAAAAATACTTCCTCTCTCATTATCTTCAGAATTAGAATTTCCAGATTAGCTTTAGATATAGCTTTAGATTGAAGATTGCTCTTTGGATTCAAGTTTTTAGCATTCAAGTTAATTCAAGTTCTTCGTTTTTCTTTCGTTCTTTCTTCACACCTTTAATTCGTAAGTTTATTAAATTACTTTCTAGATTAGTTTTACTTGCTTTGATTAATTGCTTTCAGTAGTTTAGATTAGTTTTCTAGATTAAGAATTAATTGCTTTAAGTTTATTTGCCTAGGTTTAGATTTAATTGTTTTCTATTTACTTGAGATTCAATTCCAAGCATGTTAGTTAATTTAATTGCTTTCTCTAGATTAGCTTCATTTGCTTTCTTTTCAATTCATGTCTAGGTAGATTTACTGCTTTCCTTTAGTTTAATTTATTATCCCGTGTGACAGACGGGAGTGTTTTCTACTTGTTTTTAATCGTTTTCAAGTTCTAGTTAAATTTACTTGCTTCTTTTATTTAAGTCTAGGATCAATAATAATTCAAACCTTCAAATTATTTACTTGCTTTCTTAGAGTGTTTATGATTTACTGCTTTCTGTGTGCCACATCGTTAGTTGCCCTGCTAAGTCTTCCTTGAGATTCGACATTGGGTTTAGCTTACTAGGCTACGATAGACCTCGTTCTATTGCGAGCACTTTTAGGTGAAACAAAAGACAGTATCTTACATACCTGCCCAGTTGTCGGAAATTTAAATTTGGCACTCCAAGGACAAATTTAAATCTCACTCTATAAATGAAGGAACCGATTAGCGAAGAACGATTCATGCGCCCAAGGATACGTTTTCGGATATGGTTATTTCGATTTAATCCTATCATGCTCCTATGAAATTAATTACATATCATAGGGTGTTTAATCGATATACCTTTGTGTTTGTGTGAAAGAGCTCGCCGGAAGATCTTTTGATCTGTTTTCCCGCTCGAATTCGATGTTGGATGGACAACACGCTACGAATTCAGCCACCGGAAGATGAAGCGCTGCCGCCGCCGTACACACTAGCCGCTGCCGCTCCTTCTCTCTCTCTCTCTCTCACTTAACCCTAGCCTCTCTTAGATTATGAGATCAATAATAATTATCTTGAGGCCTTAAGTGAGTATATATAAGAGGAGAATGGGCTTAAGTTGCAGTCTTGGCCCACAGACCAAGACATGGCCGCCCATATCATCATTGACGCCCCCTTACTGGGCCTTAATGATGATTGGATCCTTTCTTCCTTAACTGTGGCCAATTGATCCTTTTGGGCGAGATCAAGGATCTACTAGCAGATAAAACTGGGCCTCCCAATGTCTGAATTCTCTATACTCAGCCCAGAGTAAAATTTAGATCATAAGTATTAAAATATTCCACTAGAGTAATAATACTGAACTACCCGTTTTATCCCTGTTGAGCTCAGGGCTAGTATTAGACTTAAATTACCCCCCGTATTTAAGATGTCCCACATCCGTTAATTAATCTAAAGCTTCTGACTGCTTTTGTTAATTAACTTCTTATTTAATTCCTGAGTAGTACCATTCATTCGTTATTCATCATACTGGAACTTAATCCACCTGCAGGGTTTAGTATGATAATCCTTAATGAATTCCTCAGGGGATGTGATCAACCTGTTCTACCAGGATACGGTGCTCTATTGCAGATGCACTAAAGATCGTACTAGTTATAGTTGTTGCCCAAGATACGGGTCATATTGGATTACAAGACAGAACCCTCAGCTATGGTAAATCAAAGCAACAGACTCTAACTATACACCCTTAGTCACTCAATTAGAGTTAAGGTGTGACGTTAAATAACATTTAAGTCCCGAGGTCTTGATTCTTCTACATAGGTCAGAATAGAAGAATTCACCTCACTGTGATCCTATCAATACGATCAACGTACTAGCATAAACAAGTAACCAAGATAAGCTACTTATTTATTTATGCTACAGTCTATACCGATAGTTTTATCCAAAACTATCTCAACTGTGATAATTATTTATATCTCAAGAGACACCGGCTACTATGATCTTCCGTGATCTACAACACACCATATAGCCTATAACTTTGAGATAATGGATAGATATTTAATGCTTAACAAACAATTCATACATAATCAAATAGGAAATTGTTAGTGAAATATGGAAACCACATGTATACAAGCTAAAAGGTATGCTTTCTAGTATACAAATCCATCAATAAATAGATGGAAGAATGAAGAGAGAAGGTTACAAACACTCAAAATATTTTTCAAGCACTCGAGCTTTTCACGCACTTTTGGTCTAGGGGATTCTTCATTCTACGAATCGTTCAACATCATAAATCTCACTTTTAAGATCTCTTAGTGTTCAAGCCAACAACAATTCGTTCAATGAACTTCTATCTTAAGTGTTTTTCATTTAAAGATGCTACCTTTCCTGTAACATCCCAAATATTTTTAGCTACATTTTCCTATTTATTTATTTATTTATTTATTTATTTTTGTGATTAAATTGTTGAGCTCTGTAAATCGCGCCTCTAGAAAATAAGTTGAGCATGAAAAAGTATATAAGTTTGTTATTAAGAATAAGTTATACGTGTTAAGCATGTTTATAAATGTATGTGCCTGCATTATTTGGTTTATAAGTCTAATTATCGTGTTGCATTAGATTAAGCCCAAGAATTATAGTTTTTTTTTTCAGCCCAATAGTTTATTTAATTATTAAGGATATACGAATTCGTCTAGATTCATTAATTGATCTCCTAATACCTACTGTTGATAAGCTTAATTAGAGTCTTATCTCTAGTCTAACTCTCCACACCACAGATATAAATAGAGATCTCTCATAATTATTCTTCTTCACACTGAAAGTTAGAGACGACAGTGAGCATAGGTATTCTTATATTCCTAATACTTTCAGTCCTCACAAATATCCAAATCGAATAAATTGTAGGCAATCCTCTATTTCCTCTTGTTTTCTCGGCTGTGTTCCGGTTGTCAGGTTCATGATCTATATATATGTGTCTCCAGATTTGAGTGCGTATATGTGTATATGTGAACTGTATTGCATGATAATATAGTATATATATAAATAAAGATGCTTTTCCTGCAATAGATTTACAAGGTGATAGAGTTGACCGGCCGAGATAGGTGTATACTATATATGCGAGTGTAGTGCTGCAACTATTTTGGTTAGTTAAGCTATGAATTATTATTATTATTATTATTATTATTATTATTTGTTTTTATTAATTGTTCTCATTATGTCTAAGTGTATATATTTAAATTGTATATACGTGTAAAGCATGCAAAGAGTTGGAAGGTTATAAATTAAAAATGTATTTAGTGTGATTAGCATAGAATATAATTTTACGAATAAGTATATATGTATGCCTAATCTGTTATGTGTTATTTTTTATATATATACGAAAAGAGTTGGTTTTGGTAATTATATATGTGTGTAATACTACGCGAGCATACTTTAAGCATTTAAATTCATGCATAATAATTAAGATCATATTCTTTTTTTAGGCGAGGCGCGTAGGACTTAACGATTTAATTGCAGTTTTCAAGGAGTCAAGTTAAGATCAAGAAAGGTTAAGGTGGGGGAAAAAGTTGCATTTTCGTATTTATCCTTATTATACGTTTTGCTCAATTGATATGTGTGATATGCAGCTTTAGCATACGAGCTAATGAGAATAAAGAAAGTGTCGTCTTCGGACGTAAAATAAAGGAAGTGTCGTCTTCGGACGTAAAATAAAGGAAGTGTCGTCTTCGGACGTAAAATAAAGAAAATGTCGTCTTCGGACGTAAAATAAAGGAAGTGTCGTCTTCGGACGTAAAAATAAGAATAAGAAGAAGAACATATTTACATATATTCTTTTGTAGTAATTCTTATAATATGGATAAATGCAACCCACTGAGTTCATAGTACTCACCCCAAAACTATTTTATCTTTTCAGGAGCAGACTCGGGCGACGAGCGGCGTGGTGGATGATGGTGGTGTCGGAATTAATTTTTAATAAGCTAGATTAATTCCTGAGTAATATTTTAGTTAAAGACTTCTGCTTGCAAGTATTTTACTTTGGATTTTCTTTAAGAATTATTTAGTCTATTTTTAGTAGTTGATAAATGGAATTTTCTTGTTCGTACCAATTATTTTATTTATGGAAATTGGGGCGTTACAGAGTGGTATCAGAGCAGGTCTACCTTCCTGTAGACTTGCAAATTTAATAAGTAAGACCATCATCACCATCGCTGCGTCGTACCGACAGAGGTAAAAGAGTCGTACGTTTTTATGAAGTTATCTTTATTTTTCTATTATGTCCTCGAAATTTACTTTTAAGGATTCCTGGTAGATGACTAGACAGTTGAAAAAAAAAAAAAAAAAAAAACTTCAAGGGCCGTTAGTAAGTAGAAAGGGGAAATAATAAAGTTTTATTCTTACGCAGTTAAATATATCTTACCTTTGAGGCAATCTTGTGTTAGCAGAATGGCTAGGCAAAAGAAAAACACACAACCACTACAAGACCAACACGCGGATAGTGAAGATACGCAATCAGTGAACAACGAGGATGAAAATAACAACCACGAAGTTCTCACCAACCTCACCAACGTCTTCGCGCAGGCTCTAAAAGCAGCGATTCCTCAACAAGCCAACAACCACCAAGAAGGGGGTGGAAATGGGGTGGTGGCACAATTCCGGAGCATGACACCACCTACCCTAAAAGGAAATGAAGGGCCGCTTGGAACAGAAGAGTGGATTCGCCAGCTAGAGCGCATTTTCAACTATATGCGCTGTACAGATGACTTGAAGGTTACTTGCGCCGTCTTCCAGCTTACAGATGATGCGGGTCATTGGTGGGAGTCTGAGACTTCTGCACTCACTGAAGAGCAACTCAGAGCCATCACCTGGCGAATATTCAAGGAAAAGGTGATGGGACGGTATTTCCCTAAGGCTTTCCGCAAGCAGAAAGAAACAGAGTTGATGAATTTGGAGCAAGGGACAATGTCACTCTTGGAGTACGAGCGAAAGTTCACTCAACTTGCTCGCTATGCTCCACACCTAGTGGACACTGATGAGAAGAAAGCATGGAGATTTGAAAGCGGGTTACGCCCTGAGATCGGAGGTCACTTAGCAGCCCTGAACCTCACCTCATACTCTGATATTCTGCAACGTGCTCAAGCAGTGGCCGCACGCCTGAAACTAGAAGATCCAACAGCTAAACCCCCAAGCTCGGGCGAGAAGAGACGCTGGGATAATCAAGACAAAGGAAGGAACTTTCAGCAAGAGAAGAAGTCCAGACCGAATGAGGGGAACAGCCAAGGGTTGCCACCAAACAAGCCTCTCTGCCGGCAATGTCAGCGTTATCATTTTGGGAAATGCAGAGTTGGTGAGAATGTGTGTTTCAGATGTTTCCAAGGAGGGCACATGGCCTCAAATTGCCCAAATGGACGGTTCACAAACCCCAACAACAACAACAATGCCGGACGGAACCAGAATGCTGGCGGGAGAAATCAAAACAATGCTGGCCAAAGAGGGAATGCACGCGTCTACGCGATGAACCAGGAGGAGGCAAATGAAGATGGTCAGACCATGACAGGTACTTTACCCGTACTAAACAAGTCTGCTTTGGTACTCTTTGATTCTGGTGCTTCACATTCATATATTGCCAAGAGATTTTATGAAACTGTTGCTGAAAAATGTGTTGAGGAGACTTGTTTCCTAAGGGTATCGATTCCATCGGGAAAGACAATAGAGATAGATCGCCTAGTTAAAGGAGTACAATTGGCTTTTGGAAATGAGACTCTTGAAGCCAAACTTTTCATATTAGAGATGAAGGAGTTCGATGTGATTCTTGGCATGGACTGGATGAGCCGAAATCATGCGGTAATCAAGTGTCGGGAGCGTGAAGTGGTGTTTCAACTTTCCGAAAAGGAACAATTTACATTTCATGGAAGCAAGACGAAGAGATCGCCTAACCTCATATCCGCCATGAAAGCAGTCAAGATGTTGAGAAAGGGGGATAATCTAGCATTTTTGGTAAATGTGGTAAGCACCACACCTGCTGAGTTAAAGACGGAGGACATTCCTATAGTGAGAGAGTATCCAGATGTTTTTCCGGAGGACATATCCGGGATCCCACCAGATAGGCAAGTGGAGTTCAAAATTGATTTGGTACCAGGAACAGCGCCGATATCCAAGGCACCTTACAGGATGGCACCATTGGAACTAGAAGAGCTGAAGATGCAAATCCAAGAATTGCTAGATAAAGGATTTATCCGACCGAGTGTATCACCCTGGGGAGCACCAGTCTTGTTTGTGAAGAAGAAGGACGGGTCAATGAGAATGTGCATCGACTATCGTGAACTCAACAAGCTTACCATCAAGAACAAGTACCCATTACCGAGGATCGAAGACCTATTCGATCAATTGAGAGGTGCAGGAGTTTTCTCGAAGGTTGATTTGAGATCGGGATATCACCAATTGAAGATCAAGGAGTCTGATATCTCAAAGACAGCATTTCGGACGAGGTACGGACATTACGAGTTCACAGTAATGCCGTTCGGGCTATCAAATGCACCAGCTGTTTTTATGGACTTGATGAACCGGGTATTCCACCAGTACCTAGACAAGTTCGTCATAGTTTTCATTGACGACATTCTGGTATATTCGAGGGATCAGACTCAGCATGCAGAGGATCTAAGGGTGGTGCTAGAGACGCTCAGAAAGGAAAGATTGTATGCTAAATTTCAAAAGTGTGAATTTTGGCTTGATCGAGTGTTGTTTCTTGGACATGTGGTGTCGGCACAAGGAATAGAGGTCGATCCGTCAAAAGTTGAAGCTGTCAACAGTTGGAGTCAACCTAAGAATGCAAGTGATGTCCGAAGCTTTTTAGGTCTGGCGGGTTATTACAGGCGTTTCATTGAGGGTTTCTCAAAGATAGCTGGCCCAATGACGAAACTAACAAGGAAGGGAGTTTCGTTCAAATGGGACGAGAAGTGTGAAGAGAGCTTCCAAGAGTTGAAGAAGAGATTAACAACAGCACCCGTGCTAACAATTCCCGAAGGATCAGAGGGGTTCGTGATTTATTGCGATGCCTCCAAACAAGGACTTGGTTGTGTTTTGATGCAGCATGGCAAAGTGGTTGCCTATGCATCGAGGCAACTAAGAGTTCATGAGCAAAATTATCCTACTCATGATTTGGAGCTGGCCGCGGTCGTTCACGCATTGAAGATTTGGCGTCATTTTCTCTATGGAGGAAAATGTGAGATCTACTCAGATCACAAGAGCTTGAAGTATCTCTTCACTCAGAAGGAGCTGAACATGAGACAGAGGAGGTGGCTGGAGCTGGTGAAAGATTATGATTGTACAATCCATTATCATCCTGGCAAAGCAAACGTGGTGGCGGATGCACTAAGCAGAAAAGGGAGCCTAACATCTATTCACACCGCAGAGTTGATTCGAGAGTTATCCAACTTGAGAATCGAGGAAGTACCTAGCACAGAAAGCACTACATCAATGATGGCGGCTCTGACCATTCAACCAACACTACGAGATCAAATTAAGGAGGCACAAGAGGGTGATAAGTTCTTACAAAAATTAAAGAAGCGGGTTTTGGACGGCAACATTAAGGGATTTCTTTTGGCGGCTGATGGAGCACTAACCTATGAAGGGAGGATCTGTGTACCTAAGGATGCTGAAGTAAGGAGACAAATTTTGGAGGAAGCACACGCCACACGCTACTCAATTCACCCGGGAGGAACGAAGATGTATCAAGATTTGAAGAAGCATTTTTGGTGGAGGAACATGAAGAGATCGATTGGAGACTATGTTGGGAAGTGCATGACGTGCCAACTAGTCAAGGCCGAGCATCAGCAACCAAGTGGTTTACTCGAACCACTTGAGATTCCAGAGTGGAAGTGGGAGAAGATAACAATGGATTTTGTGGTAGGATTACCAAAAACTGTGAAGGGAAACCATGCGATCTGGGTAATCGTGGACAGACTCACCAAGTGTGCTCATTTCCTACCTGTAAAGATGACATATAGTATGGAGAAGCTAGCTGAGATTTATGTGGAGGAGATCGTGAGGCTACATGGTATTCCAGTCAGCATCGTGTCAGATCGTGATACAAGGTTCACCTCGAAGTTTTGGAGAAGCTTACAAGAGGCTATGGGAACGAAGTTAAACTTTAGCACGGCATACCACCCACAATCAGATGGGCAGTCGGAGAGAACAATTCAGACGCTCGAAGATATGTTGAGAGCATGTGTTCTTGACTTTGGTGAAAATTGGGAGAGGCAATTACCGCTAGTGGAGTTTGCCTACAACAACAGCTATCACGCTGCGATAGGTATGGCCCCGTATGAAGCTTTATATGGAAGGAAGTGCAGGTCACCGGTGTGTTGGAATGAAGTTGGTGAAAAGAGGGTTTTAGGACCTGAGATCGTGGAGAAGACCGTTGCAGTAATTAACAAAATACGAGATCACATCAAGGTTGCTCAAGATAGGCAGAAGTCTTACGCAGACTCCAAGAGACGAGATTTTCATTTTGAAGTGGGCGACAAGGTGTTTCTGAAATTATCTCCGATGAAGGGGATATTTCGAATTGGCAAGGGGAGCAAATTAAGACCTCGTTATATTGGACCGTTCGAGATACTTGAGAGAGTAGGAGGATTGGCTTATCGGCTAGCTTTGCCACCAAATTTAACTTCGATTCATAATGTGTTCCATGTTTCTTCTCTACGGAGGTACATCCATGATCCGACAAACATAGTGAACCACGTCGAGTTAGAGCTGGATAAGGACTTAACCTATGAGGAGTACCCGACTTCAATTGTGGATAGGAAGGTTCACATGCTAAGAAATAAGGAAGTTGCCTTAGTCAAAGTCCAATGGAGTAGGCACGATAAGAGCGAGGCCACATGGGAAAAGGAGGACGACGTTAGAGCTAGATATCCTCACTTGCTAGACTCCGGTAAGTAATTTCGAGGACGAAATTTTTAAAAAAGGAGGGGAGGATGTAACATCCCAAATATTTTTAGCTACATTTTCCTATTTATTTATTTATTTATTTATTTATTTTTGTGATTAAATTGTTGAGCTCTGTAAATCGCGCCTCTAGAAAATAAGTTGAGCATGAAAAAGTATATAAGTTTGTTATTAAGAATAAGTTATACGTGTTAAGCATGTTTATAAATGTATGTGCCTGCATTATTTGGTTTATAAGTCTAATTATCGTGTTGCATTAGATTAAGCCCAAGAATTATAGTTTTTTTTTTCAGCCCAATAGTTTATTTAATTATTAAGGATATACGAATTCGTCTAGATTCATTAATTGATCTCCTAATACCTACTGTTGATAAGCTTAATTAGAGTCTTATCTCTAGTCTAACTCTCCACACCACAGATATAAATAGAGATCTCTCATAATTATTCTTCTTCACACTGAAAGTTAGAGACGACAGTGAGCATAGGTATTCTTATATTCCTAATACTTTCAGTCCTCACAAATATCCAAATCGAATAAATTGTAGGCAATCCTCTATTTCCTCTTGTTTTCTCGGCTGTGTTCCGGTTGTCAGGTTCATGATCTATATATATGTGTCTCCAGATTTGAGTGCGTATATGTGCATATGTGAACTGTATTGCATGATAATATAGTATATATATAAATAAAGATGCTTTTCCTGCAATAGATTTACAAGGTGATAGAGTTGACCGGCCGAGATAGGTGTATACTATATACGCGAGTGTAGTGCTGCAACTATTTTGGTTAGTTAAGCTATGAATTATTATTATTATTATTATTATTATTATTTGTTTTTATTAATTGTTCTCATTATGTCTAAGTGTATATATTTAAATTGTATATACGTGTAAAGCATGCAAAGAGTTGGAAGGTTATAAATTAAAAATGTATTTAGTGTGATTAGCATAGAATATAATTTTACGAATAAGTATATATGTATGCCTAATCTGTTATGTGTTATTTTTTATATATATACGAAAAGAGTTGGTTTTGGTAATTATATATGTGTGTAATACTACGCGAGCATACTTTAAGCATTTAAATTCATGCATAATAATTAAGATCATATTCTTTTTTTAGGCGAGGCGCGTAGGACTTAACGATTTAATTGCAGTTTTCAAGGAGTCAAGTTAAGATCAAGAAAGGTTAAGGTGGGGGAAAAAGTTGCATTTTCGTATTTATTCTTATTATACGTTTTGCCCAATTGATATGTGTGATATGCAGCTTTAGCATACGAGCTAATGAGAATAAAGAAAGTGTCGTCTTCGGACGTAAAATAAAGGAAGTGTCGTCTTCGGACGTAAAATAAAGGAAGTGTCGTCTTCGGACGTAAAATAAAGAAAATGTCGTCTTCGGACGTAAAATAAAGGAAGTGTCGTCTTCGGACGTAAAAATAAGAATAAGAAGAAGAACATATTTACATATATTCTTTGTAGTAATTCTTATAATATGGATAAATGCAACCCACTGAGTTCATAGTACTCACCCCAAAACTATTTTATCTTTTCAGGAGCAGACTCGGGCGACGAGCGGCGTGGTGGATGATGGTGGTGTCGGAATTAATTTTTAATAAGCTAGATTAATTCCTGAGTAATATTTTAGTTAAAGACTTCTGCTTGCAAGTATTTTACTTTGGATTTTCTTTAAGAATTATTTAGTCTATTTTTAGTAGTTGATAAATGGAATTTTCTTGTTCGTACCAATTATTTTATTTATGGAAATTGGGGCGTTACACATTTAGAGAATCTTACTCTGTGATTTTGTTCTTAATTTTTTTTTTAAAGAGTTTACTTATCCAAACCTAAACCAAGATCAGTGATAGGATATGGCCTAGCCTAATAGGCCCAAGCATCGAGCCCAATGTAATTGGGCTCCGATTGTCAAGCTCGGCCTATGCAGCTCGGCCCACCGAAGAGCCTTACTTGGCTCGGCCCAAACAGCCTACCTAGGCCGAATCCACGACGGCCCACCTCAAAGGAATCTCTACGCCAAGGCAACTCCTACATCGACTACAATTCAAGCTCCACAAGAGATATAGAAGTTCGGTGTTTATCCAGTAAATGAGGACATCAAGCCAAAGAGTCCTAATAGGAAAAGACTTATAATCCTAGTCGAATTCCATGTGTAGATACTTATAAATAGGGGTTTAGAATAGATTGGAAGGGAGAACAATCTTGTAATCACTACTCATACAAGCAATAAAGATCTATACTCTTTCCGCCCGTGGACGTAGATCTATTCCAATAGATCGAACCACGTAAATCCCTTTGTGTTCCGTTTACTTTCGTGTTCGTTAAATCCCAGTTCTCGTGCATTAACTATCTTGCGAAAATAAGATCGATCACTGGCGCCGTCTGTGGGAAAGGAATTTGTGAATCTTGATCAAATTTTTGCAAGTTTGCTATAATAACGATGGCCGGGAAATTAACACGATCTACTGTTGCCGCTAATAAGTCCGCCGCTGCCGCCGCCGCCGCTGCTAAGGAGACGGATGCTCAGCAAACTGCTCATGAATCAACCGAAGCCTCTAGCCATCCACCCAGCTCTAATCAAAGACGCCCCGGGAAGGAGCGTGCGCTGACTCCGGAAGGGCATATCGGAAATATTCCGGTGGATCAGTTCGGCAGACCGCTCCACCCCAGCCAAGAAGGTCACAGCAGTGGTCGTGACGGAGAGGAGGCCCCAAAGCTCCAGCCGCATGAACTTGAGGATACAGTAAAGAGTTTCCTTGCATATAAAGGCACAGAATTCTTGCAATTCGTCAACCAACAAAGAGCTGGACATCATGGAGAACGTGGAGCTACACCCCGTTCCCATCAGCGACACGATTCTCAAAGCATCCAGATTGTGGGTGCACGAGAAGCGGCACCTCGTCAAAGAAGGTTTGATGATAAACGCCGAGGAGACCCCAGACATACACCTCGCCGTACCATCACCCCACCTCGTCGTCATACTGTTTCACCTCAGCTTGACGACGATCACCGAGGAGGGAGATTTACTGTTTACAGTAAGATCTCTACTCCCTTCACCAACTACATACTTTACACTCCTCTCCCAGAGAAGTATCGAGTACCCCCTATCAAGCCTTACAACGGCTTATGCGATCCGAGCAATTTCTTGTCCCAATACCAATATAATATGATGAATCAAGGTCTCAGTGAGGATACCTACATGTGTAAGGTATTTCCTGAACTGCTTGTCGACAACGCTCGTAGTTGGTTCGATAGCCTGCCTCCATGCAGTATCGGATCGTACGCAGACCTGCTCGAAGCTTTCGAACGCAGGTTTTTCCAGAAAGCTGAGGCAAAAACTACCCCGGCCCAGCTTTTTTCCATTAGGCAGAGACGAGGAGAATCAATAAGCGACTTTATGACTAGGTTTAACGAAGAAAGCCTGAAAGTCGATCGCTTGACTGACGAAGTCCTTATCTCAGCCTTCCAGAATGTCATCCAATCTGGTACTCTCTACAAGGAGATCATAAGGGAAGAGCCACGGACATCGAAGCAGCTGTGGAGCATCGCGGATCGTTTCGCACGAGCAAATGAGGCGGATAGGAAAAAGCGCGAGGCTGATAAGCCCGAACCATCTGATCGGAGGAAAGAGGAGCGCAATGACCGAAGTCAAAGTCGCCGAAGTGCCTTAGATAGACTGCAACGAGGCCCAATTGAATCCCGACTTGGACCTCGGCAAACTCTGGAGAAGACCCAATTTACACCACTGACCAAGCCGAGGACGGAAATTTACGAGCTACATACCAACATGTTCGAAAAGCCTCAGCCAATGTCAAAATCAAAGGCAAACCGCCGATCCAGGGGTAAGTACTGCCGATTCCATGAAGACTATGGCCATGATACAGAAGAGTGCTGGAACTTAGCCGAAGATATTGAGAACTTGGTGCGCGATGGTATGCTTAAAAGGTACCAAAATCGCAACCAGAATGAAGGCCGACCCCAGAACAACAAAAGAACTAGACAAAATAGGGGGGGGAATAACTGCGGCCCCCAGGCCGACAAAAAGCCGAAGCGAGAGGATGGCGAAGGCGAGGACCAGCCTCAGTATGATGGGGTCGTACAAGCTATTACTGGACTCCCACAGGGAGCTACGAAGTCGTCATTAAAAGCCGAGGCTCGAAGTCCGCAACAAGGCGAACCTTCCCAAAAAAGGTTCAAGAAGGACGAAGTGGTTACTTTTTCGGACCAAGATCCAGTGCCACCTATCATGCCCCATCAGGATGCGATAGTGATCGAAGCCGGGGTGGCCAATAAGCTCGTACGACAAATTTTCGTCGATACCGGAGCCTCGGTCAGCATCCTCTTCAAGAGTTGCTTCGATCAGCTCGGAGTGGAGAGGACGCAGCTCGCACCAGCACCAGTCCCGCTAAAGAGCTTCATCCAACAGGAGACGCAAACGGAGGGGGTCGTACAGCTACCCGTCACAGTGGGGATTCACCCTTTATCAACCACTAAGGTCATCAATTTCTTCGTTGTTAAAGCGGATTCTCCATATAATGTTATACTCAGAAGGGATTGGCTGGTGGGGGTCAAGGCGATCTATTCGCCATACCACTTAACGATCAAAATCCCATCAAAAAACGGGGTTATTTTAGTTCGAGGTGACCAAAAAAGGGCAAAAGAGTGCATGCAGATTGCACTTCGAGGTGCCGGGGCACCCCAACACCCTCAAGCATAGCAATTACAGTTACCCGAAGAGTTGAGGCAGGAGCAAGAATCCGCATCAGATGAGCCGGTGAAAAACATAGTACTCTACGAAGGCGACCTATCTAAGGTCGTCAAAGTAGGCTTCGCAGGAGGTGCCGAACTCCACCGGCAGATCGTCCAACTTCTTCGGGAATACAGAGATGTTTTTGCCTGGACTCCCCTCGACATGACCGGAGTAGCGCCCAGCATCATCACTCATCGGCTGAATATCAACTCCGAAGTGAAGCCGGTAAAACAGAAGCAACGAGTCTTCGCGGCAGAACGAAGGCAAGTCATTCATGATGAAGTGCAACAGCTTCAAAAAGCCGACATTTTGTTTGAGGTCAAATATCCGACGTGGATAGCTAACCCGGTCATGGTCAAAAAACAACAAGGAGGTTGGCGGATGTGCATTGACTATACCGACCTCAACAAATATTGTCCAAAGGACTGCTATCCCTTGCCCAACATAGACAAAAAAGTAGAAGCCCTAGTCGGTCACAAGGTCTTCAGTTTTCTAGATCTATATAAGGGGTATCACCAAGTACTAATGAGTGAAGAGGATGCACCGAAGACAGCGTTCATCACGGACTTCGGTGTGTTTGCCTATAAGAAGATGTCATTCGGGCTAAAAAACGCGGGAGCAACCTATCAAAGGATGGTCGACAAGATATTCGAACAACATATTGGAAAGAGTGTTGAAGTCTATGTCGATGACATCGTCGTCAAAAGCAGAGAACCAGCGACCTGTGTTAACGACCTGAAGGTTGTCTTTGATCTACTTCGGAAAGTGAATCTGAAGCTAAACCCTGCGAAATGTACTTTTATGGTACGATCAGGGAAATTCCTGGGGTGCTGGATTTCGCAAGAAGGTTTAAAGGCAGACCCCTCTAAAGTTCGAGCCGTCCAAGAGATGAAGGTCCCGAAAACCATTCATGATGTGCATCAACTGACTGGCTGTTTGGCAGCGTTAAGTCGTTTTTTATCTAAGGCCGCCGAAAAGCAGCTCCCTTTCTTCAAAATTCTCAAGAAGGCACCCGACTTCGAATGGAAGGACGAGCACAAAGCGGCGTTTGAAGAGCTGAAGAAATACCTGGCCAGACTCCCAACTTTGTCTGTTCCGAAAGATGGAGAGGTCCTCTCCCTATACCTCGCAGCCTCGGATGAAGCTATAAGTGTTGTACTAGTTCGGGAGGAAGGACGACGGCAGCTTCCTATTTATTTCATTAGCCGAGCCTTGAAAGGACCGGAGACGAGGTACCAACCATTGGAAAAAGTCGCCCTTGCACTAGTAAATGCCGCTAGAAGGTTGAGACCGTATTTCCACGCACACACCATACGAGTTCTAACCGACCTGCCACTTCGCCAAGTCCTGACAAAACCTGAAGCATCGGGTAGAATTGCAAAGTGGGCTATCGAACTCGGCGAGCACGACATAAATTTCTATCCTCGGCAGGCGATAAAGGGACAAGCCCTAGCGGATTTCCTGGTAGAGGCTAAGTTCTCCGAAGCACCAAAGCAGGACGAACTCCCGCGAAACAAAGTCGAAGCCGAGCATCCTAAGGAGCCCCCACATGACTGCTGGAAAGTTTACGTAGATGGCGCTTCAGGTCGTACAGGCAGTGGAGCGGGAGTCATGCTAATTAGCCCGGATGGAAAGGAGATAACATATGCACTTCGGTTCGACTTCCCTACCACAAATAATGAGGTGGAGTACGAAGCCCTAATTGCAGGACTTCGCCTCGCTCAAAGTCTTCAAGTACGAGCTGTACAAGTCTACTGTGACTCCCAAGTCATAGTTAGCCATATGCTCGGTACATACGAGGCAAAGGGCGACAGAATGAAGAAGTATCTCCAAAAAGCTAGGAGTCTGCAAGAAAGCTTCACCTACTTCGAGTTGGTACGAATCCCAAGAGGAGCAAATACCCGAGCTGATGCTTTGAGCAAGTTGGCGTCCTCGTCAACAAGCTCTCCAGTGGAAGAAGTCAAACACTGAAGTATAGAAGAAGCCGAGGTCGGCCTCGTAATTGATGATGAAGCCCCAAATTGGATGACTCATCTTCGGAATTATTTGGAGAAGGGCGAACTGCCCAGTGACAAGCTTGAGGCAAGAAAGATCTTAAGCAAGTCACCAAAGTACGTTCTACAAGAAGGAGTTCTGTACAGAAAGTCATACATTCAACCTCTCCTAAGATGTGTCGGGCCGAACCAAGCAAACTATGCGTTAAGCGAAGTTCACGAAGGGTCATGTGGAAGCCACATTGGAGCTCGAGCACTGTCAAAGAAGGTCATGCGCTGGGGCTATTACTGGCCTACAATGTTTCAAGACGCAGTCGAACTAGTTAAAAATGCCCAAAATGTCAAATCCATGGGACGGTACCGAGACTACCTCAGACTGACCTAATAAGCATGCAAAGCCCGTGGCCGTTTGTGCAGTGGGGAATTGACATCGTCGGACCATTCGATAAAGCTCCCGGACAACTCCAGTTCCTCATCGTAGCCATCGACTACTTCACTAAGTGGGTCGAAGCTGAGCCCTTGGCAAAGATCACAAGCAAGAACGCCCTCAACTTCGTATGGAAGAATGTGGTTTGCCGCTTCGGTGTACCTCGCATCCTGGTTTCGGATAATGGAACACAATTCACCGATCGGACATTCAGAGAATGGTGTGAAGGGCTTCACATTCACCAAAAGTTCACTTCGGTAGCTCATCCTCAAGCGAACGGCCAAACCGAAGTGACGAACAGAACGATTGTCAAGGGACTCAAAACCCGCCTCGACAAAGCCAAAGGAGATTGGGCCGCAAATTTACCCCAAGTCCTATGGTCGTACCGAACAACTCCCCGGACCTCGAACGGTGAAACACCTTATAGTTTGGTGTACGGAACCGAAGCAGTGATCCCGGTAGAGATAGGCCTGCCGAGCCCACGCACTATCAACTTCACAGCCGAAGCCAACGAGGAAGACCTCCGAACCGAAATGGATCTGTTGGAAGAAAAACGAGAGCTCGCCTACATAAGAGAAGCTAAGTACAAGCAACAAGTAGCTCGGTACTACAACCAAAGGGTGAAGTACCAACAGTTCCAAGTAAGCGACCTCGTACTTCGGAATAACGAGGTCAGTAAAGCGGAAAGGCTCGGCAAGCTTGAAGCCACATGGGAAGGACCATACCGAGTCGAAGAAGTCCTCGGCAAAAGGTCGTACAAGCTTGCCCATCTATCCGGTGAGCCCTTACCCCGTACATGGCACATCAATCATTTAAAAAAATACTTTGTATAAGTGGAGGAGAATAATGTCTAGGATCAGTTCATTTAAAGTCGTAGGTGTCAAGAGTCAGTTCGTCTTGTCAGCTGTTTTTCTTTTTTAGGTTTTTTCTTCAATAAAGTTTTATTTTTCCTTCATTATGCGTTTAAATACTTGCATATCATATTTTGCATCTCTCTATTCCACTTATGCTTAGTATTTTGAAACCCTGACAAGGGTAATTTAATAAACTCCACATTGGGAGTAAATGCTAAACGCGCGCGTAACGACCTAACCTTGTTAAAAATAGAAGTTCAAACTGCCTGAGCTTAAAACGAAGGAATCACCTTTGTCAAAAGCTAGGAAGAAGTACTTTTGTTTAAATAAGGAGGCGCCACCTCGGTTAAAAATAAAGATACGGCCTTTGTTTAAAACAGAGAAGAGCCTAAACCTCGTCGGATAACGAGGTCGTGCTAAATAAAGCCTAGACCTCGTCGAATGACGAGGTAGTGCTAAACAAAGCCTAAACCTCGTCGGACGACGAGGTCGTGCTATTCAAAGCCTAAACCTCGTCGGACGACGAGGTCGTGCTGACCAAAGCCTAAATCTCGTCGGATGACGAGGTCATGCTATTCAAAGCCTAAACCTCGTCGGACGACGAGGTCGTGCTGACCAAAGCCTAAACCTCGTCGGATGACGAGGTCGTGCTATTCAAAGCCTAAACCTCGTCGGACGACGAGGTCGTGCTGACCAAAGCCTAAACCTCGTCGGATGATGAGGTCGTGCTATTCAAAGCCTAAATCTCGTCGGATGACGAGGTCGTGCTGATCAAAGCCTAAACCTCGTCGGATGACGAGGTCGTGCTATTCAAAGCCTAAACCTCGTCGGATGACGAGGTCGTGCTGACCAAAGCCTAAACCTCGTCGGATGACGAGGTCGTGCTATTCAAAGCCTAAACCTCGTCGGATGACGAGGTCGTGCTGACCAAAGCCTAAACCTCGTCGGATGACGAGGTCGTGCTATTCAAAGCCTAAACCTCATCGGACGACGAGGTCGTGCTGAACAAAGCCTAAACCTCGTCGGATGACGAGGTCGTGCTAATTCAAGCCTAATAAACCTCATCTTTTGACGAGGTAATGCTCATCATGGCCTACCTTTGTATAATACAAGGAAATACATCTATGTTAAAACAAGGTAAAAGGCTAATATGAGTGCATTCCGTTTTTATTTCAAAAAGGGAAGAGTACAATACATGGTGATTAAGACGAGCTAGAAGGCTTGGGTTTGCTAAAACTAAGCCATCTTGTAGGAAAATCACCGTCGGAATTGAAATTTAAAACATCATCTATATTAAAGCGGCCTCGACCACGTTCACCACTACCTCGTCCTCGACTCCGACCAGTACTCGGTTGAAGGCCCCGACCTCGACCTCATCGAGCCAATCTTTGTCGTTCCTGTTCTTATATCTCTTTAGAATGCCGCGCATATCTCATGTCTGATCGATCCGCGGAAGTCGACGATCTCGAAGGATCAGTGGTAGTGGATGAACTCGATGGATGAGAGTCCTTTCCCAGTCGAGCAGCCAACCTCGGACGCCGAGCTAAGATCACATCATACATACTAGCTATTCGCTTCAGCTCAACCATCTGATCTTTGAGTTGCCAGGAGTCCGACCCGTATCTTTCATGGAAATCCTTACACCGGACTGCGATTTCTGTTACCTTTGCATCAACTTCAGCAATGGTTTTCCCGCCGTTTCGGCGGACAATGGCCTCGTATTCGGCATGCTCCTCGGCGATCCTTATAGATTTGTCCTTCATGGCATCATACTTATCTCCAAGCTCTAAGAGCCGAGCTTGAAGCTCGTCATTTTTTATTTGAGCGGCTCTAAGTCTCACGTCGGCCTCGTCCTGGATATACTTAGCTTGGTCTCTCAAACGAAGGGCTTCGACATCCTTAGCTTCAAGAGCCCGTAATAAGTTGTTGATTTGAGCTATGTACGGGGATGCATCAAAAATAGTGGGGGAAGACTACAACGCAAAGAATAAAAGTTTCAATTAAATGTTAAAATTTTATTAAGCCACAAAGGCGAAAGTCAAGCGACATATTACCGATGCCGCAGTACAAAAGCCTTACAAAAAAAAAAAAAAAAAAAAAAAAAAAAAGAGAATGTACAGAGGTGATCAACTGACCACTTCGGCATTCTCCTCATTCTGACTAGGGGATTTGCCGCCGTCAGCATCGCCTTCCTCCTCGGCCTCCTCTCTGTCTCGGCCAGCAGCCTCAACTCCGGGCTCGGCAGTACGGTTGAGGTCGGCAATCAGCCCTTCCAACTCCTCATCCCTATCAACTGGCCATCCCGCCACCACCTCGGCAGTCAACACAGTAGACGACGAGGCTAAGCTGTCCAGCACGGGAATGCTTTTGAGGCCTTCCAACAGCGCCTCAGCATACGCATGGTTGACAGCCACATCTAACATCTCCTGATATCCGTACTTGGCCTTGTCCAAGTTCGGAATATCAGAAGCGATGTTGTCGATCACGTCGCTAACTGCACGAATGTTTAAGATGGTGGCGACCTGCCCGGCCAGCTCTGAGAATCTTTCAGAGCGGAAGAGCCTCTCCGTATAAGCCCGAAGCAGTAACCCCTGCATGGCTACCGCCTCGGCCTCCTGTCGCCTTGCCGCCTCTGCCTCGGCCTTCCACATGGCCGCCTCTCTCTTCGCGGACTCAGCAGCGTCCTTTGCCGATTCCACTGCAGCTCGTTCTGCCGACACCCTCGCTTCGGCCAATGCCAGTCGGTTGACGAGGCTGCCCTTCTCATTCTCTAGATCCCGCTGAGCTCGGACCACTTTGTTGAAGCGGTCGACCCCAGCGGTCAGGAAATTGCTCAACTCCGAGGTAAGGTCGCTCAGCCTCGCCACCATGTCCTCGGCACCCTATATAAACATACATTAGCGTTGAAAAATATATAATAATGAAATACCGAAGTACATCTGTAAGTGTGATACTACCTCGGGAAATGGCCGAGGCTGATTCACCAGTTCTCCAAAACCCTGGCGTCCAACACCGCCAGATAACCGGACTGCAGTAACTGTACAATCCTCCTCTCCAACAGGAACAACAACAACCGACTTCTGCTGTTTTGTTTTTCGAACGAGAGGTCGCTCCGGAGGGGACCCCATTGGTGAGGCACCTAGTCCGCTCTCTGTTCGTTCCGAAGAAACCTCGGATGTTGCCTTTTCAGTAGCGGTCGGCCTTGCCCTCTTCTTACCAAGAAGTTTCACTGTAGAAAAACAGTTAGAGCTTCAGCACAATGAAAAGAACATATACAAAACAAAGAAACGGACCAAGTGGAGCCTCACCCTTCACCGGCTCAACCATGGAGTCTGGATCATAAGGGCTCAGCCCCGCCATAGCAAGATCGGCCTCAGTGAATTCTTCATCAACTAGGCTAGTCAACACTTCATCAAGCACACCGAACTTTTCTTCGGTGTCTTGGTTCCTCAATTTACCCACATTCCAGATGAAATGTGGGACCTCACCGAACCGACAGAAGAAGAACTTCGACTGCCAGTTCGGGATTTTTGACTTCGTTTTCACTCGAAAGCCAAGACGGGGTGACAGATAATACCACCCATTGTAGGAATTAAATTGGAAATATTTCAGGATCAGCTCTACTGACAGGCTGACCCCGTGACGACTACTAAGTACGCCTAAAGTAGTAAGCTGCCTAAACGAGTTCGGCGTTATTTGCGCTAGAGGAATGCCGAACTTCCGAAGAAGATCGGCAAAAACAGCGGGGAGGGGGAGACGAAGACCATGGTATAAGCAATCTTCGTAGATAGTTACGAAGCCAACCGGAGGGTTGGACGCCCTATCCTCCGGCCGAGGTGCTAACATCTCTATCCAATCAGGAAATAAATAATTTTTTGCAATTTTCAAAATTGCAGATGAATCTAGGGTTGAAGGAAATTTTGACACTGTTCCGACCGAATCACGGGGAGGAGCAAAAACTACCCTACAATTCGACGGAATGTCCGACTCTACAGTATATACATCTACCTCTATATTTTCCGGCGAATGAGATACCGGTGGCGACATAGACCTGTCGCCCGAATTCTGACTACCACTAACCGCTAGACTCGCGTATAATAGAAGAGGAAGCCATGGACTTACTTTTTCAGCAATGAAACACTGTGATGACAACGAATGGGTTACTGGATTCTGGTGTAACACTGACGGCAGCACTGCGAGCGTGAAGGAAGAAGATGAATTGCCGAAAATTTTAGGGTTCCAAATTTCAAAAATGTTGATTGTGGCGTCTGAAAGAAGTTTAGTAACTTTCCGCCTACTTTATCGGGACCCAAACGGTGCATTAAATGTAACTGACACATCACGTGTTCGACATCATCCCAATGAGACGGTTCACATTCCGACTTCGTCGAAATCCAATTTCCGAAGGGGCAATGTGAAGTCCACTTCCACCTCATCTTACGAGGGTGGCAGCATCCCGACTTCGTCGAAACCTAATTTCCGAAGGGGCAATGTGAAGTCCAATTCCACCTCGTCTTAACGAGGTGGCAGCATCCGACTTCGTCGAAACCTAATTTCCGAAGGGGCCATGTGAATTCCAACACCACCCTCGTCTTAACGAGTGGCCAGCATTCTGATTCTATTCGTCGATGTAACTTCTATATCTTTCTACCCCCGCTCACACCCTCACTTCCATATCTTTTTGGGGGGGGATGTGATAGATATGGCCTAGCCTAATAGGCCCAAGCATCGAGCCCAATGTAATTGGGCTCCGATTGTCAAGCTCGGCCTATGCAGCTCGGCCCCACCGAAGAGCCTTACTTGGCTCGGCCCAAACAGCCTACCTAGGCCGAATCCACGACGGCCCACCTCAAA
>CM038117.1:16410495-16441024 GCA_001642375.2 Mentha longifolia
ATGCCGTGATACTCAGACTATCGAAAATTAGGTATGGGCATTAGTAGAGGATCGAGGTGGCTAGTATAGATTCCCATGGGGATCATGGTCATTCCAAGTGCTGTGTCACCAGCTAGGAGTCATGAAGAAAGACCCATCGGAGATTACTGGGGCTGGGGCGACGTCGGGCTACCATTTATACGGACCGGTGTGGGCGTTGAACTTGTGGGCCTACGATTGAATGATTTATTGACGCCCCGACTTAGGAGATAGCACACTCGACAGTCCCATTTGGACTTTACTACATTTTACGACAGTCATGAGGTAATTGCTCTTCATTAATTATAAATAATTAATCAAGTATATTTAATTAATTAATTATTATTATTGATAATTAATTAAGTATTATTGATTAATATTACTTGAATACATTTGTATGCTCTAATTTAGTATTATGTCTTAATTAATTATTCTTAATTACTAAGAAAACATATTTATTGTAGAATTTGTATTTTTTTAATTAATATTTGGATATTATTCTTATAATTAATTGTGATATATTTTGTTAATCACATTATTAATTATTAATATTCGGATTATGATATTTTATATTTTTTATGAATTTTTCTTCATTATTAATAAAGCATTTTTATAATTCTAATCTTAATTACTTATGGTGTAATATTTTTTTGTAGCTCGAAACCTTTCGAACGCTCGAACCTGAGCCTGATATAGAGGATGTTGAGCCACATACACAGTCATTACAGTGGCCGGATCCGTTGGTTCTGAGGTTTAACCCGAATCAACAGCACGCACACAAGAAAGTACCGCCACAACAGAGACAGTCGAGAGCAGCAAGGGAGATGGCGAAGGTTGTGCAGAAATTGAAATGCCGCGATGCGAAGAAGGACGTAATGCAGCCACGTCGTCCCAAACAACCTCGAGTAGCCCGGGTCTCTTCAGAGACTAGAGGCCATATCCCGGAGCGATTCCAGTTCGAAATGCCAGAATCCTCTCGGTCGAAGCGTCCTAGGGAAGAGCCATCCCGTCCTCAACCTTCTGAGCATCTTGTATGATGTGTGCACGGAGATCTGTGCCGTCATGGATGCGAGAATGATGATTGGATCGACAAGATTCTTGACAGAGCTGTCCACCGGCTAGCAGAAGATACATTTGAGAAGGGAGTTCTTTCCCGGATGGCTAAGTCTCTCATCGGGCACCTCAAGGGCATCGTAGGATCGAATGGCAGCAGATGATCTAGGCACCGATCACCTACTCCTGTTAGCCAGCGACAACGATCTCCTACTCCCGATCAAGCGCCTGCATTTGAGTCTCGTACTGTGAGATCGAGGACGCCCCCACACGCATATGAGCAGTTCGAGGAAGAAAGAAGGGCATCCTCGTCTCACAGTTCATTTATTAGGGATCTAGATTCGATCCCTTATGAGCCTCAGCACATCCAGATGGAGGACGATGCTGATAGTGTGGACTCAGATGTCCCTAAGACGAGAATTGGAGGCTAGTAGGGCAGGGGGACGGGTTCTGAAGCCGTCTCTCGCATTGCAGAGCCCTTACACAGTCCATGAGACCCCACATTCAACCCGGACTGCTAGGGATGCGTACGGGCAGTTTAGAAATGCGGACCCGACTGCTGTGGTTCTCACTAGGCAACAGCCTCCTTACCATCTTCCTTAGGCACTGTTCGACTCTATCGAGGATATGAGCGTTTCATTCACTGCTGAGGTAAATTTTTTTATATATAATAATAATAATAATAATAATAATTATTATTATTATTATTATTATTTTTTAACATGTGCTGTGGTACTTGTTTTATATTAGGTGATGGAGCTGTACTTGTTATATTGGAGGACTCGACTTCGCTTGAGGTTGTCATGCGATACTAACGTCGGGTTCGTGGGAACTATTATTGCCGGCATTGAGTATTATGTGAGTATTTTCTTGTCGGGTTCTTAAATATTTTATTATTTATTTTAGTATGTTTTTTAATTTTTTTATTATTTTGTTTATAAGCCGGAGATGCTGAGGATACTTAAGGGTTTCCACGAAGACGACCCCACATTGGGATTGGCAAAAACCTGTATATACTCGAAGTGGAAACCCGAGAAGAAATTAATCGACCTATTCGGAGGGACCAACACTTACACGCCGTGGAGCTGTGGAGACAATGTAAGTTATGCTATAGTCCACTTACTATTTTCGAAATTATATTCCACTTTAAATTATATCCGGGTTTATTGATACATAATATTTATTAAAAAAAATTATTTTAGTTTATCTTTGTGTGCCACTTGACCACCGATCACTGGATCGTACTCCGAGCATGCATTGAAGAGTGGCGTTTAGAAGTGTACGATTCACTCTTGCACGAGTTGAAAACATTGCAAGAGATCGACCATCGTATAGCTCAGATTCTTCCCATATCCCGCCTATTTCCTAGACTGTTGCAAGTTGTTGGGAACCCTATTTAGTTTAGTTTTGATGATGTTATTAGAAACCACACTTAGTTATAGGACTTAGTTATAGGATTGATAGGAACAGACTGATCTTTGTGTTTGGATCAGTCAAGCTTAACTTGGACAGGTTGCTCCATGTAAATATCAAGGTTGGTAGTGCAACCTTGTACCTAGTTAGATCAATCTGTCGACCGGTTCCTTAGTCAACCTGCATAGGCCAACCTGCATGCTGAGGCCAACCTGCTGAAGCCAATATGCTTAGTCAAGCTGCTATTAGTCAACAGCTTCTCAAGATGAAGATTCTAATACAAAGATCAAGCTTGAAGAAAACAAAGACAGCTTGAGGTACAAAAGGTCGACCTTCCCAGTCCGACCTAAGCTGTGCCTTGCCAACCTCGATGGTTCAAGCTGTACAGAAAACCTAAACGGCTAGAAGTCCAGTCAGCAGTATGGTTCTGACACCTCTGCAACTCCAACGACTCTAATTCAAATTGAAGTCATATAAATACTTCAAGCCATCCCGAATCATAAGCAAGGGAAAAATAGACGGGGAAGAGAGAAAAATATAGAGAGGAAACCAGAGTTTCAAAGCCAAATCTATCCAAAAATCTTTACGCTTCAAAGCCAAACTCAACACTCGAATCCAAGCCATTTCCCAAGTGTTGAGACCTTCAAGATTTTAGATTCTGGAACCTCACAGAATACTCTCCACAAGCTTACTACATATTCGTCTAAGTACAGAAGAATCTGTTAGTTTAGCTGCAAGGTTGTATGTAAGAATGTATGAAAGGTTGTAAGGGTCACGACCCAGAACTCGTGCTCGGCTCAAGTCTAAAGATTGACGAAGGTTGAGGTTGGTACTCAGCCAGTATAAATAAGAGAGAAGTAAGGAATTTTAGATATGACGGTATCTGACGTGTATGTAGGGACGTTTCCCGAACCATGCTAAATCGACTGTCTCGATCTCTCTCTCTCTATCTTTTATTTACAGTCGACCTTACAATGTTCAACTAACCTTCATTACATTGCACTTCATTGATATAATCAACCTGCACAAAAATCCAGACCAAAAAAAGAATTTTCTAAGAGGTAGCCAACCTGTCCACCAAACTTCCGCACACTGTTCGGTTTAGCAAGCTCACCAATTTACTGACTGAGCTGGATAAACCGAGCTGCACTGATAAGCTGAGCCGACAACTCAGTAAGATCGATTTTGTTTTTAAAGTCAAAATTGTTGGCTAATTGGTGTATTCCCCCCCATACACCAATAAATACTTATCGGGACCTACAAGTGGTATCAGAGCGGTGGTTCTTTTGACCATCGTATCTGTTTACTAAAAGTTCTGTTCAAAACTTTTGGTCGAATTGAACTGATCTAGGAAAATTCTTTTCGTAACCTTCATATCTACCTGTTATCATGGAAACTGCACTTGTTCGCAATTGCGAAGATTTTTCTATACAGGGATATAAAGATTGGAGCTTTAGGATTCGCATGTGCCTGCAAGCTCGTCACATTCGCATGTGGGATATCATCGAAAATGGACCCTCTCTTATCTACGGAGAAAAGGTTTAGATTGAAGGAGAATCTCCAGGCGAGGCCACGTTCAAACAAGTGGTCAAGAGTCCTCGTAAGTACACTACCGAGGAAAGATTAGAAGCCAGCCTGGACAATTATGCGAAAGCGCTCATCTCAAGCACAGTCAAAGGAGTTCACCTTGTCAAGATCAGAAATCTGCAAACTGCAAAAGAAATGTGGGATACTCTAAAGTCTCTCAGCATAGGATCTGAAGAGTCGCAAGAGAACAAGCTCTCCATGGCCTGCAACAATTTCAATGAATTCAAGATGTTGCCTGGAGAGACTGTGGAGCAGATGAGAGATCGCTTCATGAAGATCACTCTCAAGATCACTGCTATCAAAAAGGACAAACTCACTCAGCGAGAGTTGAATCTCAAGGTCATTCGTGCCCTCCCAGCAAGTTGGCATGTGTATGTTGCCCTCCATCCCAACCGACCTGACTTCAATAAGCTCACAACCGAAGAGCTTTTTGACATTTTGATGGGGAATGAGTACGAGATCATTCGTATTCATGGATCAGCTCCAGCTTGCTCTAACAAAGGAAGTTAAACTAAAAGGAAATGGTATGAAGGGGAAGAAAAAGATGTTGCATTTCGAGTTGATCTGACCAAAGATGTTCCTCCCAACTTATCTAAAGAGTTCACTAGGAAGGACGAACTGCTGCAAGATCTCGCGATGATGACAAGAAAACAGGAGAGGTTGGAATCTCGAATGCTCAAGTATAAACAGTTCTATCGCGAGAACAAGCACAGAGTCGGCAAACACAACCTCGACTGCTCTGATTAGCAGAGCATTGGTAAATCCCTCGAGTTTCAATTCTACTAACTTTTGGGGTACTTATTGTGGTTATGGCAGGTCAGGTCACTACAAGTCAAACAGACCAGATCTGATCAAAACCGACTGAAACAAGCTTATTGTCAAGCTGGAAACACCAGCTCTAGTCACCCAAGCTGGCTACTAAGATCGGTGGTACCAGTGTGATTCATATGAGCAGTCTCTCTTTCGAGATTTCTTCCAAGCTGCTCATCAAGGTCAAAAGTATCAGAGAATCCAAGCTGCTGAGGAGCCATCTTATCATGCAGATTGCTATCAACCTGCTCCTCAACCTCTTCAAGGGAGCTCGACCTCCCACTTAGCATCCGATCTCAACAAAATGCTAAGCCTACTTTAATACTTTCAATTTCTGTTGCTGCTAGTGTTACACTCACGACAATGGGAAATCTAAATTAAAGACTTTCAATTGCGAAGCAAATTCTGGAGTATTTCTAAGGTACTTTAAGATGAGCTGCACAATTAAAGTCCTTAATAAGATGAACATGACTGTGGAGGTAACACCTGTTGTTATTTTATTAAATCTGCGTGTCTATACAGGAAACTCTCAATTGATCAACAAACAGATCACAATACAAGTTGTACAAAAGAGTAAACTGATCAAAACCAGATCACATATCAAGGGGGAACTGATGCAAGGACATCAAGCTGCCTCACCAGCTCAATCATAACAGATTAACTCCCTACTCACAGATCAGTCTATCAGCTCCATACCTCATCCCTCAAACTCATTCTAAATTTGTGGATCCCAAGATCAAGCCTGAACTTGAATAATATGAAGAAGAGATCACTCAAGGAAGATAGAACATGATCTTCCGGAGGAGCTCACTGCTGGGAACCCAAAGGATGGTGCATCGAATAGATGATCGTGGTGAACAAGATAATGGAAAGGCTATCTCAAGATGTAGATCGAGAGCAACAGATCAGCTAAGCTTATTTCTAGAGTTGACCTGATCAGTCTGCTCAGTCAATCAAGTTGATCTCATAATCAAGCTAACCTCTCAATCAAGCTGATCTCGCAACCAAGCTAGTCTCCTAATCAAGCTGATCAACCTTGACACATTTTAAGGGGGAATGATCACTAATTTGCCAGCCCAGCCGATATATCCGTAAAACACCAGATCAACAATTAAGGGGGAAACAGAGAATGCAATGATCTTTCCAAGCAAGTCAAGCTCAAGGAAAAGAACTCTTCTTTTCGCCAGATCGTCCAGACCCTTATTGATAATGTTGAAAAGGGGGAAAGATGTAAAAAGAGCATGAAAAGATGTAGAAAAAGGGAAAAGATGCAGGATAGATGCACTAGTGGTATCAAGATGCAGGAAGAGCGTAGAAAGATGTATAAAGAGCATGGAAAGATGCAATAAGAACATAAAGCACAGAAAGCAAGTTCAACTTGCTGAACTTTTAGTTCATTGATCTTATATTCTTATCTTTAGGAACTATTTGTAAAGTGTTGGTTTCGACATCATCAAAAAGGGGGAAATTGTTGGGAACCCTATTTAGTTTAGTTTTGATGATTCTATTAGAAACCACACTTAGTTATAGGACTTAGTTATAGGATTGATAGGAACAGACTGATCTCTGTGTTTAGATCAGTCAAGCTTAACTCGGACAGGTTGCTCCATGTAAAGATCAAGGTTGGTAGTGCAACCTTGTACCTAGTTAGATCAATCTGTCAACCTGTTCCTTAGTCAACCTGCATAGGCCAACCTGCATGCTGAGGCCTGCATGCTGAGGCCAACCTGTTGAGGCCAACCTGCATGCTGAGGCCAACCTGCTGAAGCCAATATGCTTAGTCAAGCTGCTATTAGTCAACAGCTTCTCAAGATGAAGATTCTAATACAAAGATCAAGCTTAAAGAAAACAAAGACAGCTTGAGGTACAAAAGGTCGACCTTCCCAGTCCGACCTAAGTTGTGCCTTGCCAACCTCGATGGTTCAAGCTGTACAGAAAACCTCAACGGCTAGAAGTCCAGTCAGCAGTGACACCTCTGCAACTCCAACGGCTCTAATTCAAATTGGAGTCATATAAATACTTCAAGCCATCCCGAATCATAAGCAAGGGAAAAATAGACGGGGAAGAGAGGAAACTAGAGTTTTAAAGCCAAATCTATCCAGAAATCTTTACGCTTCAAAGCCAAACTCAACACTCGAATCCAAGCCATTTCCCAAGTGTTGAGACCTTCAAGATTTTAGATTCTGGAACATCACAGAATACTCTCCACAAGCTTACTACATATTCGTCTAAGTAAAGAAGAATCTGTTAGTTTAGCTGCAAGGTTGTATGTAAGAATGTATGAAAGGTTGTAAGGGTCACGACCCAGAACTCGTGCTCGGCTCAAGTGTAAAGATTGACGAAGGTTGAGGGTGGTACTCAGCCAGTATAAATAAGAGAGAAGTAAGTAATTTCAGATATGACCGTATCTGACGTGTATGTAGGGACGTTTCCCGAACCACGCTAAATCGACTGTCTCGATCTCTCTCTCTCTATCTTTTATTTACAGTCGACCTTACAATGTTCAACTAACCTTCATTACATTGCACTTCATTGATATAATCAACCTGCACAAAAATCCAGACCAAAGAAAGAATTTTCTAAGAGGTAGCCAACCTGTCCACCAAACTTCCGCACACTGTTCGGTTTAGCAAGCTCACCAGTTTACTGACTGAGCTGGATAAACCGAGCTGCACTGATAAGCTGAGCCGACAACTCAGTAAGATCGATTTTGTTTTTAAAGTCAAAACTGTTGGCTAATTGGTGTATTCCCCCCATACACCAATGAATACTTATCGGGACCTACACATGTGGCTAACTATTGGCAGCAGTATCCATATTTCAAGAAGCGTAAGGATGAGATGCAGATCAAATTCCTCGCAGCTCACAAGCAATTTCATCAAGACGATGAAATTTCTTGTGGTCCACTTGCATGTTTGGCCGTGGAAAGGATACTTCCTGCCAAGAAGCCTAAGACAACCAAACCCTCTCCACAATACATTGCTAAGCTCCGTCAGACTATTGCTAGGAGAATCTTTTTACTTTCTCGACGAGATGTCGATTGATGCATGTAATGTGGAAATGTTTATGGTGGATTGTGTTTTATTAAATGTTTATGATTGTTTTTGGGATTATGCTTTATTGAATGTTTATGATGTTGGTGGATTGGTTATGATTGTGTAAATGGAAATTGTTTATGAGTTGTTTTCAAAATTTGAATGAAACTTGTAAAGTTGTTGGAAAAAGCCGTGTCTGTCATTACACGGTTGAAATTTCATCGAAACCGTGTAACTATGAGCCCTACACCGTGTAACTATGTATTATTGGAAAAATTCATATTTTAATCGAAAAAACGTGTGTTTTAGACAAATTAAGCTTCATACATCGTATTTTAACAACATATCGAAGTGAAAACCATAATGGTAATCCGTGACGTACTCTATTGAATGACATTTCTAGTGTTTCTAAGTTTGAAACATATACCACTATAGACCATCGTATGTTACAAATAGCTCATTTCTCTAAATTCTACAATTAGAAACAATTTAGGCAATTTATGTGAAACTAATTGTTTTGTAGCACTTAGTTAATAGTTGTCACGTTTAATTGAAACCCGGATGATCAAAAATTATGATAAATTTTGAGTTTTTTGAAGTTGGTTGACTTTATTTGACCATTTACACGGTAAATAATAAATAAATACCGTGTACACGGTCGAAAAAATTTATTAACCGTGTAAATACAAAAATTATTGACTTTTTTCAATTTTGATCATTTACACAGTAAATAACAAATAAATACCGTGTACACGGTCGAAAAAAAAATTGTTAACCATGTAAATACAGAAATTGTTGACTTTCTTCAATTTTGACCATTTACACGGTAAATAACAAATAAATACTGTGTACAGGTTCGAAAAAATTTATTAACCGTGTAAATACAAAAATTGTTGACTTTCTTCAATTTTGACCATTTATACGGTAAATAACAAATAAATACTGTGTACATGGTAGAAATACCATTTATAACCGTGTAAATACAGAAATTGTTGACTTTCTTTAATTTTGACTATTTACACGGTAAATAACAAATAAATACCATGTACACGGTATAAATACCATTTATAACCGTGTAAGAGCAGATAATCTATAATAGATCGCCAATAAACCCTAAAAACAAAAATAAAAAGCACCAAATCTAATCAACGGGTCTCGACAGACATCTGGGCCTAGTATGCCCCTCACAGTGACAAATGCTACACGTTTTTTTCTTTCGACGCCGTACACACCTTCGTGTTGATCCACGCCACCAATTTGGCTTGAGGACGTGCATGATCGTTTCTTGTGCCCGTATTGACCACATCGAGAGCATTGTTGCTGATTGGCCGGAATATCTTCCACTGTGGATCTCGTCCGGCTCATACGCGGTCTCCCTGCTTGCTTTTCGATAAGAGGCGGCCGAACGACAAGGGAAGCAACCTCCTCCGGAACTCTCCAAGCCTTTGGATGGGGTACCGGCTCAATATTGGGCGAATACACTGCCACGAGCGTCGACTGTTTGAAGTAACGGTTGACGTAGTCAGTAGTACGGCCGCCGGCAAACCTGAAAATAGAATATATATAATTAAAAGACATAGGACCAAAGGCATCAATAAAAATTGTATAAAACACTAAGTAACTGCATGCGTGAGAGCGGCACAAGCGTGTCGACAGGGCATCCCATCCAAATCAAACTCCTTACATTCGCACGTGGAGTTCTGAAGATCGACAATGTAAGTCCCATTATCACCCTCTACCCTATACACGTTTGGTACCGGCGTCCCATGAGTGGTGTAGTGTCGGGCCTATTCTGCGGCTGATGACATCTGCACAACGACATTTTCGGTCACCTCGTGATCTCTTGAGACGACCCTCACCCGATGTTCCTCGAACCACTTCTCCACTATTATACGATAAGCCTCGATCATAGCGCATATCGGCAATCGCCTTGCCCATAGGAGTCTAGCATTCATTGTCTCCGCGGGATTTGAAGTCATGAAACTCGTGCGCGGAACGGGGCACTTCGAACGCGCCCACCGATGCACTCCGATGTCACACAGCCTCTGGTGTATTCCGCTACCCCTCAAGGACTCAAAGTATTCGTCAAAAGTAGAATCACGATAGGCATGGGCCGCCGCTTCAAATCTTTCAAGTGCGTGCCTACCGTACGTTACCATATTTTTCATCAAATGGTAGAAGCAAAGGCCGTGAGAAGCATGTGGGAAGACATTCCGAATGGCATTTTCGATGCTGATATGGCGATCAGACACTATTAACAGGTCCGTTGGTGCTCCAAAACAGTGACGCACCCTAGTGAGAAACCAAGTCCAGGACTCATCATCCTCGATCGGCCCAATTCCAATGGCAAGTGGAAACACTTGCTCGTTCCCATCCTTGGTGCAAGCTACAAATAAAGTCCCTTTATTCTTCCCCTTCAAGTGTGCCACATCCACTACAATCACGGAATGAGCAAATCACTCTGCCATGCTTCAATAGACTGTCCTAGAGCAAGGAACATATAACACAATCGATCGGAGGTACGGGATGTCGAGATATCATCCGCGGTACCTGGATTCTTCTCCCTCAATAAGTACAGATAAGACTGGAGCCTCTCATAAGACTCCTCGAAACCTCCATACGTCATCTCTATAGCGACGTTCCTCACTCGTAGGGCAAAACTGTAATCAATCTCAATACCGTACTCAGCTCGCATCTCATTAGCCATCTCCTTCGGCTTCAGCACGACACCATCAGTGATCAATCTCCGTGCAAAGTATGCTCCTAAAATATTTACGGGGTATTGGCGCGGTGTATTCCCGTCTAAATCGACAGAGCATGTATGACGTTCGGTATATTTTCCAATGCACCATATATCCCCTTTCTGCTTTGCACGCAACAAGTACTCGCACCCTTTCTTCTTGCATATGTACCCCACATGGTAAGTGTCCGACTTTTCAACTTTATACTCATGTCGGTTCTCCATTTGATGAAGTCCGACTGCTATCGCTAAATTATCTTTTTTCTTGAACAGGCCACCCACACGCAATGCACCAACTAAGGGCGCAGAATAATCTCCATCGATAAACCCAAATGGTAGTGCGGTGTCTAGATGAGCATGAGGAATTAGCCAAGCTCGGATAACATCCGGATTTGCTGTAGCATTGTCGCCACGGCGGGTAGGTTGAGACTCAGAATTAATGTTACGATGCCCAATGATCCTATCAATCTGTCTCGGATCTCGGATCCATGCACAGAACTCCAGGGTCAATGACTCAAATAAATTAGACAAATCCACTGCATCCCTTTCTTCATCAGCCCTTTCTTGCCTTTCTTCCGCAGCCGTTTCATCCTCGACCCTCTCTTCGTCTTCCTCGACCCTTTCTTCTTCCGAATGTAGTCCCTCCCAACTCGGCTCTTCGGTGTTCACACTCGTAAAAACCCTAGAACCTTGCGTTCTAGGAGTGCTCCGGGCAATATTCTTATCCTTGCTAATTACATAAACAGTTACCTTTTTTTGTTGCTCCACAATCAATCTCAACAAATCAACGTCACTCCTTAAAGCTACCTTAACCGTTCCATGATCGCCTGTATCAGTCAAATAGTAGAGCATATATTCAGCTTCAGCATCGCCTGTTTGATCACGGATCTCTTGTAATAGATTGTCACGGGTAATTTCTGTCATGGCCAAATGTACTAGAACACCCTCGCCCCCTACATAAGTGCTTCTCTGTCAATGCCCACCGTGACGAATAAATATTTTTACTTGAGACATCACTGCAAAGTGAACCAAAAAATTTAAGTCAAATTACAATCAAAAACACTAAAATTGTAATAAGTCTGCAGCTACACGGTTTAATCTATTTACACGGTTTAACCTAACATTACACGGTTAAAATTAACATAAAACCGTGTAATAACTTACTCTACACGGTAAAAATGAAATAATTAACGTGTAAAAGAAAATTAACCGTGTTTATTTAAATGATTTACACGGTTATTATGGTTTAAACCGTGTAAACATTATTAGAATCAATTCATATCTTCAAAACCGAATTATTCATGGTTTAATGTTGATTATCAACTAATATATTTTTCAAAGGATAACATAACTACTTAATACTCCCTCCGGCTCAAGATTCGTGAGACCTTTCTTTTTGGCATTTTCGGCACGTATTTCCACACTTCTCGTTGATGAGTTTTAAAATGAATTTTTCAGGTATTTTTCTTTTTATGGGATACGACGAGTGTCATAGTATCCCGTAAAAAAAAATACCTCAAAATTCATTTTAAAACTCAACAACGAGAATCGTGGAAATGCGTGCCGAAAATGTCAAAAAGAAAAGTCTCTCGAATCTTGAGCCGGAGGGAGTATATGTTAAACAACGCCAGAAAATATCATATAGTAGGAAAATAATTTAAACCGTGTAATATATATTTATACTGTGTAATATATATTTATACCGTGTAAACAAGAACATGAATAATTTATGCACTTTTTAATAGATAGTACCACGACAAATATGCAAAATTGAAATGTACCTTTTTAGTTTCAGCTAAATAGCGTCCAAATTGCACCAAATTCACACCCAAAATTACATAAAACTAGAGGAACTTCAATTATTTCTCTCTCTACAATTTCAATTTTTATAAATTTGTGTTACACATTTGTTGTTGTTTCATTTTGTTGTATTTTCTGATTCGTCAATAAATGTAGAACACTGTAACTGAATTTTTTCTGATTTGGTTGTTGTCAATAAATGAATTTCTCAATTTTTTATTTAATTTTTTTTGGAAAAATTTTTTATGTTTATACGGTCTCATGAAATGAATTGGAATAAATAGATTGAACAAATTCAGAAAAACAGGCGACCGAGTAAAGAGAAAGAGACAATATATTTCTTTAACTTTACTTACAAGTGGGCCCAAAAGTAAAAGTTATTTTTGTCTTTTCATAACTTTTTGGATATAAAACTTATAGTTTTAAACTTATGGGTATAAAACTTATACTTCTATTTGTTTTGGGTATTTTTAAAGTTCACCCAAGATAAAATGGGGAATAAAAACAAAGAAAATTACAAGTTGTGAAAATAACAAATTGTGAAAGCGAGAAAAAAAATACGTAAAGAGCAAAGAGAGAAAGAGTTAATGTTCAGCTGTAAAATCAAAAGTTAGAAGGGTAATTTTGTCCAAAAGATCAAAAAGTGAGTATAATTTATACTTTTTAAGTTGGTGGGTATAATTCTATATGACTAAGTTTAAATGGGTATATATCAAATAATGTCCATTTTTTTTTATTTAATTATCTTTTATTAATTAAATATGCCGAATTAATTCAGTAAATAAATAAATGAACAAATAAAATGCTTTATTTCTCATCTTGGTAATGGTTCCTACTTCCTACCAATTTCACTTCTCTTCCTCTTTCTTCTCCCGAGAAGCATGGAGAAGCTGAAATCAGTTATCCCTGAATCACTGAAGCAGAAAATCTCAGACAGCACCGCCACCGACCTCAACTCTACATCTTCTTCTCTGCTTGATTTCTTCAGAGATTTGCCCCTCTTTCACAAGGTACGCGTTTCATACAGTATTGCGGAAATCCAATTATCATTCAGTTTCTGATTTTTGACTGCAATGGCAGCTGGTGAAGGATTTGACGGACACGGAAGTGGCGCTATGCGGAAAGAACAAGGAAGCTGCGCAGGAAGCCAAGGGCAAAGGCAATGAATGTTTTTCCCAAGGGGTACTATTCCAATGCATTGCATTTCTACTCTCAGGTTGCAATGAAGTCCACTCATGTTCTTACTAATTTTTACCTTTGCTGGAAAAGAGGGAGAGACAATGTGGTTTATAATTCTGTGGTTTTGATCAGTGTTCTTCTTCTGAGAACTGCAGTTCACTAGTTCTACTTAATGTCACTGTTACTATAAGCGTATATCTTCCAATTGCTTGTGTGGAATTTAATATTCATTAGTCACTATGATCATTAGTCAATTTACATAGTGCAGCCAAATTAGCAGTGATGCATAAATTAACTAAAATGTATAACTACCGGCAGTTCAAGAAGTTGGTTGGCAAACAAGTTCTGTAGCCGACTAAAGGAAACCGCTCACTTCCACGACCAAATAGAAAAAAAGATAAATAGTAATATTTACAGTTATGAGTTTGCTCGAAGTAGCAAGAATTGGCAGTTTTGATTATTTTGAGGTGAGCTTTTTTGTTAAGGTTTTAAACAATCATCACACTTTGTTGTAATGATTCGTTTTCTTATTAGTAATGGAATCAGCTGGTAGGTCTTTGATTAGTTACATGAATTGTTGCTTAGTCTACATCCTTTTTATGCTTGTAAGGAGAGATCAAATAGAAACTTTTTATCCCGTAGAAACTAAAAATAAATTTAGACCATTGATCTTTCCTTGACCTACGGTTGTGGTTAAAGATGGATTATCATAGTACAATAAATGCACCATCACGAAGACGCATTATTGTAGCATACAAAATGCATTATGTATAAATTTGTGTTACCTGTATATATGAATTATGCATAGTTTATAGGTTTCTACTTTCTACACGAATGATGGTTTTTATTTGATCCTATCCCTAATGATTATAATGATTAAGGTAACTATTTGTTTTCTTTTTGGGTACATGAATAAAATAGGCATTGCGCAATGCCCCAATGGATGTAGAAGATAATGAGAAAAACCTGGTTGCGACACTGTACCTCAATCGCGCTTCATCACTACATGTGAGTTTATAATTCATGACCATATTTGCGTCAAGTTTGTTACTTAGTACTATTGACTATAACTTCGTTCATGGGTACGCTTTATCATCTTATTGAATATCTGGAGTAATAAAAGAGGTCTTAAGTACTAGCTGCTTAACATGTTAATTTTGTGTTGAATAAGCACATTAGTTTGTTTGATGCGATCTTTTTACTTTTCCAACTTGTCTAGCTAAATTAATTTTGTTTATTTTCTGATTATCTTCAGAAATTGGGATTATTTCTGGAAAGCCTGCAGGATTGCACCCGTGCTCTCATTCTGTATCCTGTGTATGCAAAGGTGACCTTGTAGTTTGTCATTCTCTTCTCTCTAAATTTTTGAGGGTCAGGGGGTCGTTTACAACAAATTCTTGTATCTAGTTATGCTTTGGGATCTTAGTAGGAAATGGTGTCGTTGATTGATTCACATATGTAACTAGATATGAGTGGTTGTGCAGAAAAACCTTTGATGCCTTCAAAAGTCTTGAGTCGTCATTTTCTAATCATCATCTTCTGATTATCTTGCTTGAAAAATCACTACCTTATCAGGTAAAGACACTTGGTTCATGTGTATTATATTTATAATTCTCTTTTTATCTGTGCATGATGTCAATATGTGATCCTAAAATAATACACAAAGAAGGGAATGCACCCCCTTTAATTCTCTATTTACACCTTGACTAGATTCCTAAACTTGTAGGCATGGTTTAGGAGAGCTAAGGACAACTCTTCATTGGGCAACTATGAAGATGCTATCAATGATTTCAGTGTTTCCCTGAAGATAGAAACATCCTTAAGTGGAAAAAGACAGATAGAGAGTGAACTAGATCTATTACTGAACCAATCCAGGTTGAGAAGTAGTGCTGCAGAGAAACAACATGATGGTAGCACAGGTTTTTCAGCACCTTCTTTTCAACAGCATATGCATTTAGATTTAGGAAACAACTTTTTTCTATTCTTATGATAACTTGTTTGTGAGATGGATCTCTCGCAATTTGGGCTGTGGTTGATCTTTGTTACTAATCATCTTGTAGTTGTCATGCACCGCTACATTTCTGTGTACTCTTCCATCATTCTGCAACCAATGCTAATAATTTCTTCAATAGAAACCATTGTGATAATCAAACTAGTGGCTTAAATGGAGAATACAAGTGGCATACATTCCTCTTTAGTGTGTCAACAAATCAAAATTCTTTTTCCTATTCAGATGTTAAATCAGATTTGAATAGTTAGTTTCGTTATTAATGCCAGAGATCAGTTAGTTGGTCAGTTACAGTGATAGGGAGAAATTGATCTTGCAATATTTGCAATTCTCACAATTCTCTAGAAATTGCTGGTTTGCTTGTTTACTGGGATGCTACTCTATCACGGGCTTGATAAATGATTCGGCGTCTTGGCCTGTCTATAATTTGCACAAAATGTACTGCAATATGGTTTAATAAAGATGGCTGGAGAACAAATTTTATACTTGTTCGATACTAAAAAAAAGTTCCCTAAGAAAGTTTTTTTAACTTATAGAAGGTTAACTGATTTGTAATCTCTTCTGTTTATCTTTGGCGTTACTTATGTCTTCAGCTGATTAGCCATTAGGTGTGGTTTATTATTGTTTTTGAATCAAGACTATCAAACTCTTCCACCTTATTTTCCCATTGGTTCTTTCATATTGTGCTATCTTCAGCTGTTTAACCATTAGGCACGGTTTAATATTATTGTTATTGTTTTTGAGTCAACATTCTAACTCTTCCACCTTTAATGTTCATTTTCCCATTGCTTCTTTCATATTTTGCTATCTGGAGAAGTCCTTTTACTCTCATGATTCCTTACACGTAAGCCATATATTACAGACGAACCACTTCAAATGGAACTCCAATGTGTCTCCATACCAAGTAAAGGAAAGGGAATGATTTCATTGACCAACATTCCTCTAGCTTCTTTGATTTATAAGGAAGATCCTTATGCTGCGGTATGACTTTTAGTCATTCAAAACAGTTTTACTATGATTCATTGATTTGAATTTGGCTCCTCCGGATTCTATGCTTACTTCCTATCTTCTTTATCCTCTTATGAGTTTTACAAGGAATCATATCGGTGTCCTTTTATAGTTTCACTTAACATTTGATGAACTCTAGGATATCGTGACATGACTGGCTTGCACTAAATAAGTTCCTATAAACCAGAATTCACAATTGCATTAGGAAAGAAATAGTAATGGAGATAGGCAAAGAAAATGATTGGTATATGCAATTCCATTCTTGTAGAAGAGAATAAAAATAGAGACGGGTTTGAAGAAAATATATTCAATACATTAACAAGTAAAGAGACTCCTCTGAATATATAGGGAGTAGAAACTAGGTTACCACATCACCTACACTACCCAAGTAATCCTAAATTTGAGCTCATAAAAGACATAAAATGCAGGACTCGAGACTAACCATATATACCTTATAAGCACATATATATACATAAACTCTTCGATATCCCCCCTAAAGCTGAAGAATATATATCAATCATATCCAGTTTATCAATAAGTTATGAGAATCGTTCCCTTCTGACAGTATAGTGAAGACATCGTCGACCTAGTTGGACAACAAACAAGTGAATGTAGTGGCAATTTTGTAGCTCATTACACTCACGAATATAGTGACAATCAACCTCAACATGTTTAGGCCTCATGAAGAACTAGATTATAAACAATATGAATAGCCATTTGGCTATCACAGTACATAAGCAGGTCTGCAGGTGTTCATTGTTAGTGAACCCAATTTGCTCGAGGCCTCGAGCAGTTTCTTCATTTAAATCATCTTAGTCACAATGTGGGCCATAGTTCTCTCGGTTGACAGAAGATCTCAGAATGGCATTTTCTTTCTTATGAAGCCACATTACTAAAAAATCCTCCTACATATGTGCAATATGTAGAAGTAAACTGCTTCATTTGACCAACATAGTCGGCGTCAAAATAACCTTCAATCTTTAGATAACCATTCCTTGTAAACGACGATTCTCTCCCTTGAGATTTCCTAATATGTCTAAGAATTCTGATAGCATTATCCACCCGTTCTTCCTTAGGCTAATTCATGACCACTCCAATTGAAAGGGAGATGTAAGCCTTGTTACAGTTAACTAGATGAGTTTTCCAAAAAGCCGCATATATTGGGCTTTAATCTGAAAGAATTCTCCACTCTTATGTTATCCCAAACAATACTCCCTCCGGCTCAGGATTTCTGAGACCTTTTATATTGATATATGAGTTATAAAATAATGAAATGTGTCAGAAATCTTGAGCCGGAGGTAGTAATATTGATATCCATAGGAGTATCAGTAGATGGTGCGCCAGCACCTTGGAAGACTTATGGGATAGAGCAGTGGTTAAGTATTAGTGGCAGCAGCAGAAGTCCTATTTTATTATTAATTATGTTATTTTACATCATTACTTTGTAGGAGTCTTTAATATGTGGCCCATGTATGCATGGACTTTTGAGTATGTTTGGAGTCAGATGTATTTAAACAAGAGTGGGGAACTAGGGTTAGTCATTCTGGGGAAAAATAATTCGAACTGTGGACAGCAGTATTTGCTGTAGGGCCTCTCTTGAGGAGAAAGTTATTCAGTTTCAGTTTTTCTTTCTTTTTCTCAATCCTCTCGTCTCGATCAATCAGCTGACTTTGTTCCTAGCAATCAGTTTCTTTGAGTAATCAATCGCTACATATTTTCGCCTGACATAAGGAAATGCTAGATTTGCTGTAATCAATTTCAAATCCTAAGAAATACTCCCATCTCCTGACTATCGATATGTTGTTGCAAGTATACATCACTGTCAAATGAAAAGATGTCGTCAACACATAATGAGAAAGACAATCCTATTTGTGTAATGTTTCACAAACACAGAGTGGTTAGATTTTCATTACTTGAAAGCAATTGTTCCGAAGACATTGCTAAATATATAAACCCAAGCTCTGGGGCATTGTTTGAGTACATAATTAGCTTTCTTCTTAGTGGCATTCCTCCCTGTGCAACATCTTCATTAAAACTGTCAGATGTGCAAATGGCCGTAGACGAAGGCATTCTTCACATCTAGCTGATTTGTTGGTTGGCTGCAGGTTATATTGAAGCCTTGTCGGGATACTCATTGTGCTTTCTGCTTCAATGAACTACGAGCAGATTCAGTGCCATGTATCTCATGTTCAATTCCACTATATTGCTCTTTGAAATGCCAAGTTCAAGCTGGAGGAGAGGATTTTCCACAGTGCAAGACCAAATATGGATTTCAACACGGCTTGTCTGATGACCTTGAACAACATATGAGAAATGTGACTTCACTTGACAGTTTCAGTTCAGAATCTTCAGACGTTAAACATTTTGCTGAACACAGGCATGAATGTCAGGGTATGCACTGGCCTGTAGTTTTGCCATCCGATGTGGTTCTTGCTGGCCGGATTCTTGTTAAGCACATAGAAGAACCAAGTTATGGTGGTCCTGATATTAAGGTAAATAGGATTCTGGTAATTTCATTTTTCATCTGTGTTTCCTTCTCCAATAGCTAATGTATCCCAGTTGAACTGACAACTCTGTTTTACATCTAGGATCTTTGTCAGAATTATGGACAACTTTCATCTGAAACCAAACTGGAGTTTCATGTTTACTCTGTAATTCTTCTGTGTTGTCTTCAGCGTTTTAATGCCAGCAAACTTCCTTTAAACTCGGCCCTAACTTCGGAGGTAGATTACTGTGCTTATAATGATAAAAGCTCACCTAAAATTTTGTTGGAGTATCTTCTCCCAACATTTTCAGTCTGAATTTCTTCTTTTGTTTTATTTCATTCTCTTACAATGCAGATTATCATGCTTCTCTCCAAAATCAGGATCAATTCCATGGCAGTTGTCCGAATGAAATATTCAGATGTAAAGCAATCTCTAGACTATGATGTAACAAGTTCTGTTGACCAGGTAATAATTGCCATGGAGAAGTAATTCCGTCCATAAGTGTCCCTAAGATTTTGATGAGATATCTTGCCTTCTGTCCCTTCTACCTTTACACCATTCTATTAATTTATTGGATATGAAAAAGTTTTAGGTTCTAAAGCTGAGTTGAGTCATAACTTTTGTCTTGTGCTAACTAGTTAAGATTGTCTGGTGAAGGAAATAGAAGCATAATTTGGTAATAGCATTACTGACAAATTGTATTGATGGAACAAATTGATTGTATGGTGTCATGCAACTACTTTGCTCATTTTTCTTTGTTTTGGAGATGAGAGAAAAGCATGATTCTAGAAAGGTAATTGAAATATGCGTTATAATGTCAGAGGCTAAAGGAACGTGTAGGCTAAATGTGTCTTGGTGGGGAAGCCAATTCGTATGCGGAGAAACATTTTTCATAAATGGTCTCTTATATTATTACTCACTGAAGAGCAAGACAGCTATGCCAGACAATTGTTATACTTTCTTTCTCTTTAATGTAATGGATCTGCATTTAGTATTAGTTGCTGGATTTTCAGTTTTGTATTCCCAACAATTCAATAATTTGTTAGTCACCTTCCTTGCTTTATCTACGTGAACCTTTTCCTTCAGCCCCATCATAAAAAATGGAATGGATCTATGCAGGGAAAATGGTATTTGCTGATATCTGACATTCGTAATCCCCACATGAAAATCAGTTAAACTAGTGATACTTTTATGAAGGGAATTTAGATCTATCTTAGTCAGGAAGGAATATAGGGAACCAGCTGAATTTTTGCTCTTGAGTTGCATATGTCTTACATATAATGTTGAGTTGACTCTTTAGGTTCTTAAACATCTTACCTTGAATTACAAACGGGAACATACCATTTAAAGTTGCAGGTTGGCTGCCTATTACCGGACTAGCTAATGGCAATTGCCTTTCCAGGCAGGATGACTTTTAATTGGTTGCTTCTACAAGTTTGTTCGATAAACCAGTGATTCATGTGACCGTATGTACATAGAAGAATGTTCGGTTGCTCCAAGTTGTATTTTAGTTTTAGGAGTGAAGGTGCAAACTTACTGGTTTGGTAGTTCCATTTAGCATCTGATTTCTGAAGATATCTTGGGTTAGTTTTCTGCTATTTGAGACTTTGAGTAGTCGTTGATGCAGGCACTTAAGATTAGGTGATTATATATCCATTCAGCATGTGATTTCTAAATGGGTTATTTTTCTGCTATTTGAGGCATTGACTAGTCGTTGATGCTGGAGCGTAAAATTAGGTGATTATCTATTATGTTCATCATGTTTAGTTTCTATTACATCAATAGTAATCGAAGTTGATTGTTAAATTAGTGTTTTTGTATACTTATTCATCTACCATATGAGAAAGAAGGTATCTTCTGTGGCTGAATCCGTAATGAAAGTCTTGCAATATGGGCTATTAATTAAGTGGTAAAGCACAGCCTTGGTAATTGGATCAATGTGCTTGGGCTCTGAGATGTCTCTAGCACATGGATGGTTTAATGTTCTCGTTGATGCCTGATCTTGAGGCTTGGATCAGTCAAAGCACATCAGCATTGGGAATATCTCTTTCAGTGGAGTTTTTAAATCAATCTTTCTATAGGAGGATAGATGGGTAATTCAAGTGAGACCATTTTAGGTCTAACTTTTAATTGAGCTATAGAATCTATTGCTAGTTGCATGACTGGACTAGATGAACAGACCTGAGAACTTTTGCCTTTTGATGTATTATTTGGATGTCAAAGAAACTTGATGGTTATATTATTTCTACATCTAGTGTTGCCTCTGAGAACTCTTGAATTGGGCCTTTTGTTTTGTAACTAATGGAAATAACATAGAATCTTTCTGTGCGATGAAAGGCTTCCTATTATGTAAAAATGTAATCAGCATCTTTTTTTTTTTCCTATGTTAATGATTAAAGTTTTTCATTTCCTGCTTGATTATGTTTTACAGATTCAAGTGGCTCAAGCTGTATACTCTGGCGGAAGTAAATTTAACCATTCTTGCCAGCCAAATGTACACTCATATTTCCTTTCACGTACCTTGTTCATACGAGCAACAGAAAATGTTTCAGTAGGATCAGAACTGGAACTCTCGTATGGTCCTCAGGTAGTATGATGGTCTTTGATATCTATCACAAGAGAACTATTTTATCAAATATGAACTATTTCTACCAATTTCAACTGGTATCTAGAATGTTGCTCTAGTATTGCTGTTTGGCTAATTGTCTGAACCCTGTCCGTATTTAAATGTATGGAGCTGCTTATTTTGGTAGCATTAAGAGAAAATTGTTAGAGCATTCTGTAGGATGCCACTGTGTACTTAGAATATGCCATCGTATTACTCATTCTAAAAGCAAGGTTAGTAAGCTGCGAAAATTTGGTTACGAGTGACAATGCAGGTTGGGCAGTGGGATTGCGCTGAGCGTCGGAAGCTTTTAAAAGATAGATACACATTTATATGTCAGTGCGTTGGTTGTGCACAATTGAATCTATCTGATCTTCTTCATAGTGGTTATCGATGTATCAATCCAATTTGTGATGGTGTTGTGCTGGACAGTACTGTTGCTAATTATGAGAAGGAAAAGATCAAACACTGCAACGGACGTAACTCTTTGCTGGTATTATGCTTCTCTGAGTCTTTTTAACTCGAACAATTTCTTTAAATCAATTTTATCATTGGATTCGCTCTAAAAAAATTTTAGTTTACTCCACACTCTAGTGACAACAGACCGCATTCTGTTAGTGTTTAGGGATCTCAAGCTTAACAACATTTCAAGCTCGCGCGTTGTAATAATGGTCATTCAATCTTTTTAGTTGCCACCAATGTTGTTTAACTGTAGAACCATATCGTGCTATCATCTTATTTCTTTTCACTGTTTGTAAACATCAAAATGAATCATATTGTCTCAACTTGACAGGCTATTATGACATGGACAAATATGATAGGAATCTCATATCTCTTAATCTTATGTTGATCCCTTTCTTGCATGGTATGTTGAAGAACAATAGCATCGGCAAGGTAGCTCATTACATGCTTGAGCAAACTGATTGTCGCTGCCTTGAGCCAGGATATTGTTTGGGTTGTGCAACTTTTTGTGATTTACAAGTTTCAAAGAAAACAATCGCGAAAGCCGAGATCCATATCAAAAGGTATTGCATATGAAATTTGTAAACTTGAAATATGGACATTGTTTCACCATCTGTCTTTCTATTTGTTAAGATACGGGGATATGGCCCAGTTTTTCAAGAGTGTTCTTGCATCTTCTGGTAGCTTGTTTTCACGTGTGTTTGTGATTTATAACTATGAATTTGATTATGTATTTTATTGGTCAGGATGAAGGATGCAGTGGCTTCTGGTGCTCTCACAACTAATCTTATTATGGATGGATTGAGATATACTGATATGTTAAGGGCAGTGTTACATCCTTTCAACAAAAGAATTGCTGAGGTAGGTTTATGATTTTTCTTTAGATTTTGTTTACATCGCACTGTATATTTTGGGTGAAAATTTTATCCCATAATGTGGTCCCCCATTTCTTTTATCCCGTGTTTCTCTAAGGTGGAAAAGAGACTTAACACGTGGTAAAATATTATCATTTCAAGTACGTGGGAATATATCATCATGATCTGGAGTGAAAAGAAAATTTTTACAGTTCATCCGTTCTTTTCACGTTTGTAGTTCATCCGTTCAGTATTACAGTTCCTTTGGAGTAAAATTCTATTGGCTAATCTTCAAATGACTTGATGTTTTCAGGTGGAAGATAGCATTGCGCAAGCATTTTGTTTGATTGGGAATCTGCAAGCTGCACTGGAACATTGTCGGGCTTCGATTGGGGTAAGCTTTCAGTTGAGTGTGATTTTCAAGCTAGAACAACTATCTATTTTCATGTGGGATCTATATAAGTAAGACTTGTTAATACCTGGCCTCCTTTAAGACCCTATAGATTTAAGGATTATATATCTGAATTATAGAACTATACACCATCAGTACCACTAGTGCCCATGTCCTTCCTCCTTTACAAAGATCATATTCTGAAGCATTGGATGAGGATCTTTCTGAAAGCAACTTATTCTAGTTCTGATTTTGCACACAACACAACCTTATAAATATACCAACTTTTCACTATTAATAGATTTTGTCCCTGATATTAGTTAACACCCCAAAGTGAAGTTGGCGTGGCAATATCAAACTAAGATGATGAACAAAACGACGTTTCCCCTCCCTCCTTCCTTAGCTCTCTCTCTCTCTCATGTAAATGTACAGTTACCACACCACCACCACCAACTCATCCTCTCTCTCTCTCTCAAATTCTGCAACCACCACCAGCTGCCGCCACCACCAATCAGCTGCCACCTTTTAAAAGAAAATTTATCTTCATTAAGCCAAGCCTGTCCGTCCGTTTCGTGAATCAGCAACAGGAACAATTTCTCTTTCCTACTTTAAATTTGATGAAAGTATCCTTGTGATACTACTTTTTATGTTTTGTTAGTATCCGTGTCCGACCGTACAAGACTAAGTTTATGGAACGGAAAGAGTAATGTTAGTCATATTATAGTATGTGCTTGGTCTATAAACTCTGTGTTTGAACATCATCTTGGCAACAGATCCTGGAAAAGCTCTATGGCGAAAGCCATATTGTCATTGGAAACGAGTTGATCAAACTAGTATCCATTCAGTTCTCCATGGGCCAAGAAATTTCTACCGACTACACAAATCGGATCATCGCAATATTTTCTCGATACTACGGATCTCATGCAGAGATCATCTTTCCGCATGTGCAATTCCTTAAGAAGTGAGAATTGTATGAATTGAAGTTTGCTTAAATGCATATCGGTTTTTCACATTCATCTGAATTTTCGATTTCTTATTTTGCACATCCATCATATTTGATGTTAGTTTTATAGTTATATATATAGTTTAGTTTTATTACATTTTTCTTGATGAAGTTTCTTCCAAAATGAAATTTTGTGTAATCCGATTCGTCATGTTCCTATCTACTATCGAGAACAATAAATAAAAGCAGTAAAGAATACAATAGTTTGGTAACCCAGTTCGGTGATAACACCATATGTTTGGGGGACAAAATCTGAGGAAGATAATCATGTTTTTAACTATTAAATTCTCATGTTTCTAATAAAACTCTCATAAATAACAAGACAAAAAATGCATGTGTTCAGGCTCACATAACTACAGCCACAGCCTTGTAATTCAAGTGTAGAGTTCCCAGTACCTCTACAAACTGACTCAACGACTATGTGCTCCAATATATATATATATATTAAATAAAACAAACATACATAATCAGTTCTTTAATCGCATAGACATGGAAGCTGGGTGTGAAGGTTACCTTCCTTCAGCTAAAGAAATAGTCACATCGTTGGCTGAACACTTACCAACACCCTTTGCGGCAGCAGCCTCTGTAGCTTGCATCCCCAGAAATGCTGGCTGCTTAGGCTGAGGAAGCTCAACAATCTCACCACAAAGCATCGAAAGAACATTAGACGTATTGGGCCTATCTCCTGCTATTTCTTGCACACACAAAAGCCCTACATTTGCATATCTCTTTATATCATCCTCCATTCCACCATCACCTATACTTGGATCCATCAATTTTACTACCTTCCCTTCATTCCACAGCTTCCATGCAAAAGCTGTAAGGAAGAGCTGTTGATCTTCATCATAGAAACTGGAATTCTTCTTTCCACTCACAATCTCTAGTAATAGTACGCCGAAGCTATATACATCGGATTTTTCAGAGAATATCCCACGATGTGCGTATTCTGGGGACATATAGCCATATGTTCCAACAACCCTCGTTGTATTGGCTTGATCGTCCTTGGCACCAAAAATCCTTGCCATACCAAAGTCGGAAATTTTAGGTTTTAACTCCTCATCTAACAAGATATTACTGGCCTTGAGATCTCTATGGATAATCTTTAACCTTGAATCTCTATGTAGGTAAAGCAGGCCTCGACATATTCCCTCAATAATCGATTTTCGTTTTTGCCAGTCAAGAAACTCCCCTTTATGTGAACCAAAAAGAGAGGCATCCAAGCTTCCATTAGGCATATATTCATACACTAGCATTTTTTCTTCAGACTCCACACAGCAACCAACAAGCCTAACAAGATTGCGGTGCTGAAGCCTAGAAATCACCACAACTTCATTCATGAATTCCTCTAGACCTTGGTTAGAGGATCTTGCTAGTCTTTTTACAGCAATTTCTTGTCCAGCTACCAGTCTCCCCTATAAATTAATGACAAATCAAATCACATTCTCGTTACAAAATACAAATAACTAAAAACAAAGAACCAATTAAAAAGATCTTGAAAGAAGATGAAAAACCTTGTAGACTGGACCGAAGCCACCCTGTCCGAGCATATTAACCGGATCAAAATTTTCTGTCGCATTTGAGAGAATCTCAAATTTAAATATAGCTAGTTTATCATCTTTAAGCATGCTTTCTTCAGAGTATCCTCTTTCCTTTGTTTGGAAGAGTAACAATCTACTTCTATGCTTCTTTACTGCTTAGATTCAAAAAAAAAAAAAAAGAAAAGAAAAAAGAGAGTGAGGGAATAATGCTAAAGAGAATGTATAATATATAGTACTCATGTAACAAGATTAATTTGCCCACCAAGAATCACACATCAAGTTGGATGAATTTCTTATTACCTCTGTAATTGGACAACCATTTTGTGCAAAAGTATGTGCATACAGCAATAACTAGAAACCCCAGAATCACTGTCGTCGCAATAATTACTCTGCGGTCTTGCTTCTTATCTGCAGAAAATCACCATAGTCAAGGAAATGAACTTGAAGAACAATTATAATAACAAAGTAACAACAGAGAGATGTAATTACGTAGTTCTGCATACGCCAATCTGATGAACAATTTTTCACCACCATATCCAAAAGTAAACTTCTGAGTATCAGTTACATTTAGAGTCCAGTGCATACATCCGATTCCGGAAGGCACTGCATAAGCTATACAAGAACAATTACTCAAGCATGCCCCTCTGCAGTCTTCTTCAGACAAGGGAAACGGTATAAAATTATCTGGCAACTTGACTCCCTCCACCTGCAGAAAATCATCTTGTTTACCCACAGAATCGTTCCGTTCACATTGGAGGAGAGTCTGCCTTGTGCATCCACCGGTCCAGTTCCCTGCCTCCCACTCATCTTTTCTCTTTGGCACAAAGCCATGAAAACAGCTACAAATTGGCCTTTCCTGAGAATTGCAGATTCCAAAAGATCCACACTTACCATACATCTCGCATTCGTTGTTTGTTGATGACCATGTTACATCCCACCTTTTATGCTCATCAGACCACTTCTTAGACTCCATACTCCCTGAAGAGTTCAAGACATAATATAGCAAAACAGACGAATTCGGAAGGGTATACATATAATATGCAGTTCCTGGAGAATCACTGCCAACACTAGTTCCATCATTATACAATGATCTCATTCCTGGAAGGCCAATAAACCTCTGCCCGTTCCATGGGCCGTTGCGCCACCAACGAATACCATTCTTCAAAACATATGACTGTGGGATATCCGGCTCAACGGTCATGATGAAACTTCCTGGTGCCGGATCAGTAGGACTTCGCCATGATGTTAGTATATTCTTCTCATTCTTATTCACGTCTACGAAAAGTCTCATCTTCTCTAGAAAAGAATCAGAAGCATGTTGGAAGCTCTCCCAAAGATAAGAAGAAGCAGAAGCAGTATTGGAGTTATCTTGGAGAACCAAATTGCCGGTATCCAAGAGCACGGCGCTTCTTGAATTGGCAACAGCAGGTGGAAGATCAGTCGACCACACGATCTCCTTTCGACCGTCCAAGATCACCATGTTCCCATCTGATGATATCTGGAATGTTCCTGAGGAATCATTGAGAGGCCTATTTCTATTAGCTACCCATACAACAGTCATCACTGGGAGATTGTACATGATGCCTACATAAGTGTGAGTGGTATTTTGTGGACTGAAAAAACTCAACTTGAATCTATTTCTTCCACTGGAAATCAAAGCTTCAGAGCCCCTCAGAGATTCATTAGCTCTTATGGTGTCAATGGCTGCACCATATCTAAAAAAACAAGACAGTATGAGAAGCACATAATATGGGTATGGCCAGTTTTCATGTTGGCTGAACCCCATCCCCATGAATTAGTTTTCTTCTTCTTGTCTCAATTTTAGCTAAGAATCTGTTGTGATATCGCTTGAAAATAATTGTAATTTGCCGTGTACATAAATATCAGATATTCCTAAAGACTATAGTCAATATCATTAGACTTTTCTTCGACATATATATATATGTGTCCTTTTGTTATTGGTTTTTGACCTTTTGTTTTCAAAAGGGCTTTTTCCTTTCAATTGCTTAAGCCCCGAGAATGGAATTTTCTCGATTTTTAAAGATGATAATATGAAGTGATATAAATTTATAACTGATAGGATATGACCCAGCTCCTAGGCCCAAACACTGGCCCAATATAATTGGACCTCGGCAAATAAGTTCGGCCTAGATGAGCTCGGCCCACTGAAAGGCCCAGAAGACACTTCGGCCCAATCCAGCAGCGCAGCCCAAGAGCATAGAAGCTCGGCCGACCCACGATCTCCAACCCACGATCTCTAACCCACGACTGCTGATGTGGCACCCCACGACCTCGGTTGTAACTGCCACGACCTCGGCTGTAACTGCTGCTGGGCGCCTATAAATAGTGATGCTAGGATATATTGAAAGGGGACATTCTGTAAATTCGAGAGTATTAATATAAGAAACTCCTTTCTCTGTGGACTTAGATGTAACCAAAAGATCGAACTACGTAAACTCTTGTGTTCTTATTTTTCTGCAAATCTTACTATCGCACAAACACTCTAAAATCCACGATCGATCACTGGCGTCGTCTGTGGGAAAGTAATTTTTGTGAAATCGATCAGCGTTTTTTGAGTGAAGATACGATGGTATGACCAACTCGCTCCACCACCACCGCTGCTGTCGCCGCTACTGCCAAGGCGAAGCAGAACCGGGCCGACCAGTCCACCAATCCACCTCACGTACTGGCCAACGAGGAGGAGGTCGACACAAGTCAAGCTCAGCAAACTGCCTCCATGAGAAGACCTGGCAAGCAGCCCATAACCGATCAAACTCCTGAAGGCCACCTAGAGGATGTCACATCGGGCCAGTCCGGGGATTCAGCTAGCCGCGGCGAGCCAAGTCGGGGTGGTCGCCGAAGTGATAACGCCGCACTCCAACCCGAGCTTGGAGATGCACTAAAGGCGTACTTGGACCTCCACGAACAAGACTTTCGCAAGTTCGTCGATCAACATCGACAATAGAGTCAACGCGGAGAGGACGGAGCCGAACCGTCACATCGGCGAACCCCAAGCCTCCAGATTGTTGGAGACAGAATTGCCGAACTTCCCCGAAGGCGACGAGGCAACAATCGCCGTGGGAACGACCGCACTTCACCTCAGCGCGGTTCAACGTCACCTCGTCAAAATGCCGTTCCACTTCGGCATGACGAAGGAAACCCTTACCAGGGAAGGTTCATCGTTTACGGTCGAATCTCCACTCCCTTCACCAATAAGATACTCTATACTCCCTCCCGTTGACGTATAGAGTACCTCCTATCCCGCCCTACAACGGGTCACACGACCCCAACAACTTCTTATCGCGGTTCCAGTACAACATGATGAACCAAGGACTCGCCGAAGATGTTTACATGTGTAAAGTCCTCTTTCCTTTGTTTGGAAGAGTAACAATCTACTTCTATGCTTCTTTACTGCTTAGATTCAAAAAAAAAAGAAAAAAAAAAGAAAAAAGAGAGTGAGGGAATAATGCTAAAGAGAATGTATAATATATAGTACTCATGTAACAAGATTAATTTGCCCACCAAGAATCACACATCAAGTTGGATGAATTTCTTATTACCTCTGTAATTGGACAACCATTTTGTGCAAAAGTATGTGCATACAGCAATAACTAGAAACCCCAGAATCACTGTCGTCGCAATAATTACTCTGCGGTCTTGCTTCTTATCTGCAGAAAATCACCATAGTCAAGGAAATGAACTTGAAGAACAATTATAATAACAAAGTAACAACAGAGAGATGTAATTACGTAGTTCTGCATACGCCAATCTGATGAACAATTTTTCACCACCATATCCAAAAGTAAACTTCTGAGTATCAGTTACATTTAGAGTCCAGTGCATACATCCGATTCCGGAAGGCACTGCATAAGCTATACAAGAACAATTACTCAAGCATGCCCCTCTGCAGTCTTCTTCAGACAAGGGAAACGGTATAAAATTATCTGGCAACTTGACTCCCTCCACCTGCAGAAAATCATCTTGTTTACCCACAGAATCGTTCCGTTCACATTGGAGGAGAGTCTGCCTTGTGCATCCACCGGTCCAGTTCCCTGCCTCCCACTCATCTTTTCTCTTTGGCACAAAGCCATGAAAACAGCTACAAATTGGCCTTTCCTGAGAATTGCAGATTCCAAAAGATCCACACTTACCATACATCTCGCATTCGTTGTTTGTTGATGACCATGTTACATCCCACCTTTTATGCTCATCAGACCACTTCTTAGACTCCATACTCCCTGAAGAGTTCAAGACATAATATAGCAAAACAGACGAATTCGGAAGGGTATACATATAATATGCAGTTCCTGGAGAATCACTGCCAACACTAGTTCCATCATTATACAATGATCTCATTCCTGGAAGGCCAATAAACCTCTGCCCGTTCCATGGGCCGTTGCGCCACCAACGAATACCATTCTTCAAAACATATGACTGTGGGATATCCGGCTCAACGGTCATGATGAAACTTCCTGGTGCCGGATTAGTAGGACTTCGCATGATGTTAGTATATTCTTCTCATTCTTATTCACGTCTACG
>CM038117.1:16441853-16455151 GCA_001642375.2 Mentha longifolia
GAAGGGCATCCTCGTCTCACAGTTCATTTATTAGGGATCTAGATTCGATCCCTTATGAGCCTCAGCACATCCAGATGGAGGACGATGCTGATAGTGTGGACTCAGATGTCCCTAGACGAGAATTGGAGGCTAGTAGGGCAGGGGGACGGGTTCTGAAGCCGTCTCTCGCATTGCAGAGCCCTTACACAGTCCATGAGACCCCACATTCAACCCGGACTGCTAGGGATGCGTACGAGCAGTTTAGAAATGCGGGCCCGACTGCTGTGGTTCTCACTAGGCAACAGCCTCCTTACCATCTTCCTTAGGCACTGTTCGACTCTATCGAGGATATGAGCGTTTCATTCACTGCTGAGGTAAATTTTTTTATATAATAATAATAATAATAATAATTATTATATTATTATTATTATTATATTATTATTTTTAACATGTGCTGTGGTACTTGTTTTATATTAGGTGATGGAGCTGTACTTGTTATATTGGAGGACTCGACTTCGCTTGAGGTTGTCATGCGATACTAACGTCGGGTTCGTGGGAACTATTATTGCCGGCATTGAGTATTGTGAGTATTTTCTTGTCGGGTTCTTAAATATTTTATTATTTATTTTAGTATGTTTTTTAATTTTTTATTATTTTGTTATAAGCCGGAGATGCTGAGGATACTTAAGGGTTTCCACGAAGACGACCCCACATTGGGATTGGCGAAAACCTGTATATACTCGAAGTGGAAACCCGAGAAGAAATTAATCGACCTATTCGGAGGGACCAACACTTACACGCCGTGGAGCTGTGGAGACAATGTAAGTTATGCTATAGTCCACTTACTATTTTCGAAATTATATTCCACTTTAAATTATATCCGGGTTTATTGATACATAATATTTATTAAAAAAAATTCTTTTAGTTTATCTTTGTGTGCCACTTGACCACCGATCACTGGATCGTACTCCGAGCATGCATTGAAGAGTGGCGTTTAGAAGTGTACGATTCACTCTTGCACGAGTTGAAAACATTGCAAGAGATCGACCATCGTATAGCTCAGATTCTTCCCATATCCCGCCTATTTCCTAGACTGTTGCAAGTTGTTGGGAACCCTATTTAGTTTAGTTTTGATGATGTTATTAGAAACCACACTTAGTTATAGGACTTAGTTATAGGATTGATAGGAACAGACTGATCTTTGTGTTTGGATCAGTCAAGCTTAACTTGGACAGGTTGCTCCATGTAAATATCAAGGTTGGTAGTGCAACCTTGTACCTAGTTAGATCAATCTGTCGACCGGTTCCTTAGTCAACCTGCATAGGCCAACCTGCATGCTGAGGCCAACCTGCTGAAGCCAATATGCTTAGTCAAGCTGCTATTAGTCAACAGCTTCAAGATCAAGCTTGAAGAAAACAAAGACAGCTTGAGGTACAAAAGGTCGACCTTCCCAGTCCGACCTAAGCTGTGCCTTGCCAACCTCGATGTTCAAGCTGTACAGAAAACCTAAACGGCTAGAAGTCCAGTCAGCAGTACGGTTCTGACACCTCTGCAACTCCAACGACTCTAATTCAAATTGAAGTCATATAAATACTTCAAGCCATCCCGAATCATAAGCAAGGGAAAAATAGACGGGGAAGAGAGAAAAATATAGAGAGGAAACCAGAGTTTCAAAGCCAAATCTATCCAAAAATCTTTACGCTTCAAAGCCAAACTCAACACTCGAATCCAAGCCATTTCCCAAGTGTTGAGACCTTCAAGATTTTAGATTCTGGAACCTCACAGAATACTCTCCACAAGCTTACTACATATCGTCTAAGTACAGAAGAATCTGTTAGTTTAGCTGCAAGGTTGTATGTAAGAATGTATGAAAGGTTGTAAGGGTCACGACCCAGAACTCGTGCTCGGCTCAAGTCTAAAGATTGTCGAAGGTTGAGGTTGGTACTCAGCCAGTATAAATAAGAGAGAAGTAAGGAATTTTAGATATGACGGTATCTGACGTGTATGTAGGGACGTTTCCCGAACCATGCTAAATCGACTGTCTCGATCTCTCTCTCTCTATCTTTTATTTACAGTCGACCTTACATGTTCAACTAACCTTCATTACATGCACTTCATTGATATAATCAACCTGCACAAAAATCCAGACCAAAAAAGAATTTTCTAAGAGGTAGCCAACCTGTCCACCAAACTTCCGCACACTGTTCGGTTTAGCAAGCTCACCAATTTACTGACTGAGCTGGATAAACCGAGCTGCACTGATAAGCTGAGCCGACAACTCAGTAAGATCGATTTTGTTTTAAAGTCAAAACTGTTGGCTAATTGGTGTATTCCCCCCATACACCAATAAATACTTATCGGGACCTACAAGTGGTATCAGAGCGGTGGTTCTTTTGACCATCGTATCTGTTTACTAAAAGTTATGTTCAAAACTTTTGGTCGAATTGAACTGATCTAGGAAAATTCTTTTCGTAACCTTCATATCTACCTGTTATCATGGAAACTGCACTTGTTCGCAATTGCGAAGATTTTCTATACAGGGATATAAAGATTGGAGCTTTAGGATTCGCATGTGCCTGCAAGCTCGTCACATTCGCATGTGGGATATCATCGAAAATGGACCCTCTCTTATCTACGGAGAAAAGGTTCAGATTGAAGGAGAATCTCCAGGCGAGGCCACTTTCAAACAAGTGGTCAAGAGTCCTCGTAAGTACACTACCGAGGAAAGATTAGAAGCCAGCCTGGACAATTATGCGAAAGCGCTCATCTCAAGCACAGTCAAAGGAGTTCACCTTGTCAAGATCAGAAATCTGCAAACTGCAAAAGAAATGTGGGATACTCTAAAGTCTCTCAGCATAGGATCTGAAGAGTCGCAAGAGAACAAGCTCTCATGGCCTGCAACAATTTCAATGAATTCAAGATGTTGCCTGGAGAGACTGTGGAGCAGATGAGAGATCGCTTCATGAAGATCACTCTCAAGATCGCTGCTATCAAAAGGACAAACTCACTCAGCGAGAGTTGAATCTCAAGGTCATTCGTGCCCTCCCAGCAAGTTGGCATGTGTATGTTGCCCTCCATCCCAACCGACCTGACTTCAATAAGCTCACAACCGAAGAGCTTTTTGACATTTTGATGGGGAATGAGTACGAGATCATTCGTATCATGGATTAGCTCCAGCTTGCTCTAACAAAGGAAGTTAAACTTAAAAGGAAATGGTATGAAGGGGAGAAAAAGATGTTGCATTTCGAGTTGATCTGGCCAAAGATGTTCCTCCCAACTTATCTAAAGAGTTCACTAGGAAGGACGAAACTGTTGCAAGATCTCGCGATGATGACAAGAAAGCAGGAGAGGTTGGAATCTCGAATGCTCAAGTATAAGCAGTTCTATCGCGAGAACAAGCACAGAGTCGGCAAACACAACCTCGACTGCTCTGATTAGCAGAGCATTGGTAAATCCCTCGAGTTTCAATTCTACTAACTTTTGGGGTACTTATTGTGGTTATGGCAGGTCAGGTCACTACAAGTCAAACAGACCAGATCTGATCAAAACCGACTGAAACAAGTTTATTGTCAAGCTGGAAACACCAGCTCTAGTCACCCAAGCTGGCTACTAAGATCGGTGGTACCAGTGTGATTCATATGAGCAGTCTCTCTTTCGAGATTTCTTCCAAGCTGCTCATCAAGGTCAAAAGTATCAGAGAATCCAAGCTGCTGAGGAGCCATCTTATCATGCAGATTGCTATCAACCGGCTCCTCAACCTCTTCAAGGGAGCTCGACCTCCCACTTAGCATCCGATCTCAACAAAATGCTAAGCCTACTTTAATACTTTCAATTTATGTTGCTGCTAGTGTTACACTCACGACAATGGGAAATCTAAATTAAAGACTTTCAATTGCGAAGCAAATTCTGGAGTATTTCTAAGGTACTTTAAGATGAGCTGCACAATTAAAGTCCTTAATAAGATGAACATGACTGTGGAGGTAACACCTGTTGTTATTTTATTAAATCTGCGTGTCTATACAGGAAACTCTCAATTGATCAACAAACAGATCACAATACAAGTTGTACAAAAGAGTAAACTGATCAAAACCAGATCACATATCAAGGGGGAACTGATGCAAGGACATCAAGCTGCCTCACCAGCTCAATCATAACAGATTAACTCCCTACTCACAGATCAGTCTATCAGCTCCATACCTCATCCCTCAAACTCATTCTAATTTGTGGATCCCAAGATCAAGCCTGAACTTGAATAATATGAAGAAGAGATCACTCAAGGAAGATAGAACATGATCTTCCGGAGGAGCTCACTGCTGGGAACCCAAAGGATGGTGCATCGAATAGATGATCGTGGTGAACAAGATAATGGAAAGGCTATCTCAAGATGTAGATCGAGAGCAACAGATCAGCTAAGCTTATTTCTAGAGTTGACCTGATCAGTCTGCTCAGTCAATCAAGCTGATCTCATAATCAAGCTAACCTCTCAATCAAGCTGATCTCCCAACCAAGCTAGTCTCCTAGTCAAGCTGATCAACCTTGACACATTTTAAGGGGGAATGATCACTAATTTGCCAGCCAGCCGATATATCCGTAAAACACCAGATCAACAATTAAGGGGGAAACAGAGAATGCAATGATCTTTCCAAGCAAGTCAAGCTCAAGGAAAAGAACTCTTCTTTTCGCCAGATCGTCCAGACCCTTATTGATAATGTTGAAAAGGGGGAAAGATGTAGAAAGAGCATGGAAAGATGTAGAAAAAGGGAAAAGATGCAGGATAGATGCACTAGTGGTATCAAGATGCAGGAAGAGCGTAGAAAGATGTATAAAGAGCATGAAAAGATGCAATAAGAACATAAAGCACAGAAAGCAAGTTCAACTTGCTGAACTTTTAGTTCATTGATCTTATATTCTTATCTTTAGGAACTATTTGTAAAGTGTTGGTTTCGACATCATCAAAAAGGGGGAAATTGTTGGGAACCCTATTTAGTTTAGTTTTGATGATTCTATTAGAAACCACACTTAGTTATAGGACTTAGTTATAGGATTGATAGGAACAGACTGATCTCTGTGTTTAGATCAGTCAAGCTTAACTCGGACAGGTTGCTCCATGTAAAGATCAAGGTTGGTAGTGCAACCTTGTACCTAGTTAGATCAATCTGTCAACCTGTTCCTTAGTCAACCTGCATAGGCCAACCTGCATGCTGAGGCCAACCTGCATGCTGAGGCCTGCATGCTGAGGCCAACCTGCTGAGGCCAACCTGCATGCTGAGGCCAACCTGCTGAAGCCAATATGCTTAGTCAAGCTGCTATTAGTCAACAGCTTCTCAAGATGAAGATTCTAATACAAAGATCAAGCTTAAAGAAAACAAAGACAGCTTGAGGTACAAAAGGTCGACCTTCCCAGTCCGACCTAAGTTGTGCCTTGCCAACCTCGATGGTTCAAGCTGTACAGAAAACCTCAACGGCTAGAAGTCCAGTCAGCAGTACGGTTCTGACACCTCTGCAACTCCAACGGCTCTAATTCAAATTGGAGTCATATAAATACTTCAAGCCATCCCGAATCATAAGCAAGGGAAAAATAGACGGGGAAGAGAGGAAACTAGAGTTTTAAAGCCAAATCTATCCAGAAATCTTTACGCTTCAAAGCCAAACTCAACACTCGAATCCAAGCCATTTCCCAAGTGTTGAGACCTTCAAGATTTCAGATTCTGGAACATCACAGAATACTCTCCACAAGCTTACTACATATTCGTCTAAGTAAAGAAGAATCTGTTAGTTTAGCTGCAAGGTTGTATGTAAGAATGTATGAAAGGTTGTAAGGGTCACGACCCAGAACTCGTGCTCGGCTCAAGTCTAAAGATTGACGAAGGTTGAGGGTGGTACTCAGCCAGTATAAATAAGAGAGAAGTAAGTATTTCAGATATGACGGTATCTGACGTGTATGTAGGGACGTTTCCCGAACCATGCTAAATCGACTGTCTCGATCTCTCTCTCTCTATCTTTTATTTACAGTCGACCTTACAATGTTCAACTAACCTTCATTACATTGCACTTCATTGATATAATCAACCTGCACAAAAATCCAGACCAAAGAAAGAATTTTCTAAGAGGTAGCCAACCTGTCCACCAAACTTCCGCACACTGTTCGGTTTAGCAAGCTCACCAGTTTACTGACTGAGCTGGATAAACCGAGCTGCACTGATAAGCTGAGCCGACAACTCAGTAAGATCGATTTTGTTTTTAAAGTCAAAACTGTTGGCTAATTGGTGTATTCCCCCATACACCAATGAATACTTATCGGGACCTACACATGTGGCTAACTATTGGCAGCAGTATCCATATTTCAAGAAGCGTAAGGATGAGATGCAGATCAAATTCCTCGCAGCTCACAAGCAATTTCATCAAGACGATGAAATTTCTTGTGGTCCACTTGCATGTTTGGCCGTGGAAAGGATACTTCCTGCCAAGAAGCCTAAGACAACCAAACCCTCTCCACAATACATTGCTAAGCTCCGTCAGACTATTGCTAGGAGAATCTTTTTACTTTCTCGACGAGATGTCGATTGATGCATGTAATGTGGAAATGTTTATGGTGGATTGTGTTTTATTAAATGTTTATGATTGTTTTTTGGGATTATGTTTTATTGAATGTTTATGATGTTGGTGGATTGGTTATGATTGTGTAAATGGAAATTGTTTATGAGTTGTTTTCAAAATTTGAATGAAACTTGTAAAGTTGTTAGAAAAAGCCGTGTCTGTCATTACACGGTTGAAATTTCATCGAAACCGTGTAACTATGAGCCCTACACCGTGTAACTATGTATTATTGGAAAAATTCATATTTTAATCGAAAAAACGTGTGTTTTAGACAAATTAAGCTTCATACATCGTATTTTAACAACATATCGAAGTGAAAACCATAATGGTAATCCGTGACGTACTCTATTGAATGACATTTCTAGTGTTTCTAAGTTTGAAACATATACCACTATAGACCATCGTATGTTACAAATAGCTCATTTCTCTAAATTCTACAATTAGAAACAATTTAGGCAATTTATGTGAAACTAATTGTTTTGTAGCACTTAGTTAATAGTTGTCACGTTTAATTGAAACCCGGATGATCAAAAATTGTGATAAATTTTGAGTTTTTTGAAGTTGGTTGACTTTATTTGACCATTTACACGGTAAATAACAAATAAATACCGTGTACACGGTCGAAAAAATTTATTAACCGTGTAAATACAAAAATTATTGACTTTTTTCAATTTTGATCATTTACACAGTAAATAATAAATAAATACCGTGTACACGGTCGAAAAAAAAATTGTTAACCATGTAAATACAGAAATTGTTGACTTTCTTCAATTTTGACCATTTACACGGTAAATAACAAATAAATACTGTGTACAGGTTCGAAAAAATTATTAACCGTGTAAATACAAAAATTGTTGACTTTCTTCAATTTTGACCATTTATACGGTAAATAACAAATAAATACTGTGTACATGGTAGAAATACCATTTATAACCGTGTAAATACAGAAATTGTTGACCTTCTTTAATTTTGACTATTTACACGGTAAATAACAAATAAATACCATGTACACGGTATAAATACCATTTATAACCGTGTAAGAGCAGATAATCTATAATAGATCGCCAATAAACCCTAAAAACAAAAATAAAAAGCACCAAATCTAATCAACGGGTCTCGACAGACATCTGGGCCTAGTATGCCCCTCACAGTGACAAATGCTACACGTTTTTTTCTTTCGACGCCGTACACACCTTCGTGTTGATCCACGTCACCAATTTGGCTTGAGGACGTGCATGATCGTTTCTTGTGCCCGTATTGACCACATCGAGAGCATTGTTGCTGATTGGCCGGAATATCTTCCACTGTGGATCTCGTCCGGCTCATACGCGGTCTCCCTGCTTGCTTTTCGATAAGAGGCGGCCGAACGACAAGGGAAGCAACCTCCTCCGGAACTCTCCAAGCCTCTGGATGGGGTACCGGCTCAATATTGGGCGAATACACTGCCACGAGCGTCGACTGTTTGAAGTAACGGTTGACGTAGTCAGTAGTACGGCCGCCGGCAAACCTGAAAATAGAATATATATAATTAAAAGACATAGGACCAAAGGCATCAATAAAAATTGTATAAAACACTAAGTAACTGCATGCGTGAGAGCGGCACAAGCGTGTCGACAGGGCATCCCATCCAAATCAAACTCCTTACATTCGCACGTGGAGTTCTGAAGATCGACAATGTAAGTCCCATTATCACCCTCTACCCTATACACGTTTGGTACCGGCGTCCCATGAGTGGTGTAGTGTCGGGCCTATTCTGCGGCTGATGACATCTGCACAACGACATTTTCGGTCACCTCGTGATCTCTTGAGACGACCCTCACCCGATGTTCCTCGAACCACTTCTCCACTATTATACGATAAGCCTTGATCATAGCGCATATCGGCAATCGCCTTGCCCATAGGAGTCTAGCATTCATTGTCTCCGCGGGATTTGAAGTCATGAAACTCGTGCGCGGAACGGGGCACTTCGAACGCGCCCACCGATGCACTCCGATGTCACACAGCCTCTGGTGTATTCCGCTACCCCTCAAGGACTCAAAGTATTCGTCAAAAGTAGAATCACGATAGGCATGGGCCGCCGCTTCAAATCTTTCAAGTGCGTGCCTACCGTACGTTACCATATTTTTCATCAAATGGTAGAAGCAAAGGCCGTGAGAAGCATGTGGGAAGACATTCCGAATGGCATTTTCGATGCTGATATGGCGATCAGACACTATTAACAGGTCCGTTGGTGCTCCAAAACAGTGACGCACCCTAGTGAGAAACCAAGTCCAGGACTCATCATCCTCGATCGGCCCAATTCCAATGGCAAGTGGAAACACTTGCTCGTTCCCATCCTTGGTGCAAGCTACAAATAAAGTCCCTTTATTCTTCCCCTTCAAGTATGCCACATCCACTACAATCACGGAACAGAGCAAATCACTCTGCCATGCTTCAATAGACTGTCCTAGAGCAAGGAACATATAACACAATCGATCGGAGGTACGGGATGTCGAGATATCATCCGCGGTACCTGGATTCTTCTCCCTCAATAAGTACAGATAAGACCGGAGCCTCTCATAAGACTCCTCGAAACCTCCATACGTCATCTCTATAGCGACGTTCCTCACTCGTAGGGCAAAACTGTAATCAATCTCAATACCGTACTCAGCTCGCATCTCATTAGCCATCTCCTTCGGCTTCAGCACGACACCATCAGTGATCAATCTCCGTGCAAAGTATGCTCCTAAAATATTTACGGGGTATTGGCGCGGTGTATTCCCGTCTAAATCGACAGAACATGTATGACGTTCGGTATATTTTCCAATGCACCATATATCCCCTTTCTGCTTTGCACGCAACAAGTACTCGCACCCTTTCTTCTTGCATATGTACCCCACACGGTAAGTGTCCGACTTTTCAACTTTATACTCATGTCGGTTCTCCATTTGATGAAGTCCGACTGCTATCGCTAAATTATCTTTTTTCTTGAACAGGCCACCCACACGCAATGCACCAACTAAGGGCGCAGAATAATCTCCATCGATAAACCCAAATGGTAGTGCGGTGTCTAGATGAGCATGAGGAATTAGCCAAGCTCGGATAACATCCGGATTTGCTGTAGCATTGTCGCCACGGCGGGTAGGTTGAGACTCAGAATTAATGTTACGATGCCCAATGATCCTATCAATCTGTCTCGGATCTCGGATCCATGCACAGAACTCCAGGGTCAATGACTCAAATAAATTAGACAAATCCACTGCATCCCTTTCTTCATCAGCCCTTTCTTGCCTTTCTTCCGCAGCCGTTTCATCCTCGACCCTCTCTTCGTCTTCCTCGACCCTTTCTTCTTCCGAATGTAGTCCCTCCCAACTCGGCTCTTCGGTGTTCACACTCGTAAAAACCCTAGAACCTTGCGTTCTAGGAGTGCTCCGGGCAATATTCTTATCCTTGCTAATTACATAAACAATTACCTTTTTTTGTTGCTCCACAATCAATCTCAACAAATCAACGTCACTCCTTAAAGCTACCTTAACCGTTCCATGATCGCCTGTATCAGTCAAATAGTAGAGCATATATTCAGCTTCAGCATCGCCTGTTTGATCACGGATCTCTTGTAATAGATTGTCACGGGTAATTTCTGTCATGGCCAAATGTACTAGAACACCCTCGCCCCCTACATAAGTGCTTCTCTGTCATGCCCACCGTGACGAATAAATATTTTTACTTGAGACATCACTGCAAAGTGAACCAAAAAATTTAAGTCAAATTACAATCAAAAACACTAAAATTGTAATAAGTCTGCAGCTACACGGTTTAATCTATTTACACGGTTTAACCTAACATTACACGGTTAAAATTAACATAAACCGTGTAATAACTTACTCTACACGGTAAAAATGAAATAATTAACGTGTAAAAGAAAATTAACCGTGTTTATTTAAATGATTTACACGGTTATTATGGTTTAAACCGTGTAAACATTATTAGAATCAATTCATATCTTCAAAACCGAATTATTCATGGTTTAATGTTGATTATCAACTAATATATTTTTCAAAGGATAACATAACTACTTAATACTCCCTCCGGCTCAAGATTCGTGAGACCTTTCTTTTGGCATTTTCGGCACGTATTTCCACACTTCTCGTTGATGAGTTTTAAAATGAATTTTTCAGGTATTTTTCTTTTTATGGGATACGACGAGTGTCATAGTATCCCGTAAAAAAAAATACCTCAAAATTCATTTTAAAACTCAACAACGAGAATCGTGGAAATGCGTGCCGAAAATGTCAAAAAGAAAAGTCTCTCGAATCTTGAGCCGGAGGGAGTATATGTTAAACAACGCCAGAAAATATCATATAGTAGGAAAATAATTTAAACCGTGTAATATATATTTATACTGTGTAATATATATTTATACCGTGTAAACAAGAACATGAATAATTTATGCACTTTTTAATAGATAGTACCACGACAAATATGCAAAATTGAAATGTACCTTTTTAGTTTCAGCTAAATAGCGTCCAAATTGCACCAAATTCACACCCAAAATTACATAAAACTAGAGGAACTTCAATTATTTCTCTCTCTACAATTTCAATTTTTATAAATTTGTGTTACACATTTGTTGTTGTTTCATTTTGTTGTATTTTCTGATTCGTCAATAAATGTAGAACACTGTAACTGAATTTTTTCTGATTTGGTTGTTGTCAATAAATGAATTTCTCAATTTTTATTTAATTTTTTTTGGAAAAAAAATTTATGTTTACACGGTCTCATGAAATGAATTGGAATAAATAGATTGAACAAATTCAGAAAAACAGGCGACCGAGTAAAGAGAAATAGACAATATATTTCTTTAACTTACTTACAAGTGGGCCCAAAAGTAAAAGTATTTTTGTCTTTTCATAACTTTTTGGATATAAAACTTATAGTTTTAAACTTATGGGTATAAAACTTATACTTCTATTTGTTTTGGGTATTTTTAAAGTTCACCCAAGATAAAATGGGGAATAAAAACAAAATAAATTACAAGTTGTGAAAATAACAAATTGTGAAAGCGAGAAAAAAATACGTAAAGAGCAAAGAGAGAAAGAGTTAATGTTCAGCTGTAAAATCAAAAGTTAGAAGGGTAATTTTGTCTAAAAGACCAAAAAGTGAGTATAATTTATACTTTTAAGTTGGTGGGTATAATTCTATATGACTAAGTTTAAATGGGTATATATCAAATAATGTCCATTTTTTTATTTAATTATCTTTTATTAATTAAATATGCCGAATTAATTCAGTAAATAAATAAATGAACAAATAAAATGCTTTATTTCTCATCTTGGTAATGGTTCCTACTTCCTACCAATTTCACTTCTCTCCTCTTTCTTCTCCCGAGAAGCATGGAGAAGCTGAAATCAGTTATCCCTGAATCACTGAAGCAGAAAATCTCAGACAGCACCGCCACCGACCTCAACCTACATCTTCTCTCTGCTGATTTTTTTTTTTTCTTCAGAGATTTGCCACCTCTTTCACAAGGTACGCGTGTCATACGTATTGCGGAAATCCAATTATCATTCAGTTTCTGATTTTTGACTGCAATGGCAGCTGGTGAAGGATTTGACGTACAAACGGAAGTGGCGCTATATGCGAAAGAACAAGGAAGCTGCGCAGGGAAGCCAAGGCAAAGGCAATGAAATGTTTTCTCCCAAGGGGGACTATTCAATGCCTGCATCTACTCTCATGGTGCAATGGAAGTCCACTCCTGTTCTAACTAATTTTTACCTTTGCTGGAAAAGAGGGATAGACAATGTGGTTTTATAATTATGTGGTTTTGATCAGTGTTCTTCTTCTGAGAACTGCAGTTCACTAGTTCTACTTAATGTCACTGTTACTATAAGCGTATATCTTCCAATTGCTTGTGTGGAATTTAATATTCATTAGTCACTATGATCATTAGTCAATTTACATAGTGCAGCCAAATTAGCAGTGATGCATAAATTAACTAAAATGTATAACTACCGGCAGTTCAAGAAGTTGGTTGGCAAACAAGTTCTGTAGCCGACTAAAGGAAACCGCTCACTTCCACGACCAAATAGAAAAAAGATAAAGTAGCACAAATAGTTAAATATTTTACAGTTATGAGTTTGCTCGAAGTAGCAAGAATTGGCAGTTTTGATTATTTTGAGGTGAGCTTTTTTGTTAAGGTTTTAAACAATCATCACACTTTGTTGTAATGATTCGTTTTCTTATTAGTAATGGAATCAGCTGGTAGGTCTTTGATTAGTTACATGAATTGTTGCTTAGTCTACATCCTTTTTATGCTTGTAAGGAGAGATCAAATAGAAACTTTTTATCCCGTAGAAACTAAAAATAAATTTAGACCATTGATCTTTCCTTGACCTACGGTTGTGGTTAAAGATGGATTATCATAGTACAATAAATGCACCATCACGAAGACGCATTATTGTAGCATACAAAATGCATTATGTATAAATTTGTGTTACCTGTATATATGAATTATGCATAGTTTATAGGTTTCTACTTTCTACACGAATGATGGTTTTTATTTGATCCTATCCCTAATGATTATAATGATTAAGGTAACTATTTGTTTTCTTTTTGGGTACATGAATAAAATAGGCATTGCGCAATGCCCCAATGGATGTAGAAGATAATGAGAAAAACCTGGTTGCGACACTGTACCTCAATCGCGCTTCATCACTACATGTGAGTTTATAATTCATGACCAT
>CM038117.1:16455251-16501549 GCA_001642375.2 Mentha longifolia
CTCTGACTGAGATGGTGGACGACTCCAATGGTCATTCAGAGGTGCTTTTCGTGAACAGGATGTTGCACAAGGCGTTTGTGGAGGTGAACGAGTCCGGGACGGAAGCTGCGGCTGTTACTGAGGAGGATGATGATCTGGGTGTTCGATGTACTATGAGCCGCCGAAGCTGAGGTTCGTGGCCGATCATCCTTTTCTCTTCCTAATCAGAGAAGAAACCATTGGGGTTGTGTTGTTCGTAGGCAGATCGATCTTGTTTTCGTAGGCAATTAATGAACGTTGACAAGGAATAAATGAACACGAAAATAATGGGACACGAGGGATTTACGTGGTTCGATCTACCGGAATAGATCTACGTCCACGGAGCAAAAAGATAGTATGGATATTATTGCTAGTATGTGTGTGTTGCTTACAAGATTCATCTCCCTTCATTCTATTCTAAGCCCCTATTTATAGGTAATTACATGGAGTTTGACTATGATTCAAAGTCTTCTCCTATTTGGACTCTTTGGCTTGATCCTCATCTTATGGATAGACACCGAGCTTCTATATCTCTCTTGGAGTTTTTGTAGTTAATGTAGGAGTCTTGATTGCCTTAGTGAAGAAGTCTCTTATTCTTAGTTAGGCCGAGCAGCGTGGGCCGAGCTTAACTATCGGGGCCCAATTATATTGGGTCTGATGCTTGGGCCTAGGAGCTGAGCCGTATCCTATCACCCCCCTCCCCAAAAAAAGATGTAGAAGCGAGGGTGTGATTTAGGGGAAATAGTTGAGGTAGTAGTGTAGTATAAAGTACGTTGCCCCGTCGAAAAATAAATTCGACGAAGTCGAGTTCGGCTCGTCCCGTCAAAAGATGAGGTAAAAAAGATACCTTGCCCCGTCGAAAATAAATTTGACGAAGTCGAGTTCGGCTCGTCCCGTCAAAAGACGAGGTAAAAAAGATACCTTGCCCTGTCGAAAAATAAATTTGACGAAGTCGAGTTCGGCTCGTCCCGTCAAAAGACGAGGTAAAAGAGAAATGCCTTGCCCCATCGAAAAATAAATTCGATGAAGTCGAGTTTGGCTCGTCCCGTTAAAAGACGAGGTAGAGCTGGTCATGTCCAGAATGAGGCTGAGGTCGGGGGAGCCAAAGTGTCCGAAGTCGGGGCTCAGAGTAGCCGAGGTAGAGGAGCTACAGGACAAAGTAGAGGCGGGTGTAGAATCAATATAGATAATATCCTGAATCTGAACACTAGTAGAGATTTTGCTAGAGATTGGTTTAGCTTTAGTCAGCCTCTGGGCTCCTCTTCATCCTAGTGTATGTAATCATTGTATTTCTTCTCCTTTGTCGAAATAAAATTGAAGTTTTATTTGTGAGCGTCCGTCCTCATAAGGGTATAACTCACAATTCTCCTTGTAATATACTAAGGTAATAGTACGTAGCTTGTCCTCGTAATAAAACGAAGGTAGTTCATCCTCGTATGAAACGAAGGTAGTCATCCTCATATGAAATGAAGGTAGTTTGTCCTAGTATGAAGAAGGTAGCTCATCCTCGTATGAAACGAAGGTAGTTCGTCCTCATTTTTAAACGAAGGTAAGTTTGTCCTCGTTTGGAACGAAGGTAGGTCGTCCTCATTTTTAAATGAAGGTAGGTCGTCGTCGTTTTTAAATGAAGGTAGTTCGTCATCGTTTTTAAACGAAGGTAGTTCATCCTCGTTTTTAAACGAAGGTAGGTCATCCTCGTCTTTAAACGAAGGTAGCTCGTCCTCATCATAAGATGAGGTTTAGGCTTTAGATAGCTCGACCTCATCATAAGACGAGGTTAGGCTTTAGGTAGCTCGTCCTCGTCATGAGACGAGGTTAGGCTTTAGGTAGCTCGTCCTCGTCATAAGACGAGGTTAGGCTTTAGGTAGCTCTTCCTCGTCATAAGACGGGGATTGACTTTAAATAGCTCTTCCTCGTCATAAGATGGGGATTGGCTTTAAGTAGCTCTTCCTCGTCATAAGATGAGGATTGGCTTTAAGTAGCTCTTTTTCGTCATAAGACGAGGATTAGCTTTAAGTAGCTCTTTCTCGTCATAAGACGAGGATTGACTTTAGGTTCCTTATTTGTCGAGAAGTATCGATAGGGGTGGTCCCCTTACGCGCGTTTATAGTTTACCCTATTTTAGGGTTTCATTCATCCTCGTTAGGACTTTTAATTATATATATGAGATAATATGCATAAGTAGAAGAGAGAGATGTGCAAGATACGATATGCAAAGACCAAACAATTAAAGGAAAAATAAAAAGGATGACCTGACTCTTGACAAATATGACCTAAATAATCTATATGGACTTGAACATTACTCTCAGCCACTCTCAGCCACTTATGCAAAGTATCTCTTTAAATGAGTAATGTGTCATGCACGGGGTATTGGCTTACCGGACAAGTGGGTGAGCTTGTACGACCCTTTGCCAAGGACTTCTTCAACTCGGTAAGGTCCTTCCCATGTGGCTTCGAGCTTGCCAAGCCTTGCAGCCTTGCTTACTTCGTTATTCCGAAGAACGAGGTCGCCTACTTGGAACTGTTGGTACTTGACTCTTTGGTTATAATACCGAGCCCCTTGCTCCTTGTACTTGGCTTCCCTTATGTAGGCGAGCTCTCGCTTCTGTGCCTTCAGAAGCTGATGCACTTCGTCATATATGACTTGGCTTCGTTCTGTTGCGAATACCCGCTACTTTTGCCGAACTGGTTTCACTCCTGGGTCAATGTTCAGCCGGTGTGTGATGATACTTGGTGAGACCCTGGTCATGTCGAGGGGTGACCAAGCGAAGACGTCTCTGTATTCCCTTAGGAGTTGGACGATCTACTTTCTGAGTTCGGCTCCGCCAGCAAAGCCCACTTTGACGACCTTAGACGGGTCGTCTTGATACAATGCGATATCTTCTACTGGCTCGTCAGATGCAGACGACGTCTTTTCCAGCAACTCTGGTTTCTGTAATTGCTATGCTTGTGGAGGCTGAGGTGTTCCAACACCTCGTAGAGCAATCTGCATGCATTCCTTGGCTCGTTTCTGATCCCCACGAACCACAATAACTCCTCCTTTTGAAGGGATCTTAATTGTTAAATGGTACGCCGAGCATATAGCCTTCACCGCAACTAACCAATCTCTGCCCAGGATAATGTTGTACGGTGAATGGGCTTTTACGACGAAGAAGGGTACCACTTTGGGGGAGGACATCGAATGTTTCCCCACCATAACAGGGAGTTAGATGACCCCCTCCGTGTGTCTCTTGCTGTACGAAGCTCTTTAAGGGGATTGGTGCCGGCGTGAGGCGTGTCTCTTCGATTCCTAGTTTCTCAAAGCAATCTTTGAAGAGAACGCTCACCGAAGCTCCGCTGTCAATGAATACCCACTGAACTAGCTTGTTGGCAATGACTGCTTCGATCACGAGTGCATCTTGGTGAGGTGTTCTTTCTGGTACCGGGTCTTTCTCAGAAAAGGTGATGGCCTCGTCCTTTTTGAACCTCTTATGGGAAGGCTCATCATTCTGGGGACTTCGGGCCTCGGCCTTGAGTGAGGACTTTGTTGCACCTTGGGGGAGCCCGGTGATGGCAGTGATGATTCCGTCGAACTGAGGTTGGTCCTCGTCCTCATCATCATCTTCGCACTTCGGCTTCTTATCAACGGGGTTGCAGTTGTTCCCTCCCCTATTCGGCTTGCGCTTTCCTTTGCCCTGAGGTCGGGCTTCATATTGGCCGCGGCTCTGGTACCTCTTAAGGGTGCCGTCGCGCAACAATTGCTCTATATCCAAAGCAAGGTCTCTGCACTCTTCAGTGTCATGTCCATGATCTTCATGAAAACGACAGTACTTCTCCTTAGATCGTCGTTTTCCCCTGCTTTTGATAGAGGGCGAGGTCTCTCGAACAGGTTAGTGTGCAGTTCGTAGATCTCTATCCTCGGCTTCGTCAATGGGGTGAATTGACTTTTCTCCTGGTTCTGCCGAGGTCTGAGCCTGGACTCCAGAGGTGCACGCTGCAGCATGTCGAAGGCACTTTGCTGACCTTGGCCTCGGTCATTCCGATCTTCCTTCTTCCGATTTGATGGTTCGACCTTGTCGGCTTCGCGCTTACGCCTGTCAGCTTCGTCGGCTCTTGCGAACCGATCTGCTATGCTCCATAATTGCCCTCGCAGTTCGGGGTTCGTCCTTTACAATCTCCTTATATAGGGCACCCGACTGGATAGTGTTCTGAAAGGCCAAGATGAGGACCTCATCAGTTAGGCGATCGACTTTTAGACTTTCCTTGTTGAATCTAGTCATGAAGTCACTGATGAGCTCGCCTCGCCTCTGCCTGATGGTGAGTAGATGTGCTGCGATGGTCTTTGCCTCGGTCTTTTGGAAAAATCTTCGTTCGAATGCGTTCATCAGCTCGTCGTACGACCCGATACTGCGAGGTGGTAGACTATCGAACCACATGCGTGCATTGTCTACCAGCAATTCTAGGAAAACTTTGCACATATAGATATCGTCGCTGAGTCCCTGGTTGACCATGTTGTATTGGTATTGGGACAGAAAATTCCTCGGGTCGCATGATCCATTGTATGGCTTGATAGGCGGGACTCTGTACTTATCCGGGAGAGGAGTGTAAAGTATTCGGTTGGTGAAAGGGGTAGAGATCCTCCCGTACACGCCGAACCTCCATCCTTGGTAACTGTCCTTGTCGCGCTGAGGTGAGACGGCGTCACGCCGAGGTGAGATGCAATGGCGGTCATGTCGGTGATCGTCAGCGAATCTCCTAGAGGGAATCCCGACGTCCCGTGCGCCTACGATCCTGACGCTTGGAGACTTTTGTCGCGATTGCGATTTGGATGTAACTTCGCGCTCTCTATCATTGCTGCGCGAAGGTTGGCCTTTTTCACGATTGAGAGCTTTTTGTTGTTTGGCGAACAGGAGAAAATCTCGCTTATTATGCGCGAGGTACTCCCTGACGGTACCATCAAATTCGTCCGGTTGGAGATGGACGTCGTCCTCCCCCTGGCTGCTATTGTGACCTTCTCCTTCTGGATAGATTGGCTTGCTATGCTTATCCAACGGCACGTGCTGAACGTATCCGTCCAGAGTTTGGTCTCTCACGTGTTCTTTCCCAGGTCGCCGGTGTGTTGCAGGATTCTGATCTTGCACCTAGCTAGCTTCGGCTGCCGCAGTACCTTGCCCGGTTTGCTGATTCTCCTTTTCCTTGTTGGCGGCAGCAGCAGCGGCGGCGGCAGCGGCGGTTGATCGTGTTGGTCTTGTCATGACGGCAGTTTACCCAGAAAACTTTTGATCGGAAATCATAAATTTTAGTTTCCCACAAACGGCGCCAGTGATCAATCTTGTTTTCGTAGGCAATTAATGAACGTTGACAAGGAATAAGTGAACACTAAAATAATGGGACACGAGGGATTTACGTGGTTCAATCTACCGGAATAGATCTACATCCACGGAGCAAAAAGATAGTATGGATATTATTACTAGTAGGTGTGTGTTGCTTACAAGATTCCTCTCCCTTCATTCTATTCTAAGCCCCTATTTATAGGTAATTACACAGAGTTTGACTATGATTCAAAGTCTTCTACTATTTGGACTCTTTGGCTTGATCCTCCTCTTATGGATAGACACCGAGCTTCTATATCTCTCTTGGAGTTTTTGTAGTCGATGTAGGAGTCTTGATTGCCTTAGTGAAGAAGTCTCTTATTCTTAGTTGGGCCGAGCTGCGTGGGCCGAGCTTAACTATCGGGGCCCAATTATATTGGGTCTGATGCTTGGGCCTAGAAGCTGGGCCGTATCCTATCATAGTCCAACTGCTCAACCCTCTCGTCGGTACATCTTTTGAGAAATGATTCATGAATTATTTGTCCTCTACTTCTACTTATGAGATTAGATATCACAAATTATGGATTATACTATTATATACTATGTTTATTTGATATTATTATTATTATTATTATTATTATTATTATTATTATTATTATTATTATTATTATTTGCGTCTGTCTGTAGATGCAATATTGCATTGTTCTTGGTGTCCTATAATACACGGATTGTTTTAAGAAAATACAATTACAGTATCGGATACATAAGTGCGATTCGCGTGGGATACGCACGGAATTCGCCACGTGGCGAATCCTAAAAAAATAAAAAATAAATAAAATTGGATATGTGTATCCGGGACATCCTAAAAAAAATAATAAATAAATAAAATTGGATATGCGTATCCGGGACGCATATTCGGTGCGTCTGTTATGAGAATTCGGTGCGTTTTGGGTGCGTTTGGGGTTATTTTTAAAATAATTTTATTTTTTGGGTTTTTTCATATATTTTTAATATTTATTCCCTTAAAATTTAAAAAGAAAGTCATTTTGAGCTGCAAGTTACACTTTAAGTAGGATTCAAACTCCACTTTAATTCACTTTAATACATAACAGATAATAAATTACTTTAAGTGAGACTCATATTGTAATTTAATACTCCATCCGTTCCATTAGAATATGTCTGTTTTATTATTTTATACCTTACACATATATTCAAAAAACAGACATATTCTAATGAGAAAGAGGGAGTATATTATTTGTAATTACAATACTTTAATTTCACTCATCACGAAATATGAAAACACGTGTGCGAAAATGGTACCTATTTATTGTGGACGAAAGTAAGGTATATTATTAAAATTCATTTTTATTAAGGCATGCCACGATATAGTACTTTTATATGCTAAATCAAATATAATTCACAAATATCCAGGGCTTATTTGATAGGCGAGATTAGAGTGTACATATATTAACGGCGTGTTTGGTTCTTAACAAGTTCTATATAAATTAATTAAAGGCTAATATTTGTTTTATAGATTTAACGAATAAGTTCTCTATAGTAATACAAAATCACGGTCCAGATTCAAAACCAATTATATTTAAGAATAACTTTCACATTGTAATAAGTTATATATATATATATATATATATATATATATGTATATAGGGATAGGTTATGGTGAAAACTAATTATTAGGTGAAACTTGCAACTCATCATAAAATGTTGCATTTTATGCACAAAAGTATTGCATTTTTATCATAAAATGTTGCACTCTCATGATGATGCATTATATGCATAAAAATAATATAAAATAATATATTTTATTATGCAACATTTTATGCACAAAATGCATCATTTTATATATAAAATGCAACATTTTATAATGGGTTGCAGGTTTCACGTAATAATTAGTTTTCATATGATCTACTACCTATATATATATATATATATATATATATATATATATATATAGAGGTTGAATCATATATTAATGGATCCCCACATGTTAAATAGGAATAAATCTAAACCATCCAATTTTCTAGATATGTGGCTGTGAATGAATCCTGAAAATGAGATAAAAAGAAGGAAGCAACGTTAATTTATTAACATGGGGGTAATAATGTCTAATTCCATGTATTTTGTTAATTGATATCCCTTTAATTAAGGGATTTCATTATAGGTAACTCACTCTCATTTCATCTCTCATCTCTGTGTCCTCATCGTAATCATCTCTGCGCTTCTCAAGATCTCAAATGAAATAGCCATCCTCTATATCTTTCCCTCATCGCAAGTTCTCAAGCAGACATGAAACCAAGCATCATCATTCAAGCAATTCAGCCATAAATCTGTATAGATTTCTTGTTCTATTCTTCTTCTTTATGCTTATTGTATTCGAACAACTGCACATGGCAGCATCTTTGGGAAAAAAATCGAAGCTTCAACAAGGTTTCATGGAGAATATTTTGGTTTGGAGAAGAAGGGATTTGCTCTAGTGTTGATTGATTTTTTTTTTATACACTTAATTATGTTTTCGTTTGTATATTGTTTTGTTCTTTAACCAAAAGATATATCTCTTTAATTTATAGTAAAACATTGTGGTTTGATTTTAGGTTATGTAAATTAATAGTTTTTCTTAATATTAATTCAAATTTGAATGGCTTTAAGCATCAATTGTCGTGTAATAGATGTATAGATGATTTCATATAATTTATGTTGTTCTTGAACTTATGCTTTGAATTCATCCGATTTATGCTTTTTATTTTAAACAAATAAAAAAGCATGGTATTTGAATAAATAAGCATATTTTAAGCTAATAAAAAGCATAATAGTTGAAACTAACTCTAAGCATATATTAAACTAATAAAAAACTAGTAAATACTATTAAGTATGATATTTGAAATTATAAGCGTATTTTAAACTAATAAAAAGCATGATATTTAAAGCTATAAGCATATTTTAGAAAAAACTAATAAGCATGTTTTTTTTAACATTAAGCATATTTTTCTTAAAAAAAAACATTAAGCATATTTAAATCAAATAAAAAGCATGATATTTTAAATTATAAGCGTATTTTGAACTAATAAAAAGCATGATATTTGAAGCTATAAGCATATTTTAGAAAACTAATAAACATGATTTTTTTATCAATAAGTATATCTAAAACTAATAAAAAGCATGATAGTCGAAACTAATAAGCATGTTTAAAACTCATAAAAAGCATGATTGTCAATCATGCATATAATTAATTTCATGTTTGGCGAATTTTACGATTGGCAAAATAAATGAATTTTAATTGAAGATTTTAGGCTCCATAAGATACCAATGCTGCAATGCACAATGAAAGAAAAATAAAGTAAAACGGTTTATTTATTATGACATAATTAAATCCCTTAATTGTAGGGCTACAGTTATTAATAATGACAAGCTTAGACAATATTACCCCTTACCTACTACATTTAAACGTTTATTCCTTCTTTATCCATTAGTTAGTTTTTTCATCTACAACCCTTGGATTAGAAAAATGGGTGGATCAGATTTATTCCTATTTAACATGTGAGAACTTTTTAACACAGGAACCATACCCTATATATATATATATATATATAGTCACACCTTAAAAATCTATGCATTCATATAAGGAGAAATGATATGCTAGTCACCTCCCGGTGGGCACCTTCGTGGGTACCTCATCGTTTTATCACGTTTGCATTGCTTTTTTTTAAATTTTATTTTTATTCTATATTCTAATATCTTAGAAATTAATTTAGAAATCATAAAATCTAAAAACTACATAAAAATCAAAGCTCGATTTATTTTATTACTCATTTTTTGAAGTTAAAAATAAAAAATAACAAATTGAACATTGATATTTTAGATTTTATGATTTCTAAATTAATTTCTAAGATATTAGAATATATAATAAAAATTAAAATTAAAAAAAAAAAAAAGCAATGCAAACATGATAAAACGACGAGGTGCCCACAAAGGTGTCAATCGGGAGGTGACTAGCATATCATTTCTCTTCATATAAGAATGAATAAAAATATATAAATAAATATATAGAGGAAATAAATCCCTATAATGAATCCCAAGGGGTTGTAAATGAATGCCGAAAATGATGCCTGAACAAATAAAATATTGCTAATTACATTAGTTTAGGGATAATAGTGTCTAATTGCATCTTTCTTATTATTTGACATCTCTTTAATTACGGGATTTGATTCTATGTGAAGATGAATCACCGAAATCAGTTTTTTCTAAGTTGCAGCTCCATCTTAATTATCTTTGTCTTACTATTGGCTTGTTTTATACTTCTAAAGGGAAGTAGTCTAGATTTTACATACAAGAAAACTTACATCCTCTAGGATTACAATGTGCTTACATCTACCTTCATTCACTCAATTCTCACTCTCAAACTAAACTAACTTTACTCATCAGTGTGGATTTGGAATTTGTGTTAAATGATTTTTCAACTAATGATAAATCCTTTACAATTAAGTATAAGACAAACGATATAATTTCTCTATAAGCTATGGATATACTTCCTCTGTTTTTTTTTCATTTGACACCATTTCTATATTGGACTGTTTTTTTATTCATTTAACTCATTTTCTATTTTTGGTCATTTATTTCTACCAAATCAGCCCATTTACCCCTAATTAACACTCACCCTAAAAATTAAACTAACCCTACACTCCATCGGTGTCTCCGCCTCATTCTCTCATTCTCACTCTGCCAGTACTCCTCCGTCTCTCTCTCTCTCTCGATTTTCACCGTATTCGTTCACTTCTCCATCTCTCTTCTCATCTGCCTCGCCGCAGTCTCTCTCCCGACGCGGATTTCTCTCTCAACCTGCCTCCGAGATGAGTTCGGACCCACCTTCATCCCCTCTGACCAAAATTACCGATTCACTCCCCTTGACAAACCCTGCTGAGGATGAAATCATCCCAGAAACTTGTTTCGAACACGATGAGCCTCCTCCCGAAGGATATGTGAGTATTTCAATTGTCCATCTCCCGACACAATCCACCGTGACCGGCAGGAAGCCATTACTGCATCTCTCAATCGAGCAAATGGTGTGAAGAAGAGGAAAGTTGTGCAGGAGATTGGAGATGGCGAGGCTGCAAGTTGACTGAAGGAACGTTGGAGATATGGAAGTAGGTGCCTTTTTGAAAAGTTTGAAATTTGTGTTATCGCCTTTTATTTCTTTGCACTTTACACTGTATACGCAGATTATTATTAATAATTTTGCCAGAAAAATATTATAATTTAAGTTTGGTGGAAATAAAATTTAAATTTGGTGGGAAATTCAAATATAATCACTTAGCATTATTAATCAAGGGTCATTACACTATTATTCCTATAATCTCTTTTTTTCTTAAAAATTGTGCCCAAAACCAAGTGTCAAATGGAGTTGAACGGAGGGAGTATAAAATTGAGCATAAAAAAAAATAGAAGGGTCAAATCTCTAATGTAAAACATTTTTAGATGAATGTTCTTTAACATTAGCGATTGATATATGGGAATATGAGGAGGTGAATGAACCTGGCTTTTTAGAGCATCCGCATCGGGGCGGGCTCGCTGCTCGTCTCCGCCGCGGAGCGAGCCCCGAGCGAGCCCGGACACCGCTGAAGGAGTTGGTCTCGGTTGGGGGGGGGGGGTGCGCAATAGAGAAATGAGAGCGAGCCCCGGTTTGACGTCAGCCGGGGCAATTAATTTTTTTTTAAAAAAAAATTGAATTTCTGCCGGAAAAAAAATAAATAAATAAATTTAAATGAAATGAGCCGTTGGCTCCAACGGCCAATTTTTCTTTTTATTTTCCCTATAAATACCACACCCCCTATTCACAAATTCACTCCCAAAATTCACTAAGATTCATCCAATTTTTCCTTCTATCTCACTAAAATTTCACCAAAAAATATGGATTCATCGTCAACCTCTTCGAGCTCTTCCAACGACGTTGAAATGTTCTTCCAACAACTGGAAGAGGGGTTCGAATATTGTAAACAAGTCGCAGCAGCACAAAAAAGGAAGAAGCAGGCCCAACAACAGCCGAAGCCTCGCCGACAATTTCCAATAAAGCAACACATTGAGAGAGATCGTGAATCCGGTGCAGTCCAACTGTTCAAGGATTATTTCGCCGACCATCCCTCTTACAACGACGCATCTTTCGCCGATATTTTCGCATGTCGAAGGGTTTGTTGCGAATCGTTCAAGTTCTGGAAAATTATGACTCGTATTTCCAACAACGACCCGATGCAACTGGGTGAGGAGGTTTCACCACCATTCAGAAGTGCACATCGGCAATCAGGCAGATCGGACAAGGATGCCCGGCGGACCACGTGGACGAGTATCTTCGTATGGGGGAGTCCACCAGCATAGAAACGATGAAACGATTCTGTAAGTCAATCGTTTCAATTTTTCGTGGCAATTACTTGAGGCGACCTATCATCGAAGATTGTGACAGATTGATGCATATGCACAAGGGGTGCCACGAATTCCCTGGTATGCTAGGAAGCATCAATTGCATGCACTAGAAGTGGACGCAGTGCCCGGTGGCGTGGAAGGGCCAATACACGCGTGGAGATAAGGGTTACCCCTCGATCATCCTTGAGGCAGTCGCCTCGTTCGATCTCTGGATTTGACATGCATTTTTGGAGTAGCAGGCTCCAACAACGACATCAACGTCCTCAACCAATCCAATGTCTTCAGCGACGTTGTGAATGGGATAACGCCCCCCATTCAATTCACGGCCAACGGTCGCAATCACAGCATGGGCTACTACCTCGTTGATAGGATCTACCCGAAGTGGCCCGTTTTTGTTTCAAGCCCATCAGCCGCAAGCGACCCGAAAATGGAGCTTTTCAAGGCAAAGCAGGAGTCGGCTCGCAAAGACGTTGAAAGAGCGTTTGGTGTTCTGCAAAAGCGTTGGGGCATTATCTCTGGTCCTTCACGACTCTACTACCGTGATGTTATGCAAGATGTTATGTATGCTTGCATCATCTTGCATAATATGATCATCGAAGATGAAGGGGCAACGGCGTCGAATTGGCATCCCCTTGAAGATGAGGCTTCGGGCAGTAATGACCTGAGGAATGAAGATATAGATCGGGGCGTGCCACCCTCTTTCGAGCAATACGTGGAGCGCACTGCCACTCTCCACAACGTCCGCCGTCACGGACAACTCATGAGTGATTTGATTGAAGAATTATGGACACGTAGCTGTCGTAATTAATCTTTGTATCTCGTATTCTTAATTTCGATGTAATGTTTTATTTTAATTTCAATAAATTAAATGTTTAACTTCTTAAATTGATTTGTATAAATAAATAAAATGCGAAATAAAATAAATATCGAAATCGACACAAATAAATCAAAATGCAAATCGAAATAAAAAATAAACATTAAAATTAGATTTTAAATTAAAAAAAGAAAAAAAAAATCAGAGAGAGCCCGGAGAGAACCCAACCACTGGGGCTCGTTTTGGGAGCGGGCTCTCTCTGCCGGAAAAGTGGGAGAGAGCTCACTTTTTGGGCTCCCCTTGGGAATGCTCTTAATGAACTCTCTATCCCCTTCCCTGCACATTTGTAAGACTCACTTAAGAAATATAAAAAATAAAGATATTTTTGGTTATCTATAATTGAGTAGCATATACTTAGAAAGTTATACTAGCATACTTTATCTATCCCACAAATTTAGTTTTGGATGACCGAATACTGAGGTAAAAACCATAAGTTTTAATAATACATTTTTTTTTTGAAAGGATTTTAATAATACATTTCGAAAGGTAAAGTAGTACGGAGTAGTACTTTTTTTTTTTGGGTATTTATGTCAAAATAAAATTAGGAGTTAAAATTGTAGAAAAAACTATAGTAATTTTTTCATGGGCCACAATGATATTGTGTAATTATTGACAATATTTGTTTTGGGTTATGAATTTGATAATTTCCATTTTAGGTACTCCCTTCGCCCCGTCGAAGTTGAAGCATTTCTTTTCGACATAGAAAGTAAGGAAATAATGAGATTAAGATTATAATTAATATACTAGTATATTTTATTTATTTAAAAATAAATAGATTTTTTTGGATATAATGTTAGGATGCTTTTTGTTATAGTAGGGGTTTAGTTTATTTCGATAAGTGTATTATTAGTGTAACTTAAATATATCATTATCACTTGAACCGTTGAGGCGTTGACATGTTAGGATGGTGATCGATCGTAGAGTTTTAGAGTGTTTTCGTGATGGTGAGATTTATAGAAAGCTAAGAACACAAGAATTTACGTGGTTCGATCTTTGGGTAGATCTACGTCCACGGAAGAAAAGAGAATGTTTGTATTGAAGTCTTTTTAGCTAGTAAATACAATGACCTCCCCATTATCTTACAAAATAGATCTATTTATAGAGAATTGAGGTTATGGGTGGCTGAGAAATCGTGGGTGCTGTCTTCGCACGTCCCATCGCACTCTGACCATCGCGGGTGGTTGAGAAATCGTGGGGCCGTTAGATGGATTTGTTGACTTGTGCTATTGGGCTTCACTTTGGATGGGCCGAGCTGATCTGGGCCATTGGGCCACATCCTATCACATCCCCCCCCCCAAAAGGTCGGAGAAGCGAGGTCATTGTGGAGAGGTGTGAATTGCCTTGCCCTGTCGAAATTGAGATTTCGACGAAGTCGAATTGCATACCGCCTCGTTTTGATGAGGTCGAGCTTGAATTGCATTGCCACGTCAAAATTAAGATTTTGACGAAGTCAAATTGCATACCGCCTCGTTTTGACGAGGTCGAGCTTGAATTGCATTGCCACGTCGAAATTAAGATTTTGATGAAGTCGAATTGCATGCCGCCTCATTTTGACGAGGTCTAGCTTGAATAGTCGTGATATGAAAAGGCACGACTGTTGGTGTCAGGGTAAGTAGGACACGCGTCGCTTTTCTGTTGGAGCAGGCGGAGAGGCGGGATTTGAAAAGGTGTGCCTTTGCTTATAAAAGCTTCCAATGTACGCTAAAAAATATTTTTCCCCCTCAATCGATTTCCAATTGCAAGCGAGAGAGAAAACCCTAGACCCAAAATTCTGCAACCGCCGCCGTCCAGTTTAATTTCCCGGTGATTTATAGTCGGAAAAAGACTTTGACAAGTAAGTACTTTCCCTGTAATGGATTTTTCTTCTTCTTCTCCCCACGTAGATACTGGTAGGGCTAGCTCACAGATTTTGCCCTCGCCGTCTAGGGTATTTCCGGCGAGGTTTGGCTAAATGTGCATACTCGCGCGTCAGTCCCACCGGCATTTCGAGAAATCGAATTCCCACCGCTGGTCGGGTCTAACGCGTCTCTGGCTAGCGCCTCTACCATGTCTGTCTCTTATATGCAGGATTTGGCTCATCATTTTCTGTTTCCCGAGTCAGTCGAACTGCTCTTACCTCGTGATGTCGATAGGGGTAGTTCGCCTCCCGTAGGTTTTTTTACCGTATATGAAGACTATCTTCACTTCGGTTTACGGCTTCCTTTAAATTAATTTTTTGTCGAGCTCTTAGAAGAGCTTCAGCTGGCGTTAGGTCAGTTGCAACCCCCCTCTATCAAGCAGGTCGTAGGTTTTTGTTTCGAGGTCAGCCGCCGCGGTGGTACGCCTACTGTAGATTCGTTTCTTAGGTTTTTTAGACCTAAGCTTGGTCCGACGGGGTGAGCCTACCTTTCCCCCATTAGTAGGTTCAAGTTAGGAACGCCCAGTAAGGTACCGAACTGGCAGAAGAAATTCTTCTTTTGCCGGTGTGAAGGGGTGTCGTTGTATCCTTGGACCACGGATAAGTTCGCACCTCGAGACACTGGGAAACCAACTAGTGAGCTTGAGACGAGCTTGGTGAACCTCGGCCTTATTGAAAGGAATTATGCCGAGGCCGAGCTCGCAAATCATAGGCTAAGCCCATATAACTCCGTGTCCGACGCGGACTTGGGTGAGGCTCTGCTTCACTGATTTGTGTCATGTGGTCTCTTTCATTTTTACTGATGTATATCTTCCCCCCTTTTTTTTTGTAGTGGATGCCCAATCTATCCAGGCCGCTCTCCAGAACAGGAACAAGAGGAAGAGGCAGAAACCCTCTGCTTCGGTGGTGGAGAAGGCGACGTCGGCGATGTCATCGGAAAGGACAACCGACCTTGGGAGGTCGGTGTCCGTGAGCTCGCAGTTGGACGCTCCCGTCCGAAGCTCCTCTCCACTGCAGGTGGTCGGCCAACGACCTCAACGAACCTTACTTTCGTTGGATGACGAAGTGACGATCGTCGAGAGTGGCCCGACCGCAGGCCAAGGACACACACGGGAGATGTCATTCCACGAGGTAAGCGTAAAACTGGAAGTACTTATATATTGTAGTCTGTATCTTCTACTAAAATTCTGCCCTTTGGTTTTGGGTTTTAGGAAGCCGAGGTGGCTTTAGACGGGCTGCAGGGCTTGGCGAACTTCATTAGGAGTGGAGTTGCCAAGTTCCGGACGAAGGCTGCCGAAGTTGCGGCGACGGAGGATCGGCTAATGGCTAAGATCTCTGTCGCCGAGGCCGCAGCACAGGCAGCACAGGAGAGGGAGGCGGCGGCTACGGCTGCCACCGAGGAGGCGAAGAAAAAGAATGCCGAGCTAGAGGCTGAAGTGGATCGGCTGAAGGCCCAAGTTGCCGGGATGGTGGCCGGACAGGGAGACGTGTTCCGCGCTGTGGTGGAACGTGTCTTCCGGTCGAAGCACTTCTCCCGGATGGCCGTTCAGTTGGCGAGTGCCCTGAGCACCCCGATCGTCTCAGCAGTGCTTAACGATGTCGCCGCCGACATCCCCGACTTGGATAAAACCAAGTACGGGTATGCTATTTCGACGGAGGAAGAGACACTGCAGGACTTCGCCGGGGTGCTTTTGGAGCACACTTCCTTAATTCCGGTGGTTGAACAGCTTGCCGGGCAGAGGAGCCCGCTCAACGAAGGGGCTATTCGGCGATGTCCCGTTGATAGGTACAAACTCCTAGAGATGGTCATTGCCGACCTACTGAAGAGGCCGGCTACACAGACCATCGAGAAGCCCGCCCGCGACGATCCTGAGGAACCCGAGGTTGAACCAGAGGTCGGCCTAGAAGGAGAAAATCGTGATGGAGTTAATTGACACTTTTCACGATTTTTGGCTTCTCTCCCTCTCTATTTTTTGTTTTTCTAGCCTTGTACTCCGTCACCGTTAGGGTGGCGTTTCTTTTGCCGTGCTCGGCTATGAATAAAAAGATTTTTTTTTTTTGTTAAACCTTTCTTTAATTATTCTGTAGTCCGTCCCCGGTTTTTACGATGCTTCCCACCTTGTTAAAGAAATATCCGAGCTTCGCCGAGCTGTAGAAGTAGCCGAGCTCGATGCTTTGGACTGGAAGAAGCGAGCTTATAACATCGAGATGGAGGCCGAAGTGAAACTTCGGGCAGCTCTAGAAAAACTTGATGAGATGCATGCCAGATATATGGAGCTTGAAGGCAAGTACCAACGAGCTCGGGACGACATCAAGACTTGCAAAGAGATCGTCAAGGAACATATGGAGTACGAGACCATAATTCACCAAGCCGGGGGATCCACGATCTCCGAGACTTATGATAAGGTCAAGGAGCTCCAGGCCCGATAGCGAAGCTACAGGGAGCAATATGGGAATGAATTCTGGCAGGTTAGGGGTGAGTTTGAAGAGCTCATTCGTGTGGCGAGCATTTATGAGACAGTCCTTGATCGCTTTCCGAAGTTGAAGCGACGTTTGTCTTTAGAGGCTGGATCTGTGACTTCAATTTCCCCTGATCTGGATCCGAGGTTGCTCGACCGTACTTCTAGAGAATTTTTGGAAGGTGAATCTTCGAGGTCTGTTGACCCGGACCCGAAGATTGTCACACGTCATTCTCGAGAAATTTATAGTCAAGAGCGGCGATCGGCGCCTGGACGGGGCCGAGGTCAGGCGAGCCAGAATGTTCAAGGTAGAGGTCGAAGTTCGGCTCCTAGACGAGGTCGAGGCAGGTTTAGCGTAGACGATATTTTGAACTTTAATTCCGGCAGGGATTTTGCTAGAGATTGGCTTAGCTTTAGTCAGCCAAAACCTCCGGGTTCCTCGTCTTCTTAATGTAACAATTGTGCATTTATTTCCATTCAAATAAAACATAAATTTTTGCATTTTTGTTTAAGCTTTCTATCCTTGTCTTTAACTGAGGTAGATTCCCTTGTTTTCAACGAAGGCAGCTTTCTCGTAGCCACTTCGTCGGGTGACGAAGTTTGGGCTTTTGGTCGACCACTTCGTCTAGAGATGAAGTTTTGGCTTTCAGTTAGCCACTTCATCCGAAAATGAAGTTTTGGCTTTCAGTTAGCCACTTCGTCCGAAGATGAAGTTTTGGCTTTCAGTTCCTTATTTGTCGAATTTATCGATAGGGGTGGTCCCCTTACGCACGTTTAGGTGTTACTCCGAAGCGGAGTTTATTTGCGTATCCTCGTCAGGATTTTAAAATCGAGATACTTAATATAAACGAGAGAGAGATGTGCAAAATGCATGCAAATTATTTAAGCGAGTAAGTGAAAGCTAAAAAATTTTAATTGAATAAAGTCAAAATAAGACAAAATTTACCAAGACAACTCGATTCCTACGACCTAAATGAACTTGGACATCACTCTTTGTTTATACAAAGTACCTTTTCAAGTGGGTAATGTGCCATGTACGGGGTATGGGCTCACCAGATAGGTGGGCGAGCTTGTACGACCCTTTTCCGAGGACTTCTTGAACTCAGTATGGTCCTTCCCAGGTGGCTTCTAATTTGCCGAGCTTCTCCGCCTAGCTGACCTCGTTATTCCGAAGTACGAAATCGCCTACTTGGAGCTGCTAATGCTTCACCTGGCTGTTATAATACCGAGCTACTTGCTGTTTGTATCGAGCTTCTTGTATGTAGGCTTATTCCTGTTTTTCTTCTAGCAAATCCAAGTTAGTTCGAAGTCCATCTTCGTTGTCTTGGGCCGCGAAGTTAAGCGTTCGGGGGCTCGGCAAACCGATCTCTACCGGGATCACCGCTTCGGTACCATACACCAAGCTGTATGGTGTTTCACCGTGTGATGTCCGCGGGGTGGTTCGGTACGACCATAGGACTTGGGGTAAGTTCACTGCCCAGTCTCCTTTGGCCTTATCCAGCCGGGTTTTTAACCCCTTGACTATCATTCGGTTCGCAACCTCGGTTTGACCATTCGCTTGAGGATGGGCTACCGAGGTGAACTTCTGTTGGATGTGGAGTTCGTCACACCATTCTCTGAACGTCCTGTCTGTGAACTGGGTTTCGTTATCTGAGACGAGGACGTGAGGTATGCCGAAGCGACAAACTATGTTCTTCCAAATGAAGTTTAGGGCGTTTTTACTTGTGATACGCGCCAATGGTTCGGCTTCGACCCACTTCGTAAAGTAGTCGATGGCTATAATGAGGAACTGTAGTTGGCCGGGAGCTTTTTCGAATGGGCTGACGATGTCGATTCCCCACTACATGAACGGCCAAGGGCTTTGCATGCTAGCCAGTTCGGTCTGTGGCAATCTCGGAACCGTCGCATGGATTTGGCACTTCGGGCATTGTTTGACAAGGTCGGTAGCGTCTTGGAACATGGTGGGCCAATAGTATCCCCACCTCATGACCTTTTTGGACAGGGCGCGGGCTCCGATGTGACTGCCACAGAAGCCTTCATGGACTTCGCGCAGTGCGTAGTTCGCTTAGTTGGGCCCCACACATCTTAGGAGAGGTTGGAGGTAGGATTTTCTATACAACATTCCCTGCTCCAGGACGTACTTCGTGGATTTAGCCAGGAGCTTCTTAGCCTCGGCCTTATCGGTTGGGAGTTCGCCATTTAACAAGTAATTGCGAAGTGGAGTCATCCAGTTCGGTCCATCTTCGTTTACTACATTAACTTCGGCATCGTCAATGCTTCGGAGCTGTACTTCTTCCACTGGAGGGATCGTTGATGATGATACGAGTTTGCTTAGTGCGTCAGCTCGCCCATTATCTTCTCTTGGGATTCGCACCAACTCGAAGTACGAAAAGCTTTGTTGTAGGATCTTGGCCTTATGGAGGTATTTCTTCATTTGTTCTCCTTTGGCCTCGTATTTGCCTAGTATATGGTTCACTATGACTTGGGAGTCGCTGTGAATTTGAATGGCCCTTACTTGGAGAGCTTGGACTAGACGAAGTCCAGCGATTAGAGCTTCGTACTCCACTTCGTTATTTGTGGTCGGGAAGTTGAACCGGAGTGCGTGGGTGGTCTCCTTTCCTTCCGGGCTGATGAGTAAGACCCCGGCTCCGCTTCCTTTGTGACCTGATGCCCCATCCACGTAGACCTTCCAACAGTCTTGTGGCGGTGGCTTCGGCGCCTCAACCTTTGATTTATCCTCAGTGGGTTCAACGGATTGTTGCGCGTCCGTGAACTTGGCTTCTACTAGGAAATCGGCCAAGGCTTGCCCTTTAATGGCTTGGCGAGGTACAAAGGAAATCGCGTGCTCGCCGAGTTCTACAGCCCATTTAGCGATTCGCCCGGACGCTTCTGGTTTTGTAAGCACTTGCCGAAGTGGGAGGTCGGTCAGCACTTGTATCGGATGTGCGTGGAAGTACGGTCGGAGTCTCCTTACTGCATTCACCAATGCAAGTGCGACCTTTTCCAAAGGTTGATACCTCGTCTCCAGTCCTTTTAGGGCTCGGCTTATGAAATAGACGGGTAGCTGATGACGTTTTTCTTCTCGCACCAGGACTGCACTGATTGCCTCGTCCGAAGCGGCGAGGTATAGGGAGAGGACCTCGCCCTCTTTTCGTACATATAATGTAGGGAGATTTGCGAGGTACCTCTTCAAGCCATCGAAAGCTCCCCTGTGCTCGTCGTTCCATTCGAAGTTCGGTGCCTTCTTTAGTATCTCGAAGAATGGGAGTTGCTTTTCGGCGGCCTTAGATATGAAACGACTTAGGGCAGCTAGGCAGCCTGTCAGTTTGTGCACGTCATGGATTGACTTCGGCACTTGCATTTCTTGGATGGCTCGGACTTTTGATGGGTTGGCTTTTAACCCTTCGCTGAAACCCAACACCCTAGAAATTTTCCAGATCGGACCATAAAAGTACACTTTTCTGGGTTTAATTTCAGGTTCACTTTGCGAAGTAGGCTAAAAACGATTTTAAGGTCGTTTACACAAGTGGCGATTTCCTTGCTTTTTACGACTATATCGTCTACATACACTTTGGCAATACTACCGATGTGGGCTTCAAAAATCTTGTCGACCATCCTTTGGTATGTAGCTCCAACATTTTTCAGTCCGAATGGCTTCTTTTTGTATGCGTAGACGCCAAAGTCTGTGACGAAGGCGGTCTTCGGAGCGTCCTCTTCATTCATGAGGACTTGGTGGTATCCCTTGTATAGGTCCAAGAAGCTGAACATCTTGTGGCCAACAAGGGCCTCGATCTTCCTGTCAATGTTAGGGAGGGGGGTAGCAGTCTTTTGGGCAGTGCTTATTGAGGTCAGTGTAATCAATACACACCCGCCACCCGCCTCCTTGCTTTTTCACCATCACGGGGTTGGCCAACCAGGTCGGATATTTTACTTCGAATAAGATATCGGCCTTTTGCAGTTGCCGAACCTCGTCGTGGATCACTTGATTTCTTTCAGCGGCGAAGGCTCGCTGCTTCTGCCGAACTGGTTTCACCTCAGGATCGATGTTGAGGTAATGAGTGATGACGCTTGGTGCCACCCCGGTCATGTCTAGCGGCGACCAAGCGAAGACATCTCTATATTCCCGAAGTAGCCGGATAAGTTGACTTCGGAGCTCATTTTTGCCAACGAACCCTACTTTGACGACCTTGGCAGGGTCATCTTCGTACAATGCGACGTCTTCTACCGGCTCGACGGATAGAGGCGACGTTGGTTCCACCTCTTCGGGTTTCTGTAGTTGCTATGCTTGGGGGTGCTGATTCCTAGCACCTCGGAGAGCGACCTGCATGCACTCCTTAGCCTGTTGTTGGTTTCCCCAAAGCGTGATCACTCCGTTTCTAGTTGGAATTTTAATCGTCAGATGGTAGGCCGAACAGATCGCCTTCATCGCTATTAGCCAATCCCTTCCTAAGATGATGTTATAGGGGGAGCTGACTTTTACGACGAAGAAGTGGATTATCTTTGTAGTGGACAACGGGCTCTTTCCAACTGTCACGGACAGTGAAATTATGCCTTCCGTCGTCGTCTCTTGTTGTGTGAAGTTTTTTAGCGGCATGGGTGCTGGCCTTAGTCGTGCTTCTTCGATACCGAGCTTATCGAAGCAGTCTTTAAAGAGCACACTCACAGAGGCTCCGCTATCAATAAACACGCGGTGGACCAATTTGTTGGCTACCGCGGCCTCGATTATGGTGGCGTCTTGATGAGGTACCGCATGGGGAACTGGGTCATCGCCGGAAAAGGTGACGACCTCGTCCCTCTTGAACCTTTTTTGGATAGGTTCTTCCCGCTGTTGACTTCGGGCCTCGGCTTTCAACGATGACCTCGTCGTGCCTTCGGGCAGTCCGGTGATGGCGGTAATGACTGCATCGTATTGAGGCTGATCTTCATCCTCATCCTCGTCAACGTGTTTTGGCCTTTTGTCGTATTAGGGGGCACAGTTATTGCCTCCCCTATTTTTCTTTCTCTTGCCCTTCCCTTGAGGTCGGGCCTCTCTCTGGTTGCAACTCTGGTACAGTTTAAGGGTACCGTCGCGTACCATATGCTCTATGTCCGAGGCGAGGTCCCTGCAGTCCTCAGTTTCATGACCGTAGTCATTATGGAGCTTCCAGTATTTCTCCTTGGATCGGCGCTTCGACCCACCTCGGGATAAGGGCGGCGGCTTCTCGAACAAGTTTGCGTGAAGCTCGTATATTTCGGCCCTGGACTTTGTCAGTGGTGTATACTGACTTCGGTCTTGGTTGGGCCGAGGTCCTAAACGGGACTCGAGGGGTCCTCGCTGTAACCTTTCGAGGGCACTTCGGCGACTTTGCCCAAGGTCAGTGCGCTCCTCTTTTTTTCTCTTATCGTTGTTTTCGGGTCGATCTGCTGCCCGCTTTTTCCGATCGGCCTCATCCGCCTCCGCGAATGCATCGGCAATCCTCCATAGCTGCCTGGAGGTTGTTGGGCGTGCCTTTACAAGCTCTCTGAAGAGAGTTCCGGACTGAATGGCATTTTGGAACGCCGAGATAAGCACGTCATCGGAGAGACGATCGACTTTAAGGCTTTCGTTATAAAAACGGGCCAGAAAATCACTGATCGTTTCTCCCCGCCCCTGCCTTAAGGTTAGGAGCTGGGCTGGGCTGATTTTCGCCTCGGCTTTTTGAAAAAATCGACATTCAAAAGCGTTAAGTAGGTCGGCATACGACCCTATGCTGCAATTAGGGAGGCTATCAAACCAGCTCCTAGCATTGTCCACTAGCAGCTCGGGGAAGACTTTACACATGTAAATGTCTTCGGCCAATCCCTGGTTCATCATGTTGTATTGGAACCGGGATAGAAAGTTGTTGGGGTCTTGTGACCCGTTGTAAGGCGGGATAGGAGGTACTCTATACGTCGAAGGGAGGGGAGTATAGAGTATCCTATTAGTGAAGGGAGTCGAGATTTGACCGTACACGGTGAATCTTCCCTGGTAGGTGTTTCCTTCGTCACGCCGAGGTGGAATGGCGTTTTGACGAGGTGACGTTGATCCGCGCCGAGGTGAAGCGCGGTCGTTCCCACAGCGATTGTTCTGTCGCCTTCGGGGTAGTTCGGCCTCCCTGTCTCCAACGATCTGGAGACTTAGGGATCGCCTTTGTGACGGTTCGATTTCATCTTCTCTGTTTTGACTTTGTTGTCGATGTTGATCGATGAACTTACGAAAGTCCTGCTCGTGGAGGTCCAGGTACGCCTTCAGTGCATCTCCAAGCTCGGGTTGGAGTTCGGCATTGCCGCGTCGGCTGCCACCCTGATCGGGCCCGTCGCTGCTAGCTGAATCTCCAGACGGGACATCTTCCAGGTGGCCTTCAGGAGTTCGGCGAATGGGTTGTTGGTCACGTCGGATTTGGGAAGCAGTTTTCTGAGCTTGACTAACGTCACCTTCTTCCTCGTTGGCTGGAGTGTAAGGCGGATTGGTGAAGGGGTCAGCTTGCTTCTGTTTTGCTTTGGCGGCGGCGGCGGCAGTGGTGGCGGAGCGGGTTGGTCTCACCATCGTATCTTTACTCAAAACGCGCTGATCGGTTTCACAAGATTTTAGTTTCCCACAGACGGCGCCAATGATCAATCGTAGAGTTTTAGAGTGTTTTCGTGATGGTGAGATTTATAAAAAGCTAAGAACACAAGAATTTACGTGGTTCGATCTTTGGGTAGATCTACGTCCACGGAGGAAAATAGAATGTTTGTATTGAAGTCTTTTTAGCTAGAAAATACAGTGGCCTCCCCATTATCTTACAAAATAGATCTATTTATAGAGAATTGAGGTTATGGGTGGCTGGGAAATCATGGGTGCTGTCTTCGCACGTCCCATCGCACTCTGACCATCGCGGGTGGTTGAGAAATCGTGGGGCAGTTAGATGGATTTGTTGACTTGTGCTATTGGCAGGGCCGGCCCTGAGGGTGGGCGGGCAGGGGCGATGGCCCAGGGCCCATGATTTTTCAGGGCCCCAAAATTGTTGTTTTATATTTTTATTAATTAAACATTTGAAAAAATTATCATAATTAATAATGTAGTCTAGTGGATGGGCCCTTAGACTAAATTTTTATCTTTATTATCTAGAGGTCTTGTGTTCAAATCTTCAATCAAACATTATTTTTTCCCAATTTTCCTATTTTAGTGTTTACATTTGCTAATTTTTTATTGAAAAATTTCGAATACATTAATATTACAAGTCTAACCTCATTAGCCTAGATTTTCCTCTTTATCTAGGGGTTTTGTGTTAAAATCTTCAATCAAACCTTTTTTTGACCCAATTTTTCTACGTGGCGTCTTAAACGGGACGGAGAGACTACAAATTTTCATAAAATGTACTACTACATTCACTATATTTACATGTAAGTTTAATTTAATTATTTTAAAATTGAGTCCAACATACAAAACTTCTCTTTAGAAGTTTATGTAATAAAACATTACAAGTTTACATAAGATGTATAATTTTTTTTTTAATTATTTTCTTAGAGAATACATTGGATGTACACGTTTTTTTTTTGTTTTTTTTCAATTTTTCACATTAGCACATTTTTTTTTCCAACTCAACTCTTAAAGAAGTCTAAATAGAAGACTCAACTTTTTTCGTATTTTTTTTTTAGTTTTCTAAAATATTACGATTTCTCATAAAATCTTCTTTATTATGCTTTATAAATACTACTATTATGTCTTTATAATTATCGGTAGGAGACCCATTTTTCTTACTTCGCCCCGGGCCTATGTTTTGTCAGGACCGCCCCTGGCTATTAGGCTTCACTCTGGATGGGCCGAGCTGATCTGGGCCATTGGGCCACATCCTATCAGATGGGTAAATGACAATTCTTTATATAAATCGATATATAGAAAGTGAACTCGATCCTAACTTAAATAGCATAATAGTATTATTCTTTTACAAACATAATATACTTTGAGAAACTTCTACATTTTGTGGGGAGTGGGGACTGCCCTTGAGGCACGAACTAGTGGATGGTATGAGAGAGAGGCCACACCTTTCTAAGGAGAGAGATAACATCAAAATTCCAACCAACCCAAAACGCTAAACTAAAAGCAGCTTCAAGCCTTCATTCCCCTCCCCTCCCCTCCCATCCCATGGGTTCCGCGGCCGTGCCACACCGTTCACTCTCCCCACTCCTTTCTCTCTCCAGAAAAACTCCATCGCACAAACCCCATAGCTCCTTCCCCTTCACCACCGCACGACGGACTCCACTAAGAATCCGAGCAGAGGGTAAACAAATCGACTTGCTGGGCGACTTCGGAGCCAGAGACCCTTTCCCCGCCGAGATTGAGAGCAATTTCGCCGATAAAGTCCAGGGAAACGTCAGCACTGAGCACAAGATTTTGATTCCCAACTCCTCCGCTCTCTCTCTGGCGCAGATGCAGTGCGCTCCCGTTTCCCAACTCCAACCACCCTTATCCTCCGACGACGCCAAAACGCTACTGTTCAAGGTAATTGAGGTTTATCTATACTTATAAATCAATTAATTATAATAATAATGAGATTATTAATTATTGTGGGGGGAAAATGAAGATTGTAGGGTGGAAAATACTCGAGGAGGAAGGGGGGTTGAAGCTTGAGGGATTGTGGAAAGTGAGGGATGAAAAATGTGGGGAAGAATTGATGAATAGGATTAGAGAGAAAGTGGAATCGACGGGGCACCTGCCTGAGCTTCAATTTGAGGCGCCCAATCAAGTTAGAGCCCAACTTTGGACTTCATCAATTGGTAAGAAGACCTTATCTTCTTTTAATTTATTTATTTATTTATGTGGATAAGAATATTTTAAAAAAAATACAATTTTTCTAATTTAGATAAGTAGTAGTAATATTGATTATTGAATGATGTAGGAGGGCTTAGCTTGAACGACTTCATTGTTGCTGCTAAAATTGATGAGATCAAAGTCGGGGATCTTCAGCCTAGACTCAGAGTCTGGTTTTAAAAATTTTGTATACTGCTAATTTTGTTCTTTAGAGGAACGTCAAGATTTTGGTATTGATGAATGTGAATTTTACAATTATATTCGGAGCAGCAATATGCTACATTTTCAGAGTGATGCAGAAAGCTAATTCTCTCGACCCCTATTAATTTTTAATTTTTAGGGGCGTTCTCTATGGAGGAATCCCTAGGGAAAATGAAAATATTCTTCATTTTTTCCATATTTTTTCATGTTACGTATCAATGATAATTTTTCTCGGGCATGAGGGAAAATTTTCCTCAGACAACCATTTTTCTTCCTTTTCATATCAAATTAGGATAATATTTTCATCTATACTTGAGTGAAAATATTTTTCCACCTTTTTTACACATTTTCCATCTTAGAGAATATGTGATAAACTAAATAGAGGACTATATTTTGGGATTATATTTTTCATCTTTTTTATTTCTCCCATTTTCCCTCTCACTCAAAGAGAACACACCCTTAATGTTTAGTCATGATTTACTAAATATAATAAGCTATTTACAATAGAGTGTGGGCCACCTTCTAATTAGAATTTTGTTTTTATACAATAAGGGCTTGTTTGATAGGCTATATAAAGCCTATTATTATATAATAATATGACTTTGATTAATGTTTGGTAGACTACATTAGTTAAACATGAGACTCTATGTTAAGTAAAAACTTTCTATTAAAACACTATTTTTTCACTTATATTTAACTCTCTCAATCCCCCATTTAAGTAATATGGATTTACATAGTAAAATCATATTGTCCTTTTTAGTCCCCAAAAAAATATAGAGGAATCGATAATTAAAGAATATAAAGATATATTTGTAATTTAATAAAAATTACAAGTTTATATTTGAGAAATTATACAAGTTAGAATATGTTAATGTATAGAGATGGACTGTACACCAGACCCAAATACCGGCGATCCAACTCGCCGCTGAGTTGGATGTGCCCAAATTTTATGGCCCACGTTTTAGGCCCATGTCAATCCTAAAGGTTTTAAGGTTAGGGCCTGGTTATGAGTTATAAATAGCCGTATTCTCATTGTAATTCATTATCCGAAATATAGTGCAAATCTCTGGTTTAGCAGCACCCCTAGACATAGTCATTCGTGACGAACTGGGTAAACAAATTCGTGTGTGTATTTTCTTGATTTCGTATCAATTATTGCGTTTATTTCATAACAGTATAGAGCTTAATGTATGTTACCAAAAAGATGTTATAATTGTACATAGATTTTAATAATGCTACCAAACAATTACATATATTATCTATAAAAGGTTTATTCTTTACTATAGTATTTACTTTAGTACTATTAATATAGACATTACTAGATTAATATACCAAACATGCCCTAATAAGATGAATTCCATTATGATTATTTTAAGGTTTTCTCAGGGATAAGACCTACTAATGTACTGTATTATATTATTGAAGTTAACCTTCCAATTAGAATTTTTGATCTATGCAAAATTCTAAACCATTAGAGATAATGATTTAATGTTTTTTTTCTTTTTTTTCTTTTTCCGAACAGGATAGATTACCTGTAGGTAGGGTGTGATCAATGTTTTACCAGACATGGTGCTATAAAATGATTCTATGTAATTGGAAAAAAAGGAATTTTTTTAATAATCGATGTAATATTCCAAATTGATACTTTAGACACTGTATTGTAGCTACATATATTACAGTGAATCACATAAAACTCTGTTTTACAATGCCGTTAAAAAAAATTAAAAAAAATAAACAATAAAAAAAAATCAACACTTTCGTATATATGAGTATCACAATTCAAAAATTCACCAATTTTGAATGCTATCCAAAAATTCAACAATTTCGAATACAAGAGTATTTCTCAAAAAGAAAACGAAAAAAATAGAGGGTCAGTGGAATTTCAAGTATTCAGTTTGTCCACTAAGATAAGGAGGTTTACTTCACATTTAGAATTGCACAAAAAAAGACTTTTCATGTCAGAGAGGTTTGCGAAAAATTTTGGGTAAATGTCAACGACTAGTAATCTATTTGTCAAAAAGAAGTAGAGGACGCTATAAAAAATTAATTAATAAGTTGGATATTCGAGAAATAAAAACTTGTTAATTTGAAGCATGAATTGATGAACTTCGTCGTTGAAATTTTAATTAACTTTTTTTTACTTTCAGAAATGTATAGAAGACTGACTCGGGAAAAACTTCACAATTGAACAATTTGGAACACAAGAGTATCACAATACATGAATATCACTTCCCAAACCATAGTCAGTTTGTAAACAAACCATATCCCACAATTATATTACAACAACGAAAAAAACAACTCAAAATCCAAAATTAGTCAATGCAAGTACATAATAATATAATATGGAAGAACAAATAAGCAATTGTAGTTTTTAACTTAACGAAGCATGAATTGGTGACGACCAAAGCCCCTTAGTCGAGGGGAAGGCAGACTTCAACACTGGTGGTCTTAACCAAACGGCAAACGGGGCAGCACTTGGTAGCAACATCGCAGCGAGTGCAGACGCACACATGTCGGCACGGCCACACCATCACCGTCGCCAACTGTCTCTCGCAGATCTTGCACTCCATCCTCACTGGCCCCACTCGGTCAGGATCCTCAAACGACGACTCCCCCTCCTCCTCCACCATCGTCATCGTCTCCGCATAGTGACGAGCAGCATTCGCCTGCTGCAGCCCCTCGCGCAGCGACTGGGCCGTGCGCTCTAAGTATCTCACCCTCCCCAGCAGCCTCTCCGCCTCCACCTTGTACAGCTCCACCAGCCTCTCCAGTTTAGCGTTACGCTGCGACTTCTCTTCGAGTTGCAGTTTCAGCCTCTTCGTCGCCTGCTCCTCCGCCTTCTCGAACATTTCCACCACGGACTGCCGAAGATTCTCATTCTGCAACAAAATAACACCATTACTAGTTTAATTATTACCAACAACATGCAACATTTTAAAAATCCAATCAAAATGCTTACATGGAACGCTATCATCTGGCTAATTTGGTCCCTTTGATCTTCGTTATCGTTGGAGATAGGGCAGCAGGGGTAATCATCGCCCACGTCTTCGTCGTCGTCGGCAGTCAAGAGAGCCATGTACGAGAAGGGCTTCTTCATGGGTGTAGCCGCAGCAGCAGCATTGTTGAGAAGTTTCTTAACCTGCGAGCGCCGGCCGTCGACGGGCGGCACACTCGAAGAGCCGAGATGGAGGCCTTGAAGGTTGAAGGCTGGGGCTGCTGCAGTTTCTTCACCAACTTCCCTCATCTTTCTCTTGCCCAATCTTTTGGCCGCTGCATAATCACAATGAATTAAATTGATTGTGAAAAAAAAAGGGGCAAAATCGTGTCGACTTATATGGTACTACATAATACCTGCTGATGCATTGTTGGGGAACATCGTGAAGCAGCGACCTCTCGAAGTTGGGAAGGAAATAGTACGGAGAAGGAGGGCGGTGGGAAGGAGTGGGTTACCGACATGAGTGGAGAAGGTATTATAAAGAGTGGGAAACGGTGGAAGTGTTTAGAGGCGATGCGATGATCCATGCCAACTCCTCATTACTCATTACCAACAGACGCCTACTTTCTATACGGATGCATTTGGCAAACTGTTTTGAGGTGCCATTCCATCAACATGAATGAATGGAACCCCTTCGAATAGAAGAAACTATGAATTGCAAGTAAAATTTCATTTTGGTGAATAACCACCCCATAGAAACCGACGAAAAGTGTCTATTTCTTTATTAATTCCTTATTAAAAATTAATTAATTAATTCCTTAAAATAAGAGAAGAATTGGAGTACTCGAAGTGTTATAAAGCTGTACCCCTAACCTGAATGAGATGGGATTTTTTATCCCAAAATCATGTTCCAATAGTGTCTCGAAATTTAGATTCTACTAATTTTATATTATTTTTTTATAAAAATAAAAATACTCCTATAGTACCTCATAATCGACATTTATAAGAGCAACATAGATAAACGTAAATGACCTAATTCAACCAAAATTTATAAAATAAAATAAAAGAGAAAAAAAATGTCATCAAATTCGATGCCGAAAAAATTTTAGAAAGTATGCGCCGAAAAATGAAGCCGATAGAAAGGAGGAAAAAGAAAACCCTAAGCATATGACAGGAGAGAATACAAAATTTAAAATAGTTTAATCATTAAATTAGTAAGTTAAAAAAGGTCGAAATCAACTTAGTAAGAACATTTTTGTATCATAATACAAAAAAATTGGCTGAAATTTAAGTTATTTATATTTGTGGCCAAAATTTATTGTTTACAAAAAATCAATCATCAATCAATCAATCAATCAATATATTATACGTTCCGATGCGGATTCGGAGCACGAGAGCGATCCAAGCGTTTACGTGGCGCCTCCTACGGCCTCCGTTCTCTATTTATCTAAATTCTGAATTTTTATACATATTAAATCATTATTTAATCTAATAAATTCACATAATTAAGATTTCATCAATCTCTTATTACCATCCATATATATTTATACATATTAATTATTTATATATATTAATATATTAATTATTATTATAGTCTATTTATATTATACATAAAATTTAAAAATTTAATTATGAGAATTGAAGGATTCGAACTCATGATCTCCCACATGATAGACTATATTTTGTACCACTACACCACATCACTAACTAATACTTATTTAAGACTTACAATATATACATCCATTATTCAATCAGCTTTGAATCATTATCAACTACGTTATGTTCATTTTATAAAATTATAAATATATGTTTTGAGTATAAATATATATAATATAAATATGTTTTTATTTTATTTTATTAATTTTAACATGTATTTCTTAAATTTTTTTGAACCTATACTATATAAATCATGAAATTTTTGATATTTATAAATATACAATAGATATTTTTATTATTTTTATTAGTTTATTTATTAAATAGTTCAATCGATCGAACCATGACCAGAAAAATGTTTCAATATTGATGGTGTTTTTGCTACTCTTCCCAAAATAGGAAAAAAAAAACAGAAAGGAAAGAAAAAGAAAATAAAATATTTTGGCTCGGGCTATTTAACACCATTTTAATTTTGAGATGGCCTGCCCAAAAGATTTTAATATTCTTTTTGTTTGTATCGATAACAACAATTGACAAATTTTTGTAATGAAAAATATATTTTTAATTATTAAACACAAAATTAATTTTGAGGTGGCCCATTCGCCAATAAATTTTCTAAATTCTTTTAGTATGTATAGATAGTTTTAATTGTTGAATTTTTGTAACAAATTTTTTTTTTTTAATTTAAAATAATTAGACACAAAAATGAGCTTCGTGAGCTATTTTCAATTCGGATTGACTATTTTTATTTTTATTTTATTTCATTTTTGTTAAAATATTTTGGCCCTAATACTATATTGATTTTGAGGTGGCCTATTGGCCATGAAAATTTTCATTATGGAGATTTCCTTCAATGATTTGATTCTTTTTATTAATACGTATAAATAGAGTACAACTACTCGATAATAGAGTACACTGCATTAAACTATTTTTCTAATAAAATTTAACGCAACTTTGTAAAATATATTCTCTAACAAATTATCAGAGTACTATTTTTCAGTTGGGGTTGATCAGACTAAACTGATTTTTAGTAAAAAATATTTTTGCCCTAACATTATTTTGGTATTGAGGTGGTCCGTTGGCCAAGAAGTTTTTGTTTTTTTTGTTTTTGGCTCCAATACTATTTCGATTTTGAGGTGGTGCGTTGGCCAAAAAAGTTTTAAAATGCTCTTATGTATTGCAGCATTTGGCCCAAACTGAGATGAGGTGCTTACGGGTGTCAAAGATCTGTCGTCCGCGCTAGCCACTGCCGAGGAGTTGGTGGACTTGAAGGCAGGTGACTCTTCCGAGCCCGAACATGGGGATGCAAGATGTGCTAAGGATAAGGGGAAATGTTGAAACAATAAGGCTTTTAACGACCTAGCGCTAGTGGTGCGGCAAGTCATGTTTCGCGGGCTGGGACAAGCTTTGCGGGTGCTTCATATGTGATGGAGACCATCAGATACGGGACTGTCTGAAGCGGAAGGCTAACGTGCGGAGAAGTTGAATGGATGTGGTTGCTAAATCAGTGGATGAGGAGGCTCGAGTCAACACGATACATTATATTTCGAGTATGCAAATGTTAGATGAGGGTCAAGACATGACGAGAATGGACCGTGTGGAGCCTGGGAAGGACATGGCGATGAAACAGCCAAGTGTGAGCCGTGGTGTGCTCATGTATGAAAAGATCTTGGCGGGAGCTGCGTCAAGCAACGGACGTGCTGTGTCGGGAGAATTCACTTGTGGTGAACGAGTTATTGCTGAAAATAGATCGAAGACAAGAGGGTTATCCCACACGACGAGGACGTCTTTGGGTTTTGGTGGGGGAGGTTTGTTAGACCCTTAAATCGGCGGATGCAGCAGGTGCGCCTAGCCACGGGCGACTATATCCATTTTTTAGGCGGCCCGTCGACCAATACTTTTTTGCCTAAATCGGCACCAAGTGTGTATAGCCACGGACGATTCATATTCGATTTTGAGGTGGCCTGTTGGCCAATATATTTTTAAAATTCTTTTAGTATATATCGATAGCTATAATTGTCAAATATTTGTAATAAAATGTATATTTTGAATTTAAACCACCTGAGAATATATTAGACACAAAATTGGTTTTGAAGTGGCTCATTAGCTAATAAATTTTAGAATTTTTTTAGTATGTATCGATAGCTATAATTATAAAATTTTTATAGCAAAAGGGTATATTTTCAATTTAAGACACTTTACAATAAATTAGAAATAAAATAAGAATCGTTTTAACAAATAAAATGATACCCCGTCGAATTTCGACGGGATACAAACTAGTTTAAGTTATTTAAATTGGCGTGTTAAAAATTCCTTCAATTTTTTCAAAGTGACTATAGATTGAAGCTTTATTTTCTGAGAAAAGTATTTAACATGCTGTATTTTCTTTTTTAGCTAAAACAGAAGTATTTGCAACCTACGGAACCTGGATACTTCCATTTTGTAACGAAATCTGTACTGCCCACAAGCCACAATCCAATGCAGTACATTGCTTGTACTACCCCAAACTAACTCCCATCAACACACTAATTTCTAGTTAGGTAAATTCCGTTTAGATTTTCCCACACTTGCATCATAGGAAAACTCCCAGTTCCTATCCTCAGTTAGTTACTGCTTCTTTTGTCTGAATCTCTCTCATCTGAAATCATGGCTGCCTCTGCTGCCGCAGCGGCTGTTGCCACTCCATTGAATTGCACCTTTTTAAGTTCCCATGGAGTTTCCCGGTCGACGCGGGACCTCCGCTTCAGGAAGAATGAGGTGCGTTTATGTGTTATTCAGTTTAGTGCGGATGAGGTGTTTGATTAAATGACGCAACGAGGTTATGGCAAACAAGCTTCTTTTGTTAACGGCTTCATTATGCTGAAAGATGTTTGCTCAATTTCCCTGTTGCAGGGAAGCATCAAGAGAGCTTGTCGCGGTGTGATAAAAGCGAAAATCGATCATAAGCCCCCGCCTTACTCGCTTGTAAGATAGACTAAGTATATCTTGGATGCTGCTTATGTTATTTTTCCTTCCTCATCTGTTTCTGATATCTTTTCAGGCTTGGCTTGTACTCCACTAACTATGTTTCTGTTAATGTTATAAATCATTTAGTTGCGTAATGTTGATCCCCAAGTATGTTAATTGGACTTTGTTGAATCTTAGGATGCTCTAGAACCTCATATGAGCCGTGAAACGTTCGAATACCATTGGGGGAAGCATCACAGAGCCTATGTTGATAATCTCAACAAGCAAATAGTTGGTACAGAGCTAGATACAAAGTCATTAGAGGAAATCATACTTGCTACTTATAACAAGGGTGATCTCCTTCCACCCTTCAACAATGCTGCTCAGGTATCTTAAAGATTCATCTTTCCCCTTCTCAATGCATGCATTTGATTTGAGCCTAAACTATTCAGATTATTGAGTTGAGCATCCTTAAAAATGAACTGATGTCTAGCGTTTTCTTGAGCCGGAAATTGTTTGCTCGACTCCAGTCTGTTGGATTTGTTTTTTTGTTCTTGATGCTTGGAATGCTTAATATTTTGGAGTAATCGGCATGTATTAATGCATAATTTGCATCAGCAGCAATTGGAGTTGTCAAGATCATCATTTTCATGATTAGAGTAGGGGTTTTTTTATTTTTTATTTTTTTATAGGCCCCTTGTATTCTTTGCTAGGTGTGGAATCATGAGTTCTTCTGGGAGTCAATGAAGCCTGGTGGTGGAGGTCAGCCATCGAAAGAACTTCTCAAATTAATAAAGAGAGATTTTGGTTCTTTTGAAGCTTTTGTCAATGAATTTAAGTCAGCTGCAGCAACGCAATTTGGTTCTGGTTGGGCTTGGCTCGTATGTAAGCCACTTCCCATAACGTCCTTATTTGTTTGTGTGATAATTTTCTAACTGTTGAAGATTTTGATTTTGATTTTTCAATGCAGATAAAGCAAATAGACTCGATGTTGGAAATGCAGTGAACCCTCGTCCATCAGATGAAGACAAGAAGCTTGTAGTGGTGAAGAGTCCAAATGCTATTAACCCTCTTGTCTATGATTACTCTGTGAGTACAGTTTTATCTTCTACTTCTTTGTCTATGGTCTCATTCAAATGTCTTAACTAGAAAGATCCACACTTCCAATTGGTATGGCTCTGCTTACTAATGTACTTTTCTTGTTGTTTGGTATGCCTCTGCTTAACTTGATATCCTGTTTTCTTCTTCTTTTCGGCTATACTGTTGCAGCCACTGCTGACTATTGATGTATGGGAGGTAAGAGAATGAATAACTAATGAACTTATGAATTTATTGAACGGATAAGTAGCAAAAACAACCCCTACGTAGCCATCAAAATTCAAAAGCAACCCCAACGAAACGTTAGGTGCAGCTCCTAACGTTTCGCTGGGGTTGCTTTTGGATTTTGATGGCTACGTTAGGGTTGTTTTTGCTACTTATTCCTTTATGAAACAACTGGCTAATTTGCTTTCTTGGTGGTGTTTTTAATTGCCCTTCCACAGCATGCATACTACCTTGATTTTCAGGTAAATCAAGCTCTCCATAATCATAATGCTCGAGTTTACATGCTTTGCCTTTAGCTTGACAATATAATTATGATATGAATTTATTCCAGAATCGGAGGCCAGATTACATATCGACCTTCATGGAGAAACTCGTTTCTTGGGATGCTGTAAGTTCGAGACTTGAAGCTGCCAAAGCTAGAGCTGCTGAGAGGGAAAGAGAAGAAGAGAGAGAGAGAAACGAATATGAAGGCGATGGCCAGGCTGAACCGGAAGCAGTAGAAATGTATCTAAGTGATGCAGAAGATTCTGAGGCTGATTGAATTATATTCCTAAGGAACGTGCATATTGCATCATAAATTCTGGTTTTCAAAATTTTGTATGGTAGTGGAGGCCTAAAATATAGCCATAATGTATCAGAGTTGTGTATGAAAAATCTCGCTCATTTGCCTCGAATTATACTACTCCATCTGTCCCAATAAACTTGAGTCGTTTTATTATTTTATACTTCACATATATTCATAATGCTACCAGCATAATTTATTGAGCAGCACGGCTCAATTTGATGATAATGTAGAATATGAAATTAGCCATAAATTTAACTTTTGACGAAATATAAGGGCACCAAAACTGTGTGTGTGTTGGCATAGCAATTAAGGCAAGTATAACTTGAAAATATAATTAGAAGTAAAGAACATAATGCATTTTATAGTACATATTACTGCTGTAAATTCAGCATCCTCTTTGCAACGAATTCAGCTTCCTTCGATTTTCCTTGAGCTTCAAAAACATTTCTCAAGTCTTCAAGGCAGCTCAAAGGTAGTTGAATACCTTTTTCAATCAATTCATAGTAAAGGCTAAATGCTTCTGATAGCTTTCTCTCTTCACACAGACCACTTAAAACTGCAACATATACCTCTATGTCGATGTTCTGGTCGTTTTCGAGAGCAAACGCCACCATCTCCGCTGCTTCCAACAACTGCTTATCCTCACAAAGGAAGGAAATCAGCTGTCCTATGCTGACTAGAAAACCCTTTTCGTAGAGACTTTTAACAAGCTGAAATGCTCTGTCCTTCATCCTACATTTGAATAGCACCCTCACCGCATCGGTTGAGAGATTGATATTAGGTCTAATCTCATTATTCAACATCAGCATCATCAAGTTTGCACATTCGATAGCAGAGCCCTTTCCGATAAGTTCCATAAGAATACGATGAAACACAGATGTCCTTGGGAGGTGAGAGCTTCTCAACATCCTCTCCAAAGTGTCGAGTGCAAGACTTGCTTCCCCTTTTCTCAACAAGCCTTCGATCAACGACTCATAAATAATGATACTTGGCACGAAGTCCCTTCTCAGCATCAAGATTAGAAGCTTATGTCCATCCTCAAAAGCCCCTTCTTCACAGTGACCTAAGATTAATGTCTCGAAAGCAATAGGATCCTGCTTCCCTCTTTTCAAGAGCTGTCTGAACAATCTCTCGGCTTTCTTAGTTCCTCCATTTGCACATAAATGCTTGAAGATCGGGTTGTATGATGCAGTAAGAGGCGTGCTTTTTTTATCACACAACAAAATCTCCTTCTTATATAGCTCATCGAGCAACTCTTCTGCCTTATCAAAATTCCTCTTATGGCACAAAGTACGAATAAGCACACTATAAGTAGCTGAATCCGGCTCAACCTTTAGCTCCTTCATCTTCTCAAAAACCTTCAAGGCCTCATCCAAATTCTCACGGTCACAATGACTGCTCAGAATCGTATTAAAAGTACAAGAATCGGGAACGAATCTTGCATCATCCCCTACCTTACATTCTTCTAAAATCTCTTTCACCAAATACAACTTCTGAGTTTCACAAAGACCTTTTATGATTGTATTATAAGTGATTTTGTCCGGCTCAATCCCTTTACCAACCATCTCCTTTAACAAATCCAGTGCCTCCTCAATCTCTCTCTTCCCACAATACCCTCTTATCAAAGTGGTGTAGCTAACAACATTCGGCCTCAAATTCTCACACTTGTTATGCATACCATTCACCACATTATGAGCAATATTCACTTTCCCTGCCCTACACAAGCCATCAACGATAGTATTATACGTAACTAAATCCGGCTCACACTTAAATTTATCCATTTCTCTAAACATCCTAAATGCCTCATCAACCATAGAATTCTTAACAAAGCCTCTTATCAAAACGTTGAAGGTAAATGAATCAGGCTTCACTCCGTACGTGCTAAGCATTTCATCATACAGTTCGAAGACCTTCCCTACTCTCCCCCTTTTCAGCAAAATCAAGAACAAACTATTGAATGTAATAATGGAGGGCGAAATGCCCATCGATTTCATAGCCTCAAATACCTTCATGGATTCTTGAAAAAGACCCGCTTCACCGTAGCTCCGAATCAAGCTGTTGAAAAACCTGTCAGTGAGAGGGACGGTATTGCCGGACTTCTTGGGTATCGATAAGAGGAAGTTTCGGGCCGGATTGAGGTGCCGGGCCCGCCCAAGGATTTCCAGCATCATGAAGTAGGAATGGTGGTTGTGGACAAAGCCCGATTTTTGGGCCCAGTCGAAGAAGCGGAGGGCGTTAGAAGGGGTTTTGATGCGGCGGAGGGTTTGGAAGAAGGTGGTCTGAGAGAGGGGAGTGAGGGCCGAGAGGCGGGATTCGATTCGGGCCGACCAGGGATTGGCGTTAATGAGGCCGGAGATGGTTTGGGCTTTCTTGCTTTTGATGGGGTTTGCATTCTGCGGCGGGGCGTCGGCTTCGTTCGCGGCGGCGGTGGTTGTGGGCTGCTTGATAAATAGATGCTTGAGTTTGGAAGGGAACGCGGAGGTAGAATATGAAATCCTGAATTCGCGAAGTTGAGTTGTGATATTTGATGTTGGTTTCGTGCGGTTCAGAGGCATGTCGAATGACAACAATGGAAAAGATGCCGACGCCGGAGAAGAACATCGGAGATTCACTAGAAGACGAACACCAGACGTAAAAGCAACGGCAGAATAGAACGAGGAGCGGTGAGGGGACTCTCAGGGGAGGGAGGGAGTAGCACTTAAAAGTTAGTAGAACTTTTTTTTATTTGATTTTATAATCTTTTATCACAATATTATCGTAAAAATAGATTATTGCTTCTAAAATCACAATATTAGACTACGATTATGAATTATCAAACAAGCAAACGACCTACTTTTTCAATATTTAATTATTTTTTCTGTCTTACATTTACACTAATTTAAACATACCTATTTTTGATAATTTATCGATCACCACCCAAGCATCATATTTATTACTATTTAATTATTTTTAAAAATAATATAACTAATTATAACAAAAATAAAATTAAAATAAATTGAGAAATAGTAGGATTATGTGAAAATTGAGAGTAATTTATATCGAAATCAGAATTTGGAAATTCATCGGAAGTTGGATGATTCTCAAAACTAGGATAATAAGCTTGAGATGGATCGGAATTTTGAGAATTATAGAAAGAATGATCACCCCGACCTATAAGAAAAAATAGAAAACTACGAAGGATAATATATGTAGAGAAAGAAAGAATCTGAAAGTGTGTGAAAACGTATCATGTTTGGTCGTTATTTATAGATAATGAAAAATCATGAATTTTGATGTATTTTTTTAAAATTATTTAAAATATAAAAGATAATGTTAATTATCCGACAACGAAGCGCAGCTCAGTTGGTAAGACGCTTCCCCTCCAATCTAAGAGGTCGGGGGTTCGAGTCACCCTGGGTGTATGTGTGTGAGTGTGTTGTGTTTGCCTAATCAAAAAAAATTGTTAATTATCTAAAAATCTAAATAAAATTTGACCAATGAGAAAGAGACAAGTGTCACAAAAAATGCAATCACAAAATTTGAGAAAACATGGTGTTTGTTGGTGCCCACTCGTTCATCCGCCGAAATGAGACCATATTGATCTATTTATGTTGTTCGATCACCAAGAAGAGACAACCGATAATTGTAGTACTCCCTCCGTCCCTTTCTACTTGAGCCCGCTTTTATTATTCTGAGTCTATTATTGTAATAAAATGACTCAAGTAGAAGGGGACGAAAGGAGTATTAGAGAAACAAAACAAGTTTCAACAACAAATAGGAACCGATTAGGATCAATCATTGAATCCTTAAACGAGGAACTGCGCACAAGTGCGTTTTTCGTCGAATCCCAACTTCATAATCTGCATTCTTAAATATCACCTCATTCCTCCATTTTTAAATAAATTCATATCATTTGATTTTATTCACAATTTTTTTCGTGTTCTACTAGGGGTGTCTAAACGGGTCGGGACGGGATGTCCACCCCATCTTTATCGGATACCCGATTCCAAATAAGCAAAAAAAATTATTCCGTCTCCCATTCCAAATGGGTAATTCGGATACCCGATACCTGGAATCCGGGTATCCAAATTTCCCAATTTACAAAATTAAATTACTTAAATTTTTTTTTAATTTGCGGAATTAATTTATGAAAAAAATATTTTAGTTTCAAATATTACTTTAATAAGAAGCAAAATGAAGTCAATGATTGTATGTGCTATACGATTATTGTTATATTTATTGTTTGATGCACAGTTTATATCTCAATCTCACTAGTATTTTCAATTTTTCATTCCTTATCATGTGTAATATTTTGGATATAAAATAACATTAATTGTTATTCGAAATTAATCGGGTATATGATTGGGTAATCGGGTACCCGAATACCCAAAAAAAATTTAAAAATTCATCTGTAACCTGCCCCGATACCCGATTAGAGCAGGTTCGGATATCCAAAATACCTGTTCGGGTCGGGTATTTCGGAACATACCTGTTGGGTATAAACAATCAGTCTCACATTTGAAATATAAGGTAGATAGACCTTATATATAAAGGGAAACAACCACCACACTAGTACGAGGCCTTTTGGGAAGGAGCCTAAAAATAAAACCGTGCGGGCTTGGCCCAAAGCGGACAATATCAAATTAATGTGGTTCAGTGATCCTTCTGGCAATCCTAACTAATGGTATCAGAGTCGGAGGTTCGGTTGGGGCCAGCGTGTGGAGCCCATAGGTTATGGACTGCGTCTGCAATCTGAATCTGAAGCTGGAGTGGAGGACAGTGATGTGGTCCTTCTGTTTGAGGAGAGGTTTGTTGGGTATAAAAAATCAGTCCCAGGACAGTGATGTGGTCCTTCTGTTTGATGAGAGGTTTGTTGGGTATAAAAACAGAAGAGGTTTGTTGGGTATAAACAATCAGCCTCAGGACAGTGATGTGGTCCTTCTGTTTGAGGAGAGGTTTGTTAGGTATAAATAATCAATCCCAGGACTGCGTCTGCAATCTGAAATCTAAAGCTGGAGGGGAGGTTAGTGATGTGGTCCTTCTGTTTGAGGAGAGATTTGTTGGGTATAAACAATCAGTCCCACATCTGAAATATAAGGTAGATAGACCTTGTATATAAAGGGAAACAACCACCACACTAGTATGAGGCCTTTTGGGAAGGAGCTCAAAAATAAAACCGAGCGGGTTTGGCCCAAAGCGGACAATATCATACTAATATGGTTCGGTGGCCCGTCTGGCAGTCCATAATAAGTGGTATCAGAGCCGAAGGTTCGGCTGGGCCAGCATGTGAATTTGTTAATATGCTTTGAATCTGTTTGTGGACCTTAATAGTCTTATTAGGTTTAGCTTATCTGGTGTATTCTCTTAGTACTATATACTCCGTATATGGTATTTGAGAGCTGTGTCTGTAATCTGAGAATCTGAAAACCGTTTGTGAGCCTTAATAGTCTTATTAGGTTTAGCCTATCTGGTGTATTCTCTTAGTACTATGTAGTATATGGTATTTGATAGCTATATATATGGTATTTGAGAGCTGTGTCTGTAATATGAGAATCTGAAAACCGTTTGTGGGCCTTAATAATCTTATTAGGTTTAGCACATCTGGTGTATTCTTTTAGTACTATATACTACCTCCATCTCACCCATTTAGACCTATTTCCAAATGGCACAAGAACTAAGGAAAAGTGGGATAGGTGGACATAATTAATTCTGAAGAGAGAGAGTTAATTGTAGCCAAATATTCTTTGCCATTTTAGGAAATAAGACTAATAAGTGAGACAGACCGAAATAATTCTGAGGAGAGAGAGTTAATTGTAGTCAAGTATTCTTTATCATTTTAGGAAATGAGACTAATAAGTGAGACGGACCGAAATGGCAAATGAGACTAAGTCAATGAGATAGAGGTAGTATATGGTATTTGAGAGTCGTGTCTGTAATCTGAGAATCTGAAAACCTAGCCTCCGAATGAAAATCTTAGTCTTATTAGGTTTATCCCATCTGGTGTATTCTCTTAGTACTATATATATGGTATTTGAGAGCTGTGTATGTGATCTGAGAATCTGAAAACCTAGCCTCCGAATGAAAATCGTGAAAACCTAGCCTCTGAATGAAAATCTGTTCGCCCTTCTGCCCGTGGATGTAGCCAATTGGTGAACCACGTAACTATGTGTATTCTTTGCATTTCTGTTTCAATTTTATTGCTCAATATTCCTAATCCGTTATAACAATACCCAACCTAGCCTCCGAATGAAAATTCTGAAAACCTAGCCTCCGAATGAAAATCTGTTCTCCCTTCTGCCCGTGAATGTAGCTAATTGGTGAACCACGTAAATCTGTATTTTCTTTACGTTTCTGTTTCAATTTTATTGCTCAATATTCCTAATCCGTTATAACAATACCTAAATACCAAATCCCATTTAGACACCCCTATGTTCCACATAGCATTCTTAAATATCACCTCATTCCTCCATTTTTAAATAAATTCATATCTTGCGAATCCACATACTAATAACAAATTTTCTTCCATTTACTTCAAGAAGAATACCCGGATTATAAAAATGAAATGATCCTTTTAATTGATTATGCATGACCACAATTGACATTATACCAATTGTAGATTGCACGCTACAACGTCCGAGTCGCATTGAAAACAATGAAGAGCTGAGAGGCGGTCTCCACTACAACACCATGGAGAGGGCATCTCGAATCATCTTCTGAAGTAAGAACTTTTCTTTTCTAAAAATTTACTCTTATTGATAGTCTATCCCACGAACATCTTTGACATAAGCTTAGCTATAACATAAGCTTATTGATAGCTTAGCTCTTTGACACCCTTAATCCCACTCAAACTACCCATTGTGAAATAGAATTAGAAAGCAAAAATGTCATCTAAGAATCTCTTCTTGTTTTCTTTTACTTTCTTATTGGATTCAAGACTCATCTACATCTTCAAAAATAACTCTCTTCTCAATGGGCCTCAGGTAAAAGCCCATTAAATAACTTCTCTCTCTCTCTGTTTTTTTTTTTTTTTTTTGGACCATTATATTAATTAACTTCTAAATTTCCCAATTCGTCTCATTTAACCAGTCCGCTTCTCTCTCTCTCTAACACTGAAACGCGCTGTGTCTCCCCAAAATGCTGCGACATGGTTCACGATCCCTCTTTAGCCGAGCTTCCGCCGCATCCATGAGGTGGCGCCGCCAGTTTTCCACCGATCTCTCGGAAGAGACGACCGGAGACGCCAAGTTTATGGACTCCTGGAAGAAATTGAACCCCAATATGGACCCGCCGAAAACCCCATCGGCATATATGACACCTCGACCACCCACCCCATCCACCATTCCCTCGAAGCTCACTGTCAATCTGGTGCTTCCTTACGATTCTGTCTTATCAGGCAAAGAGGTATCCTACATAATTTTTTTCGTATTGCTCGGTCTTAGGTGATTCAATTGCTAATAATACTGTTGATGTGAATCGCCTGGTGTTCGGAATTGGTTTTGAGAGGCTGATCCTTGTATAAGTCTAGAATGTCGTCTCTCTAATTTGTTAGAAGTGGTACTTTGTAATGGTTCCGGAGCTGTTGTAGATATTATTTGATTTTATTTCCTTTTACCATTTAATGTTTGCTATGGTAGTATGCTGTTGAAAAGCCCTCTAGGTGGAATTATAAATCTGAAGTGTGCTTGCTGGGTTGTTTATATAAAGGATTTCAGAGCTTCAGAAGTTAATATATTTTGCTGCTTTTAATTAAATTTAATTAAATGTGCTATTTTATACTTCTTAATTATTCAATCTTGATTATAGGTATTTGTAATGCTTTCTAATTTATCTTACTTTACAAAGCCTGAGACTTTCAGTTAAAAGGCTTGGTTATTGATGGAATTGCGTTCTCTCTAACAGCTTACTTTGTAATAAGTGTGGATAGTTAGTTTTAATTTCTTGGTATTTTTATGTGGTTACATGGGCAATCACTCTATGACTTTAACCTTGGTTTATATTCCATTTTGAGTTAGATTATTTCATCTTTATAAGAAGCAAATTAGAGACTTGGTTCTTGCTGATTTCAGTCAATCTTATGTAATTGCCTGTTATTCTGTCGTCATGTTGAGTTACCGAGTGGAGCCCTGTTATTTCTCGGGGTAAGGAATGACAGATATTGCTTTTCTTTGGCTGTAAGTTTTATGATAACAGCTTGTCAGAAATAAGTTTTCATGATAACAGAATATGAAACTTTCATCTCATACAGCTCAAGAAAAATACGGGGCTAAAGGAAAACCACCGTATGCAAGTCTTTCTTTGTCCTACTAGATTTCCAAAGTAGTCGTAGTATGTACAAATCTAATGACAGTTAGCAACACATTACTAGGAAGATAAGAGGCAAGGTAATGAGGGTAGGGAAGTTTGCAATGTGGCTAGTTGAAGAGAAATGCGATGATTCTAGAGAATATGTACCAAATACACATTCCGTAGAGGTTGACCTTGAACCAGGCATTAGTCATTCATCCACTATTGGAACGTGAAGTATTGATATATCGAGGCTGTTAAGCCAATGGCCTCTATGCCTCTAAAAGATTGACAGAGAATGATGAAGTAGTAAATATACTTTAATGTCCAACCGCAACTCTTCAAAAAATTATTTTCTATTACGGAGGTTTAAATTCTTCAAACTAAAAGCTTTGACTATGAAGTTTAGGTGCTATTCTGGGAAATTCAGGTGCTCTAGTAACAATTACTCCCTCCGTCCCACTCAAAGCGTCCTCCTTTCCCTTTTTGAGCTGTCACATTCAAAGTGTCCCTTCTTTCTTTTTGAAAAAAATTAACTCTTCAAAAAGTGCGAGCCCTATCACTTAAACAAAATCACCTATTTCTTTTTTAGACTGAGACAAACAATATTTCTTTTTCCACACTTTACACCTTAATTACCCTGCCAAAAAGAAAGGGGATGCTTTGAACAACATGGAGGAAATACTGGTTAAATGATCTTTTCTCGTTCATTTGAGATACCTATCATTTAGAAATTAGAATTGTGTGTTCATAGTATTCAATCATGGGATTCATTTGTGCCAATCTAACCGCATCACTTGACACCTTCTGGATCTTGGGAATGCTGAAAAATAGATAATGGAGTAGTTAATTAATTTGCCCAGATGTAAACCTTCCCTGTTATCATCATTTTGCAAATGTTAGTATGTTTCTGTAAGGCCCATTGGATCTAATAACTTACAATCACTTACAATTCCAGGATCATGTACATTAGTCAGTCACTGCTATTTGACTTTGGAAATCAAATACACAATGCATTGTGGGTACTTCATTTGATTAACTTTGGCTCTGATCCATTAACTGTCATAATTAGTATTGATGACTTAGCTTAGAAGAGAACTGATTAATAATCTTCTGTTTTGTCTGAAGGTTGATATGGTCATAATTCCAGCAACTACAGGACAGATGGGTGTTTTGCCAGGCCATGTAGCTACAATTGCAGAACTAAAACCTGGGATCTTGTCAGTTCATGAAGGCAATGATGTGACTAAATATTTTCTGAGCAGTGGGTTTGCTTTTGTCCATGCGAACTCAATAGCCGATATAATTGCTATTGAGGCCACACCAATAGATCGCATAGACCCAAATTTGGTTCAGAAAGGACTTGCCGACTTTCAACAAAAGCTTAACTCAGCATCGACTGATGTGGAGAAAGCCGAAGCACAAATCGGCATAGATGTACACAGTGCTCTTAATGCTGCTCTTACAGGGTAATGTACCAATTGTGTCATTTGACTAATTTCTGGTTGAGGGGAATGTTTTGTATCCGTTTTAAGGCTTTTAAGCTTGTGGATCAAACTTAGATCTCAGAGTTTGCTGTGACGGGATTTCTGAATAAATACTACTTTCATATCATTTGGCTCTGATGCATTTCCTTGACTCTGATCTGGTGATTGCCAGAAAACACATTTGCAAATTGCAATTGGATGATTTCACTTTTCTTTACGAATGTTATTGTATTCTTGATTATGTCAGTAGTTTATTATGAAGCTTTAGTATTGTGGAAATGAATCAATATAATGCCCATCATCAACTGCTGGTATATAAAACTAAACGCAAATCAGGAATTCAAATGACATCCAAATCATTTTTATTTTTTTTCAAGCTACACTTTCTGGTTTTACAAAATCCAATCTGGCACTGAAATCATACTCTGCTCTGCTCCTACATTAGTTAGACTATGCACATCAAAGAATAGCCATCACCTTATGGGTGATGTCTTGAGAGATAAAAGACTTTGCAAATAGGACATTCTTGAATCCCCAAGGGTCGCTGGACCAAATACGTTCCAGAAACGAAGAGCCTCGTCTTCTCCAGCCGAGACCACAGTTAGACCATCTGGGCTCTGTCAAGAATGAATGATCAGTCAGTCACAGCTGTGTGTGTGAGCATCAATCAAACTTTAGTTGCATCACTCGATAAAACAGACCTGGGTTAGATTGAGGATTCGTGATGATAACTTATGTGATTCTCCTATTCTGGACATGGAAGGATACCTCCACAAGCATAACTGGTTACCACACTCGGAGCCTAAGCCATAGCCAAAGCCATGGCCACTTAATAACTCTCTGTGATGCTTGTTCCATTGCAGCCCACATATCTGTCCACAAAAACATCTAATCCAAGTTGATAGCATTTCGTAACTAAAAATCTTTGAATAAATGAAAAGGAGAGAAAATCAAGATAATTACTACTAGACTATCACGTTCAAAGATATGCTTATATTTCATTCTTCGTCAAAGGGAGGTTATGCCACTCGATGAACATTATGGATCAACATAATAGATGACACCGGATCGAAGTGTAAAATCTATAATTGAAAAAATGAATTTTCATGCCATTTCAGATACTAGTCCTGAATAAAAGGCTTTTTGTTGGTTTTTAACTTTTGAACAATA
>CM038117.1:16502910-16716791 GCA_001642375.2 Mentha longifolia
GAAGATGCTATCAATGATTTCAGTGTTTCCCTGAAGATAGAAACATCCTTAAGTGGAAAAAGACAGATAGAGAGTGAACTAGATCTATTACTGAACCAATCCAGGTTGAGATAGTGCTGCAGAGAAACAACATGATGGTAGCACAGGTTTTTCAGCACCTTCTTTTCAACAGCATATGCATTTAGATTTAGGAAACAACTTTTTCTATTCTTATGATAACTTGTTTGTGAGATGGATCTCTCGCAATTGGGCTGTGGTGATCTTTGTCTACTCATCTTGTAGTTGTCATGCACCGCTAACATTTCTGTGTACTCTTCCATCATTCTGCAACCAATGCTAATAATTTCGTCATAGAAACCATTGTGATAATCAAACTAGTGGCTTAAATGAGATACAAGTGGCATACATTCCTCTTTAGTGTGTCAACAAATCAAAATTCTTTTTCCTATTCAGATGTTAAATCAGATTTGAATAGTTAGTTTCGTTATTAATGCCAGAGATCAGTTAGTTGGTCAGTTACAGTGATAGGGAGAAATTGATCTTGCAATATTTGCAATTCTCACAATTCTCTAGAAATTGCTGGTTTGCTTGTTTACTGGGATGCTACTCTATCACGGGCTTGATAAATGATTCGGCGTCTTGGCCTGTCTATAATTTGCACAAAATGTACTGCAATATGGTTTAATAAGATGGCTGGAGAACAAATTTTATACTTGTTCGATACTAAAAAAAAGTTCCCTAAGAAAGTTTTTTTAACTTATAGAAGGTTAACTGATTTGTAATCTCTTCTGTTTATCTTTGGCGTTACTTATTTCTTCAGCTGATTAGCCATTAGGTGTGGTTTATATTGTTTTTGAATCAAGACTATCAAAACTCTTCCACCTTATTTTCCCATTGGTTCTTTCATATTGTGCTATCTTCAGCTGTTTAACCATTAGGCACGTTTAATATTATTGTTATTGTTTTGAGTCAACATTCTAACTCTTCCACCTTTAATGTTCATTTTCCCATTGCTTCTTTCATATTTTGCTATCTGGAGAAGTCCTTTTACTCTCATGATTCCTTACACGTAAGCCATATATTACAGACGAACCACTTCAAATGGAACTCCAATGTGTCTCCATACCAAGTAAAGGAAAGGGAATGATTTCATTGACCAACATTCCTCTAGCTTCTTTGATTTATAAGGAAGATCCTTATGCTGCGGTATGACTTTTAGTCATTCAAAACAGTTTTACTATGATTCATTGATTTGAATTTGGCTCCTCCGGATTCTATGCTTACTTCCTATCTTCTTTATCCTCTTATGAGTTTTACAAGGAATCATATCGGTGTCCTTTTATAGTTTCACTTAACATTTGATGAACTCTAGGATATCGTGACATGACTGGCTTGCACTAAATAAGTTCCTATAAACCAGAATTCACAATTGCATTAGGAAAGAAATAGTAATGGAGATAGGCAAAGAAAATGATTGGTATATGCAATTCCATTCTTGTAGAAGAGAATAAAAATAGAGACGGGTTTGAAGAAAATATATTCAATACATTAACAAGTAAAGAGACTCCTCTGAATATATAGGGAGTAGAAACTAGGTTACCACATCACCTACACTACCCAAGTAATCCTAAATTTGAGCTCATAAAAGACATAAAATGCAGGACTCGAGACTAACCATATATACCTTATAAGCACATATATATACATAAACTCTTCGATATCCCCCCTAAAGCTGAAGAATATATATCAATCATATCCAGTTTATCAATAAGTTATGAGAATCGTTCCCTTCTGACAGTATAGTGAAGACATCGTCGACCTAGTTGGACAACAAACAAGTGAATGTAGTGGCAATTTTGTAGCTCATTACACTCACGAATATAGTGACAATCAACCTCAACATGTTTAGGCCTCATGAAGAACTAGATTATAAACAATATGAATAGCCATTTGGCTATCACAGTACATAAGCAGGTCTGCAGGTGTTCATTGTTAGTGAACCCAATTTGCTCGAGGCCTCGAGCAGTTTCTTCATTTAAATCATCTTAGTCACAATGTGGGCCATAGTTCTCTCGGTTGACAGAAGATCTCAGAATGGCATTTTCTTTCTTATGAAGCCACATTACTAAAAAATCCTCCTACATATGTGCAATATGTAGAAGTAAACTGCTTCATTTGACCAACATAGTCGGCGTCAAAATAACCTTCAATCTTTAGATAACCATTCCTTGTAAACGACGATTCTCTCCCTTGAGATTTCCTAATATGTCTAAGAATTCTGATAGCATTATCCACCCGTTCTTCCTTAGGCTAATTCATGACCACTCCAATTGAAAGGGAGATGTAAGCCTTGTTACAGTTAACTAGATGAGTTTTCCAAAAAGCCGCATATATTGGGCTTTAATCTGAAAGAATTCTCCACTCTTATGTTATCCCAAACAATACTCCCTCCGGCTCAGGATTTCTGAGACCTTTTATATTGATATATGAGTTATAAAATAATGAAATGTGTCAGAAATCTTGAGCCGGAGGTAGTAATATTGATATCCATAGGAGTATCAGTAGATGGTGCGCCAGCACCTTGGAAGACTTATGGGATAGAGCAGTGGTTAAGTATTAGTGGCAGCAGCAGAAGTCCTATTTTATTATTAATTATGTTATTTTACATCATTACTTTGTAGGAGTCTTTAATATGTGGCCCATGTATGCATGGACTTTTGAGTATGTTTGGAGTCAGATGTATTTAAACAAGAGTGGGGAACTAGGGTTAGTCATTCTGGGGAAAAATAATTCGAACTGTGGACAGCATATTTGCTGTAGGGCCTCTCTTGAGGAGAAAGTTATTCAGTTTCAGTTTTTCTTTCTTTTTCTCAATCCTCTCGTCTCGATCAATCAGCTGACTTTGTTCCTAGCAATCAGTTTCTTTGAGTAATCAATCGCTACATATTTTCGCCGACATAAGGAAATGCTAGATTTGCTGTAATCAATTTCAAATCCTAAGAAATACTCCCATCTCCTGACTATCGATATGTTGTTGCAAGTATACATCACTGTCAAATGAAAAGATGTCGTCAACACATAATGAGAAAGACAATCCTATTTGTGTAATGTTTCACAAACACAGAGTGGTTAGATTTTCATTACTTGAAAGCAATTGTTCCGAAGACATTGCTAAATATATAAACCCAAGCTCTGGGGCATTGTTTGAGTACATAATTAGCTTTCTTCTTAGTGGCATTCCTCCCTGTGCAACATCTTCATTAAAACTGTCAGATGTGCAAATGGCCGTAGACGAAGGCATTCTTCACATCTAGCTGATTTGTTGGTTGGCTGCAGGTTATATTGAAGCCTTGTCGGGATACTCATTGTGCTTTCTGCTTCAATGAACTACGAGCAGATTCAGTGCCATGTATCTCATGTTCAATTCCACTATATTGCTCTTTGAAATGCCAAGTTCAAGCTGGAGGAGAGGATTTTCCACAGTGCAAGACCAAATATGGATTTCAACACGGCTTGTCTGATGACCTTGAACAACATATGAGAAATGTGACTTCACTTGACAGTTTCAGTTCAGAATCTTCAGACGTTAAACATTTTGCTGAACACAGGCATGAATGTCAGGGTATGCACTGGCCTGTAGTTTTGCCATCCGATGTGGTTCTTGCTGGCCGGATTCTTGTTAAGCACATAGAAGAACCAAGTTATGGTGGTCCTGATATTAAGGTAAATAGGATTCTGGTAATTTCATTTTTCATCTGTGTTTCCTTCTCCAATAGCTAATGTATCCCAGTTGAACTGACAACTCTGTTTTACATCTAGGATCTTTGTCAGAATTATGGACAACTTTCATCTGAAACCAAACTGGAGTTTCATGTTTACTCTGTAATTCTTCTGTGTTGTCTTCAGCGTTTTAATGCCAGCAAACTTCCTTTAAACTCGGCCCTAACTTCGGAGGTAGATTACTGTGCTTATAATGATAAAAGCTCACCTAAAATTTTGTTGGAGTATCTTCTCCCAACATTTTCAGTCTGAATTTCTTCTTTTGTTTTATTTCATTCTCTTACAATGCAGATTATCATGCTTCTCTCCAAAATCAGGATCAATTCCATGGCAGTTGTCCGAATGAAATATTCAGATGTAAAGCAATCTCTAGACTATGATGTAACAAGTTCTGTTGACCAGGTAATAATTGCCATGGAGAAGTAATTCCGTCCATAAGTGTCCCTAAGATTTTGATGAGATATCTTGCCTTCTGTCCCTTCTACCTTTACACCATTCTATTAATTTATTGGATATGAAAAAGTTTTAGGTTCTAAAGCTGAGTTGAGTCATAACTTTTGTCTTGTGCTAACTAGTTAAGATTGTCTGGTGAAGGAAATAGAAGCATAATTTGGTAATAGCATTACTGACAAATTGTATTGATGGAACAAATTGATTGTATGGTGTCATGCAACTACTTTGCTCATTTTTCTTTGTTTTGGAGATGAGAGAAAAGCATGATTCTAGAAAGGTAATTGAAATATGCGTTATAATGTCAGAGGCTAAAGGAACGTGTAGGCTAAATGTGTCTTGGTGGGGAAGCCAATTCGTATGCGGAGAAACATTTTTCATAAATGGTCTCTTATATTATTACTCACTGAAGAGCAAGACAGCTATGCCAGACAATTGTTATACTTTCTTTCTCTTTAATGTAATGGATCTGCATTTAGTATTAGTTGCTGGATTTTCAGTTTTGTATTCCCAACAATTCAATAATTTGTTAGTCACCTTCCTTGCTTTATCTACGTGAACCTTTTCCTTCAGCCCCATCATAAAAAATGGAATGGATCTATGCAGGGAAAATGGTATTTGCTGATATCTGACATTCGTAATCCCCACATGAAAATCAGTTAAACTAGTGATACTTTTATGAAGGGAATTTAGATCTATCTTAGTCAGGAAGGAATATAGGGAACCAGCTGAATTTTTGCTCTTGAGTTGCATATGTCTTACATATAATGTTGAGTTGACTCTTTAGGTTCTTAAACATCTTACCTTGAATTACAAACGGGAACATACCATTTAAAGTTGCAGGTTGGCTGCCTATTACCGGACTAGCTAATGGCAATTGCCTTTCCAGGCAGGATGACTTTTAATTGGTTGCTTCTACAAGTTTGTTCGATAAACCAGTGATTCATGTGACCGTATGTACATAGAAGAATGTTCGGTTGCTCCAAGTTGTATTTTAGTTTTAGGAGTGAAGGTGCAAACTTACTGGTTTGGTAGTTCCATTTAGCATCTGATTTCTGAAGATATCTTGGGTTAGTTTTCTGCTATTTGAGACTTTGAGTAGTCGTTGATGCAGGCACTTAAGATTAGGTGATTATATATCCATTCAGCATGTGATTTCTAAATGGGTTATTTTTCTGCTATTTGAGGCATTGACTAGTCGTTGATGCTGGAGCGTAAAATTAGGTGATTATCTATTATGTTCATCATGTTTAGTTTCTATTACATCAATAGTAATCGAAGTTGATTGTTAAATTAGTGTTTTTGTATACTTATTCATCTACCATATGAGAAAGAAGGTATCTTCTGTGGCTGAATCCGTAATGAAAGTCTTGCAATATGGGCTATTAATTAAGTGGTAAAGCACAGCCTTGGTAATTGGATCAATGTGCTTGGGCTCTGAGATGTCTCTAGCACATGGATGGTTTAATGTTCTCGTTGATGCCTGATCTTGAGGCTTGGATCAGTCAAAGCACATCAGCATTGGGAATATCTCTTTCAGTGGAGTTTTTAAATCAATCTTTCTATAGGAGGATAGATGGGTAATTCAAGTGAGACCATTTTAGGTCTAACTTTTAATTGAGCTATAGAATCTATTGCTAGTTGCATGACTGGACTAGATGAACAGACCTGAGAACTTTTGCCTTTTGATGTATTATTTGGATGTCAAAGAAACTTGATGGTTATATTATTTCTACATCTAGTGTTGCCTCTGAGAACTCTTGAATTGGGCCTTTTGTTTTGTAACTAATGGAAATAACATAGAATCTTTCTGTGCGATGAAAGGCTTCCTATTATGTAAAAATGTAATCAGCATCTTTTTTTTTTTTCCTATGTTAATGATTAAAGTTTTTCATTTCCTGCTTGATTATGTTTTACAGATTCAAGTGGCTCAAGCTGTATACTCTGGCGGAAGTAAATTTAACCATTCTTGCCAGCCAAATGTACACTCATATTTCCTTTCACGTACCTTGTTCATACGAGCAACAGAAAATGTTTCAGTAGGATCAGAACTGGAACTCTCGTATGGTCCTCAGGTAGTATGATGGTCTTTGATATCTATCACAAGAGAACTATTTTATCAAATATGAACTATTTCTACCAATTTCAACTGGTATCTAGAATGTTGCTCTAGTATTGCTGTTTGGCTAATTGTCTGAACCCTGTCCGTATTTAAATGTATGGAGCTGCTTATTTTGGTAGCATTAAGAGAAAATTGTTAGAGCATTCTGTAGGATGCCACTGTGTACTTAGAATATGCCATCGTATTACTCATTCTAAAAGCAAGGTTAGTAAGCTGCGAAAATTTGGTTACGAGTGACAATGCAGGTTGGGCAGTGGGATTGCGCTGAGCGTCGGAAGCTTTTAAAAGATAGATACACATTTATATGTCAGTGCGTTGGTTGTGCACAATTGAATCTATCTGATCTTCTTCATAGTGGTTATCGATGTATCAATCCAATTTGTGATGGTGTTGTGCTGGACAGTACTGTTGCTAATTATGAGAAGGAAAAGATCAAACACTGCAACGGACGTAACTCTTTGCTGGTATTATGCTTCTCTGAGTCTTTTTAACTCGAACAATTTCTTTAAATCAATTTTATCATTGGATTCGCTCTAAAAAAATTTTTAGTTTACTCCACACTCTAGTGACAACAGACCGCATTCTGTTAGTGTTTAGGGATCTCAAGCTTAACAACATTTCAAGCTCGCGCGTTGTAATAATGGTCATTCAATCTTTTTAGTTGCCACCAATGTTGTTTAACTGTAGAACCATATCGTGCTATCATCTTATTTCTTTTCACTGTTTGTAAACATCAAAATGAATCATATTGTCTCAACTTGACAGGCTATTATGACATGGACAAATATGATAGGAATCTCATATCTCTTAATCTTATGTTGATCCCTTTCTTGCATGGTATGTTGAAGAACAATAGCATCGGCAAGGTAGCTCATTACATGCTTGAGCAAACTGATTGTCGCTGCCTTGAGCCAGGATATTGTTTGGGTTGTGCAACTTTTTGTGATTTACAAGTTTCAAAGAAAACAATCGCGAAAGCCGAGATCCATATCAAAAGGTATTGCATATGAAATTTGTAAACTTGAAATATGGACATTGTTTCACCATCTGTCTTTCTATTTGTTAAGATACGGGGATATGGCCCAGTTTTTCAAGAGTGTTCTTGCATCTTCTGGTAGCTTGTTTTCACGTGTGTTTGTGATTTATAACTATGAATTTGATTATGTATTTTATTGGTCAGGATGAAGGATGCAGTGGCTTCTGGTGCTCTCACAACTAATCTTATTATGGATGGATTGAGATATACTGATATGTTAAGGGCAGTGTTACATCCTTTCAACAAAAGAATTGCTGAGGTAGGTTTATGATTTTCTTTAGATTTTGTTTACATCGCACTGTATATTTTGGGTGAAAATTTTATCCCATAATGTGGTCCCCCATTTCTTTTATCCCGTGTTTCTCTAAGGTGGAAAAGAGACTTAACACGTGGTAAAATATTATCATTTCAAGTACGTGGGAATATATCATCATGATCTGGAGTGAAAAGAAAATTTTTACAGTTCATCCGTTCTTTTCACGTTTGTAGTTCATCCGTTCAGTATTACAGTTCCTTTGGAGTAAAATTCTATTGGCTAATCTTCAAATGACTTGATGTTTTCAGGTGGAAGATAGCATTGCGCAAGCATTTTGTTTGATTGGGAATCTGCAAGCTGCACTGGAACATTGTCGGGCTTCGATTGGGGTAAGCTTTCAGTTGAGTGTGATTTTCAAGCTAGAACAACTATCTATTTTCATGTGGGATCTATATAAGTAAGACTTGTTAATACCTGGCCTCCTTTAAGACCCTATAGATTTAAGGATTATATATCTGAATTATAGAACTATACACCATCAGTACCACTAGTGCCCATGTCCTTCCTCCTTTACAAAGATCATATTCTGAAGCATTGGATGAGGATCTTTCTGAAAGCAACTTATTCTAGTTCTGATTTTGCACACAACACAACCTTATAAATATACCAACTTTTCACTATTAATAGATTTTGTCCCTGATATTAGTTAACACCCCAAAGTGAAGTTGGCGTGGCAATATCAAACTAAGATGATGAACAAAACGACGTTTCCCCTCCCTCCTTCCTTAGCTCTCTCTCTCTCTCATGTAAATGTACAGTTACCACACCACCACCACCAACTCATCCTCTCTCTCTCTCTCAAATTCTGCAACCACCACCAGCTGCCGCCACCACCAATCAGCTGCCACCTTTTAAAAGAAAATTTATCTTCATTAAGCCAAGCCTGTCCGTCCGTTTCGTGAATCAGCAACAGGAACAATTTCTCTTTCCTACTTTAAATTTGATGAAAGTATCCTTGTGATACTACTTTTTATGTTTTGTTAGTATCCGTGTCCGACCGTACAAGACTAAGTTTATGGAACGGAAAGAGTAATGTTAGTCATATTATAGTATGTGCTTGGTCTATAAACTCTGTGTTTGAACAACATCTTGGCAACAGATCCTGGAAAAGCTCTATGGCGAAAGCCATATTGTCATTGGAAACGAGTTGATCAAACTAGTATCCATTCAGTTCTCCATGGGCCAAGAAATTTCTACCGACTACACAAATCGGATCATCACAATATTTTCTCGATACTACGGATCTCATGCAGAGATCATCTTTCCGCATGTGCAATTCCTTAAGAAGGAAGTGAGAATTGTATGAATTGAAGTTTGCTTAAATGCATATCGGTTTTTCACATTCATCTGATTTTTCGATTTCTTATTTTGCACATCCATCATATTTGATGTTAGTTTTATAGTTATATATATAGTTTAGTTTTTATTACATTTTTCTTGATGAAGTTTCTTCCAAAATGAAATTTTGTGTAATCCGATTCGTCATGTTCCTATCTACTATCGAGAACAATAAATAAAAGCAGTAAAGAATACAATAGTTTGGTAACCCAGTTCGGTGATAACACCCTATGTTTGGGGGACAAAATCTGAGGAAGATAATCATGTTTTTAACTATTAAATTCTCATGTTTCTAATAAAACTCTCATAAATAACAAGACAAAAAATGCATGTGTTCAGGCTCACATAACTACAGCCACAGCCTTGTAATTCAAGTGTAGAGTTCCCAGTACCTCTACAAACTGACTCAACGACTATGTGCTCCAATATATATATATATATATATATATATATTAAATAAAACAAACATACATAATCAGTTCTTTAATCGCATAGACATGGAAGCTGGGTGTGAAGGTTACCTTCCTTCAGCTAAAGAAATAGTCACATCGTTGGCTGAACACTTACTAACACCCTTTGCGGCAGCAGCCTCTGTAGCTTGCATCCCCAGAAATGCTGGCTGCTTAGGCTGAGGAAGCTCAACAATCTCACCACAAAGCATCGAAAGAACATTAGACGTATTGGGCCTATCTCCTGCTATTTCTTGCACACACAAAAGCCCTACATTTGCATATCTCTTTATATCATCCTCCATTCCACCATCACCTATACTTGGATCCATCAATTTTACTACCTTCCCTTCATTCCACAGCTTCCATGCAAAAGCTGTAAGGAAGAGCTGTTGATCTTCATCATAGAAACTGGAATTCTTCTTTCCACTCACAATCTCTAGTAATAGTACACCGAAGCTATATACATCGGATTTTTCAGAGAATATCCCACGATGTGCGTATTCTGGGGACATATAGCCATATGTTCCAACAACCCTCGTTGTATTGGCTTGATCGTCCTTGGCACCAAAAATCCTTGCCATACCAAAGTCGGAAATTTTAGGTTTTAACTCCTCATCTAACAAGATATTACTGGCCTTGAGATCTCTATGGATAATCTTTAACCTTGAATCTCTATGTAGGTAAAGCAGGCCTCGGCATATTCCCTCAATAATCGATTTTCGTTTTTGCCAGTCAAGAAACTCCCCTTTATGTGAACCAAAAAGAGAGGCATCCAAGCTTCCATTAGGCATATATTCATACACTAGCATTTTTTCTTCAGACTCCACACAGCAACCAACAAGCCTAACAAGATTGCGGTGCTGAAGCCTAGAAATCACCACAACTTCATTCATGAATTCCTCTAGACCTTGGTTAGAGGATCTTGCTAGTCTTTTTACAGCAATTTCTTGTCCAGCTACCAGTCTCCCCTATAAATTAATGACAAATCAAATCACATTCTCGTTACAAAATACAAATAACTAAAAACAAAGGACCAATTAAAAAGATCTTGAAAGAAGATGAAAAACCTTGTAGACTGGACCGAAGCCACCCTGTCCGAGCATATTAACCGGATCAAAATTTTCTGTCGCATTTGAGAGAATCTCAAATTTAAATATAGCTAGTTTATCATCTTTAAGCATGCTTTCTTCAGAGTATCCTCTTTCCTTTGTTTGGAAGAGTAACAATCTACTTCTATGCTTCTTTACTGCTTAGATTCAAAAAAAAAAAAAAAAAAAGAAAAAAGAGAGTGAGGGAATAATGCTAAAGAGAATGTATAATATATAGTACTCATGTAACAAGATTAATTTGCCCACCAAGAATCACACATCAAGTTGGATGAATTTCTTATTACCTCTGTAATTGGACAACCATTTTGTGCAAAAGTATGTGCATACAGCAATAACTAGAAACCCCAGAATCACTGTCGTCGCAATAATTGCTCTGCGGTCTTGCTTCTTATCTGCAGAAAATCACCATAGTCAAGGAAATGAACTTGAAGAACAATTATAATAACAAAGTAACAACAGAGAGATGTAATTACGTAGTTCTGCATACGCCAATCTGATGAACAATTTTTCACCACCATATCCAAAAGTAAACTTCTGAGTATCAGTTACATTTAGAGTCCAGTGCATACATCCGATTCCGGAAGGCACTGCATAAGCTATACAAGAACAATTACCCAAGCATACCCCTCTGCAGTCTTCTTCAGACAAGGGAAACGGTATAAAATTATCTGGCAACTTGACTCCCTCCACCTGCAGAAAATCATCTTGTTTACCCACAGAATCGTTCCGTTCACATTGGAGGAGAGTCTGCCTTGTGCATCCACTGGTCCAGTTCCCTGCCTCCCACTCACCTTTACTCTTTGGCACAAAGCCATGAAAACAGCTACAAATTGGCCTTTCCTGAGAATTGCAGATTCCAAAAGATCCACACTTACCATACATCTCGCATTCGTTGCTTGTTGATGACCATGTTACATCCCACCTTTTATGCTCATCAGACCACTTCTTAGACTCCATACTCCCTGAAGAGTTCAAGACATAATATAGCAAAACAGACGAATTCGGAAGGGTATACATATAATATGCAGTTCCTGGAGAATCACTGCCAACACTAGTTCCATCATTATACAGAGATCTCATTCCTGGAAGGCCAATAAACCTCTGCCCGTTCCATGGGCCGTTGCGCCAGCAACGAGTACCATTCTTCAAAACATACGACTGTGGGATATCCGGCTCAATGGTCATGATGAAACTTCCTGGTGCCGGATCACTAGGACTTCGCCATGATGTTAGTGTATTCTTCTCATTCTTATTCACATCTACGAAAAGTCTCATCTTTTCTAGAAAAGAATCAGAAGCATGTTGGAAGCTCTCCCAAAGATAAGAAGAAGCAGTATTGGAATTGGAGTTATCTTGCAGAACCAAATTGCCGGTATCCAAGAGCACGGCGCTTCTTGAATTGGCAACAGCAGATGGAAGCTCAGTCGACCACACGATCTCCTTTTGACCGTCCAAGATCACCATGTTCCCATCTGATGATATCTGGAATGTTCCTGAGGAATCATTGAGAGGCCTATTTCTATTAGCTACCCATACAACAGTCATCACTGGGAGATTGTACATGATGCCTACATAAGTGTGAGTGGTATTTGGTGGACTGAAAAAACTCAACTTGAATCTATTTCTTCCACTGGAAATCAAAGCTTCAGAGCCCCTCAGAGATTCATTAGCTCTTATGGTGTCAATGGCTGCACCATATCTAAAGAAACAAGACAGTATGAGAAGCACATAATATGGGTATGGCCAGTTTTCATGTTGGCTGAACCCCATCCCCATGAATTAGTTTTCTTCTTCTTGTCTCAATTTTAGCTAAGAATCTGTTGTGATATCGCTTGAAAATAATTGTAATTTGCCGTGTACATAAATATCAGATATTCCTAAAGACTATAGTCAATATCATTAGACTTTTCTTCGACATATATATATGTGTCCTTTTGTTATTGGTTTTTGACCTTTTGTTTTCAAAAGGGCTTTTTCCTTTCAATTGCTTAAGCCCCGAGAATGGAATTTTCTCGATTTTTAAAGATGATAATATGAAGTGATATAAATTTATAACTGATAGGATATGACCCAGCTACTAGGCCCAAGCACTGGCCCAATATAATTGGACCTCGGCAAATAAGTTCGGCCTAGATGAGCTCGGCCCACTGAAAGGCCCAGAAGACACTTTGGCCCAATCCAGCAGCGCAGCCCAAGAGCATAGAAGCTCGGCCGACCCACGATCTCCAACCCACGATCTCTAACCCACGACTGCTGATGTGGCACCCCACGACCTCGGTTGTAACTGCCACGACCTCGGCTGTAACTGGTGCTGGGCGCCTATAAATAGTGATGCTAGGATAGATTGAAAGGGGACATTCTATAAATTCGAGAGTATTAATATAAGAAACTCCTTTCTCTGTGGACGTAGATCTAACCAAAAGATCGAACCACGTAAACTCTTGTGTTCTTATTTTTCTGCAAATCTTACTATCGCACAAACACTCTAAAATCCACGATCGATCACTGGCATCGTCTGTGGGAAAGGAATTTTTGTGAAATCGATCAACGTTTTTTGAGTGAAGATACGATGGTAAGACCAACTCGCTCCACCACCACCGCTGCTGTCGCCGCTACTGCCAAGGCGAAGCAGAACCGGGCTGACCAGTCTACCAATCCACCTCACGTACTGGCCAACGAGGAGGAGGTCGACACAAGTCAAGCTCAGCAAACTCCTCCATGAGAAGACCTGGCAAGCAGCTCATAACCGATCAAACTCCTGAAGGCCACCTAGAGGATGTCACATCGGGCCAGTCCGGGGATTCAGCTAGCCGCGGCGAGCCAAGTCGGGGTGGTCGCTAAAGTGACAACGCCGCACTCCAACCCGAGCTTGGAGATGCACTGAAGGCATACTTGGACCTCCACGAACAAGACTTTCGCAAGTTCGTCAATCAACATCGACAATAGAGCCAACGCGGAGAGGACGGAGCCGAACCGTCACATCGGCGAACCCTAAGGCTCCAGATTGTTGGAGACAGAATTGCCGAACTTCCCCGAAGGCGACGAGGCAACAATCGCCGTGGGAACGACCGCACTTCACCTCAGCGCGGTTCAACGTCACCTCGTCAAAATGCCGTTCCACTTCGGCATGACGAAGGAAACCCTTACCAGGGAAGGTTCATCGTTTACAGTCGAATCTCCACTCCCTTCACCAATAAGATACTCTAAACTCCCCTCCCGTCGACGTATAGAGTACCTCCTATCCCGCCCTACAACGGGTCACACGACCCCAGCAACTTCTTATCGCGGTTCCAGTACAACATGATGAACCAAGGACTCGCCGAAGATGTTTACATGTGTAAAGTCTTCCCCGAGCTGCTGGTGGACAACGCCAGAAGCTGGTTCGACAGCCTACCTAATGGTAGCATAGGGTCGTATGCCGACCTACTCGACGCCTTCGAGAGTCGTTTCTTCCAAAAAGCTAAGGCGAAGATCAGCCCGGCCCAGCTCCTAACCTTAAGGCAGGGGCGAGGAGAAACGATCAGCGACTTCCTGGCCCGTTTTTATAACGAAAGCCTTAAAGTCGATCGTCTCTCCGACGATGTTCTCATCTCGGCGTTTCAAAATGCCATTCAGTCCGGGACTCTCTTCAGAGAGCTCGTGAAGGCGCGGCCAACGACCTCCAGGCAGCTATGGAGGATTGCTGATACGTTCGTAGAAGCGGACGAGGCTGATCGAAGAAAACGGGCAGCAGATCGGCCCAAAAACAATGATAAGAAGAAGAAAGAGGAGCGCACCGACCATGGGCAAGGTCGCCGAAGTGCCCTCGAAAGGTTACAGTGATGACCCTATAACATCATCTTAGGAAGAGATTGGCTAATAGCGACGAAGGCGATCTGCTCGGCCTACCACCTGACGATCAAAATTCCATCTAAAAACGGAGTGATCACGCTTCGGGAAAACCAGCTGCAGGCCAAGGAGTGCATGCAGGTCGCACTCTGAGGTGCTGGGAATCAACACCCTCAAGCATAGCAATTACAGAACCCCGAAGAGGTGGAGCCGATGTCGCCTCCATCCGTCGAGCCGATCGAAGACGTCATATTATACGAAGATGACCCTGCCAAGGTCGTCAAAGTAGGGTTCGTCGGAGAGAACGAGCTCCGAAGTCAAATTATCCGGCTACTTCGGGAATACAGAGATGTCTTCGCGTGGTCGCCGCTAGACATGACCGGGGTGGCACCAAGCGTCATCACCCATCACCTCAACATCGATCCCGAGGTGAAACCAGTTCGGCAGAAGTAGCGAGCCTTCGCAGCCGAAAGAAATCAAGTGATCCATGATGAGGTTCGTCAACTGCAAAAGGCTGATGTTTTATTCGAAGTGAAATATCCGACCTGGTTGGCCAACCCCGTGATGGTGAAAAAGCAAGGAGGCGGGTGGCGGATGTGTATTGATTACACCGACCTCAATAAGCACTGCCCAAAAGACTGCTACCCCCCTCCCCAACATTGACAAGAAGGTCGAAGCTCTTGTTGGCCACAAGATGTTCAGCTTCTTGGACCTATACAAGGGATACCATCAAGTCCTCATGAACGCCGAGGACGCGCCGAAGATCGCCTTCGTCACGGACTTCGGCATCTATGCATATAAAAAGATGCCCTTCAGACTGAAAAATGCTGGAGTTACATACCAAAGGATGGTCGACAAGATATTCGAAGCCCACATCGGTAGAATTGTCGAAGTGTATGTAGACAATATAGTCGTAAAAAGCAAGAAAATCGCCACTTGTGTAAACAACCTTAAAGTTGTTTTTAGCCTACTTCGTGAAGTGAATCTAAAATTAAACCCAGAAAAGTATACTTTTATGGTCCGATCTGGAAAATTTTTAGGGTATTGGGTTTCACGCGAAGGGTTAAAAGCTAACCCATCAAAAGTCCGAGCCATCCAAGAAATGCAAGTGCCGAAGTCAATCCATGACGTGCACAAACCGACGGGCTGCCTAGCCGCCCTAAGTCGTTTCCTATCTAAGGCCGCCGAAAAACTTCTCTTGTTCTTCAAGATACTAAAGAAGGCGCCGAACTTCGAATGGAACGACGAGCACAGGAAAGCTTTCGACGGCTTGAAGAAGTACCTCGCAAACCTCCCTACATTATCTGTACCAAAAGAGGGCGAGGTCCTCTCCCTATACCTCGCCGCTTCGGACGAGGCAATCAGTGCAGTCCTGGTGCGAGAAGAAAAACATCGTCAGCTACCCGTCTATTTCATAAGCCGAGCCCTAAAAGGACCGGAGACGAGGTATCAACCTTTGGAAAAGGTCGCACTTGCATTGGTGAATGCAACAAGAAGACTTCGACCGTACTTCCACGCGCATCCAATACAAGTGTTGATCGACCTACCACTTCGGCAAGTGCTTACAAAACCAGAAATGTCCGGGTGAATCGCTAAATGGGTTGTAGAACTCGGCGAGCACACGATTTCCTTTGTACCTCGCCAAACCATTAAAGGGCAAGCCTTGGCCGATTTCCTAGTAGAAGCTAAGTTCACGGACGTGCAGCAGTCCGCCGAACCTACCGAGGATAAATTAAAGGCCGAAGCACCGAAGCCACCGCCGCAAGACTGTTGGAAGGTCTACGTGGATGGGGCATCAGGCAACAAAGGAAGCGGAGCCGGGGTCTTACTCATCAACCCGGAAGGAAAGGAGACCACCTATGCACTCCGGTTCAACTTCCCGACCACAAATAACGAAGTGGAGTACGAAACTATAATCGCTGGACTTCGTCTAGCCCAAGCTCTCCAAGTACAAGCCATTCAAGTTCACAGCGATTCTCAAGTCGTAGTGAGCCATATGCTAGGCAAGTACGAGACCAAGGGTGAACAAATGAAAAAATACCTCCATACGGCCAAAATCCTACAACAAAACTTCTCATACTTCGAGTTGGTGCGAATCCCAATAGGAGATAATGGCCGAGCTGACGTACTAAGCAAACTCGCGTCGTCTTCAACGACCTCTCCGGTGGAAGAAGTACAGCTCCGAAGTATTGATGAAGCCGAAGTTAATGTAGTAACCGAAGATGGACCGAACTGGATGACTCCACTTCGCAACTACTTAGGAAAAGCCGAACTCCCAACCGATAAGATCGCGGCTAGGAAGCTCCTAGCTAAATCCACCAAGTATGTCCTGGAACAGGGAGTGCTGTATAGAAAATCCTACCTCCAACCTCTCCTAAGATGTGTGGGTCCCAACCAAGCGAACTACGCACTGCGCGAAGTCCATGAAGGCTCCTGTGGCAGTCACATCGGAGCCCGCGCCCTGTCCAAAGAGATCATGAGGTGGGGGTACTATTGGCCCACCATGTTCCAAGACGCTATTGACCTCGTCAAACAGTGTCCGAAGTGCCAAATCCATGCGACGGTTCCGAGGTTGCCACAGACCGAACTGGCCAGCATGCAAAGCCCTTGGCCGTTCATGCAGTGGGGAATATACATCGTCGGCCCATTCAAAAAGGCTCCCGGCCAACTACAGTTCCTCATTGTAGCCATCGACTACTTTACGAAGTGGGTCGAAGCCGAACCTCTGGCGCGGATCATAAGTAAAAACGCCCTAAACTTTGTTTGGAAGAACATAGTTTGTCGCTTCGGCATACCTCACGTCCTCATCTCAGATAACGAAACCCAGTTCACAGACAGGACGTTCAGAGAATGGACATCCAACAAAAGTTCACCTCGGTAGCCCATCCTCAAGCGAATAGTCAAACCGAGGTTACGAACCGAACGATAGTCAAAGGGTTAAAAACCCGACTCGATAAAGCCAAAGGAGATTGGGCAGTGAACTTACCCCAAGTCCTGTGGTCGTACCGAACCACCCCCCGGACATCATACGGTCATATAGCTTGGTGTATGGAACCGAAGCAGTGATCCCGGTAGAGATCGGTTTGTCGAGCCCCCGAACGCTTAACTTCGCAGCCCAAGATAACGAAGAGAGACTTCGAACTAACTTGGATTTGCTAGAAGAAAAATGGGAACAAGCCTATATACAAGAAGCTCGATACAAACATCAAGTAGCTCGGTATTATAATAACCGGGTGAAGCATCAGCAGCTCCAAGTAGGCGACTTCGTACTTCGGAATAACGAGGTCAGTAAGGCGGAGAAGCTCGGCAAATTAGAAGCCACCTGGGAAGGACCATACCGAGTTCAAGAAGTCCTCGGAAAAGGGTCGTATAAGCTCGCCCACTTATCTGGTGAGCCCATACCCCGTACATGACACATTACTCACTTAAAGAGATACTTTGTATAAACGGAGAGTAATGTTCAAGTTCATTTAGGTTGTAAGAGTCGGGTCGTCTTGTTAAGTTTTGTCTTATTTTAACTTCAGTCTTCTATCAATTAAATTTTAATTTTTCATTTACTTGCTTAAATCTTTTGCATACATTTTGCACGTCTCTCTCTCGTTTATGTTGAGTATCTCGATTTTAAAATCCTAACAAGGATTACACAAATAAACTCCGCTTCGGAGTAACACCTAAACGCGCGTAAGGGGACCACCCCTATCGATAAATTCGATAAATAAGGAACCTGAAAGTCTTAACTTCGTCTTCGGACGAAGTGACTAACTGAAAGCCTAAACTTTGTCACCCGATGAAGTGGCTACATGAAAGCCTTAACTTCGTTCTCGGACGAAGTGGCTAACTGAAAGCCTAAACTTCGTCACCCGACGAAGTGGCTACATGAAAGCCTTAACTTCATTCTCGGACGAAGTGGCTACCTGAGCCAAAACTTCATCTTCGGACGAAGTGGCTAACTGAAAGCCTAAACTTCGTCACCCGATGAAGTGGCTACATGAAAGCCCTAACTTCGTTCTCGGACGAAGTGGCTACCTGAGCCTAAACTTTGTCTTCGGACGAAGTGGCTAACTGAAAGCCTTAACTTCGTCACTAGACGAAGTGGCCCCTTGAAAGCCAAACTTCTATTTCATGGCAGAGGAAGCTGCCTTCGTTTAAAACAAGGGAATCTACCTTAGTTAAAGACGAGGATGAAAAGCTTAAATACAAGTGCACAAATTTCCGTTTTATTTGAATGGAAAAAAATGTACAAATATTACATTAAGAAGACGAGGAACCCGGAGGTTTTGGCTGACTAAAGCTGAGCCAATCTCTAGCAAAATCCCTGCCAGAATTAAAGTTCAAAATATCGTCTACACTAAGCCTGCCTCAACCTCGTCCAGGAGCCGAACTTCGACCTCTACCTCGAACACTTTGGCTCGCTCGACCCCGACCTCATCCAGGTGCCAACCGCCGCTCTTGACTGTAAAATTCTCGAGAATGGCGTGTGACAATCCTAGGATCAGGGTCGACAGACCTCGAAGATTCACCTTCCAAGAATTCTCTAGAAGTACGGTCAAGCAACCTCGGATCCGAACCAGGGGTCACCGAAGTCAAAAACTCAGCCTCTGACAAAATACGTCATTTCAACTTCGGAAAGCGATCAAGGACTGTCTCGTAGATGCTCGCCACACAAATGAGTTCTTCAAATTCATCCCGAACCTGCCAGGAATCCTTCCCATATTGGTCCCTATAGCTTCGGCACCGAGCCTGAAGTTCCTTGACTTTACTATAGGTCTCAGAAATGGTGGATCCCCCAGGTCGGTGAATAATAGCCTCATAATCCGTATGCTCCACGACAATCTCCTTGAAAGTTTTGATGTCGTCCAAAGCTTGCTAGTACTTGTCATCGAGCTCCAGATACTTCGCATGCACTTCATCAAGCTTTTCCTGAGCAGTTCGAAGCTTCACTTCAGCCTCGACCTCGATGTTATCTGCTTGCTTCTTCCAGTTCGAAGCATTGAGCTCGGCTACTTCTACAGCTCGGCGAAGCTCGGATATTTCTCTCACGAAGTGAGAAGCATCGAAAAAATCAGGAGTAGACTACAAAGAATAAATACAAGCAAATTTCAACAAAAAGCCTTTTTATTTATAGCCGAACACGGCAAATGAAACGCCACCCTAATGGTGACGAAGTACAAGGCTACAAAAAAAAAAAAAAGAGAAAGAGGGAAAGAAGCCAAAAAATCGTGAAAAGCGTCAGTTGACTCCATCATGATTTTCTCCTTCTAGGCCGACCTCTGATTCAACTTCGGGCTCCTTTCGATCATCGCGGGTTGGCTCCTCGGTGGTCCCCTCCCCAACCGGCCTCTTCAGCAGATTGGCGATGACCGTCTCCAGGAGTTCGTACCTGTCAACGGGACATCGCCGAATGGCACCTTCGTTGAGCAGACTCTTCTGCGCGGCGAGCTGCTCGACCACCGGAATTGACGAAGTGTACCCCAAGAGCACCTCGGCAAAGTCACGCAGTGTCTCCTCCTCCGTCATGGTAGCATACCCGTACTTGGTTTTGTCCAAGTCCGGGATGTCCTTGGCGATATCGTCAATCACCGCGGAGACAACCGGGGTGCTCATGGCACTCACCAGCTGAACCGTCATTCGGGAGAAGTGCATAGACCGGAAGACTCGTTCCACCAAAGCGCGGAACACACCTCCCTGTCCCGCTACCACTCCGGCAACTTGGGCTCTCAGCCGACCCACCTCTGCCTCTAGCCGGCAGCCCTCTTCTTCGCCTCTTCGGCGACAGCCGACGCTGCCGCCTCCCTTTCCGCTGCTGCCTGCGCCGCGGCCTCGGCGACAGAGATCTTAGCCATTAGCCGATCCTCCACCGCCGCGACCTCGGCAGTCTTTCTCTGGAACTTGGCAACTCCACTCGTGATGAAGTTCGCCAAGCCTCGCAACCCGTCCAAAGCCACCTCGGCTTCCTAAAAAAAAAAGGGAAAATTTTTATTAGACAGTACCATCACCACATACAACTACTTCCAGTTTCACACTTACCTCGGGGAATGACATCTCCCGTGCATGTCCTTGGCCCGAGGTCGGGCCACTCTCGACGATCATCACTTCATCATCCAACGGAAGTAACGTTCGTCGAGGTCGTTGGCCCACCAACTGCAATGGAGAGGAGCTTAGGACGAGAGCGTCCAGCTGCGAGCTCACGGACACCGACCTCCCAAGGTCGGTTGTCATTTCCGACGACGTCGCCGAAGTCGTCTTCTCCACCACGGAAGCAGAGGGTTTCTGCCTCTTCCTCTTGTTCTTGTTCTGGAGAGCGGCCTGGATAGCTTGAGCGTCCACTACAAAAAGAAAAAAAAAAAAAAAACGTCAGTCAACACCAACAGAATGCCGAACACAAAGTAGTAAAGCAGGGCCTCACCCAAGTCCGCAGTGGATACGAAATTATATGGGCTTGCGAGATCGGCCTCCGAATAGTCCCTCTTAATGAGGCCGACGCTCATCAAGTCCGTCTCGAGCTCACCGACGGGTTTCCCAGTATCTCGAGACGAGAACTTATCCTTGGTCCAAGGATACAACGGCACGCCTTCAGTCCGGTAGAAGAAAAATTTCTTCTGCCAGTTCGGCACCTTGGTGGGCGTCCCTAACTTAAACCTATTAATAGGGGAAAGGTATGCCAACCCCGTTGGACCAAGCTTAGGTCTAAAAAACCTAAGAAACGAATCTACAGTAGGAGTACCACCGCGGCTGACCTCGAAACAAAACCCTACGACCTGCTTGATGGAGGGCGGTGCCAACTGGCCTAACGCTAGTTGCAATTCCTTTAATAGCTCGACAAAAAATGGATTCAAAGGAAACCGTAGCCTGAAATGAAGATAGTCTTCATATACGGTAAAAAATCTTATGGGAGGAGAACTACCCCTATCGACATCACGAGGTAAAAGCAATTCGATCGACTCGGGAAACAAGAAATGACGAGCCAAATCTTGCATATGAGAGATAGACATGGTGGAGGCACATGCCAGAGAGGCGTTGGACCCGACCAACGGTGGGAATTCGATTTCTTGAAACGCCGGCGGGACTAACGCGCGAGTATTAACATTTAACCAAACCTTTGCCGGAAATCCCCTAAACGGCGAAGGCGAAATCTCTATGTTCGCACTATTAGTACCTACTTGGAGAGAAGAAGAAGAATCCATTATAAGGGAAGTACTTACTTGTCACAGCTTTTTCCGACTACAAATCACCGGGAAATAGACTGAATGGCGGCGGCGGTTGCAAAATTTGGGTTTAGGGTTTTCTCTCTTGCTTACAATTGGAAATCGATTGAGGGGGAAAAATATTTTCTAGCGTACATTGGAAGCTTTTATAAGCAAAGGCACGCCTTTTCAAATCCTGCCTCTCCGCCTGCTCCAATAAAAAAACGACACGTGTCCTACTTACCCTGACACCAACAGTCGCGCCCTTCACATCACGACTATTCAAGCCCGACTTCATTCGACGAGGCGGTACGCACTTCGACTTCGTCGAAATACTAATTTTGACGGGGGCAAGTGTAATTCAAGCACGACCTCATCTAAACGAGGCGGGTATGCATTTTGACTTCGTCGAAATCTTAATTTCGACGGGGCAATGCAATTCAAGCTCGACCTCATCTAAACGAGGCGGTATGGATTTCAACTTCGTCGAAATCTTAATTTCGACGGGGCAATGCAATTCAAGCTCGACCTCGTCTAAACGAGGCGGTATGCATTTCGACTTCATCAAAATCTTAATTTCGACGGGGCAATGCAATTCAAGCTCGACCTCGTCTAAACGAGGTGGTATGCATTTTGACTTCGTCGAAATTTTAATTTTGACGGGGCAATACAATTCAAGTTCAACCTCGTCCAAACGAGGCGGTATGCATTTCGACTTCGTCAAAATCTCAATTTCGACGGGGCAATGCAATTCAAGCAAGACCTCATCCAAACGAGGCGGTATGCACTTCACCTACGTCCCAGGAATCACTCATGTCCTCGCTTCTATACTTTTGGAGGGGAATGTGATAGGATATAGCCCAGCTACTAGGCCCAAGCACTGGCCCAATATAATTGGACCTCGGCAAATAAGCTCGGCCTAGATGAGCTCGGCCCAGTGAAAGGCCCAGAAGACACTTCGGCCCAATCCAGCAGCGCAACCCAAGAGCATAGAAGCTCGGCCGACCCACAATCTCTAACCCACGACTGCTGATGTGGCACCCCACGACCTCGGTTGTAATTGCCACGACCTCGGCTGTAACTGCTGCTGAGCGCCTATAAATAGTGATGTTAGGATAGATTGAAAGGGGACATTCTGTAAACTCGAGAGTATTAATATAAGAAACTCATTTTTCCATGGACGTAGATCTAACCAAAAGATCGAACCACGTAAACTCTTGTGTTCTTATTTTTCTGCAAATCTTACTATCGCACAAACACTCTAAAATCCACGATCGATCAATAACAAATAATAATATAGTATTATTATAAAGCCACAACCACGGTCCACAAGAATGAAGAATGTAAGGCAAAAATAGTCAGACGATTGAATCGAATAAGAAGCAATTTTTCCTTCCACAACTCTGAAAATCAGTACTGACCTTCACACAACACGTGAAAATTCTTCCATTTCTAATGAACGAACGCCTCATTTCGCAAGCGCTTACTTACTTGGAGAGTAGGCCGATGCACATTTTAGCATTTGCGATCCAAATTTTGCATCGACCCGACCCGATTGAATCCGTGAGGTGAGTCCATGGTCATGATCAGAGTCAGCCTTTGGCGTGTGAGGAGGTGGAGTTACGCCTATCTTGTGAATCTGCGCTCTCACTCGTCGATACATTTTATTTTGGAATTTTATATTATCTTAGGTTATAACTTTTAGGCTTTTAGCTCATTTTTGGTTTAGATGAATGAAAATAAATCAAGGAGGGTAATGGTAACAACGACCATTATGGACTTGTGCTATCTGGGTAATACGATAGTGGCGCAACGAGGTGATGTGCAATCAAAAGGAGTGCACTTTAAAAGAATAGAGGAAGAGATAAAGTGTAGATTTTAGAGTTGGTGTGTGTCTAATGAAGATGCAAATCTTAGTGTGAGTTCTTTAGATTGGACGAAAAAACATTGAGACAAAAACTATTTTACCTATTGGGCTTAAGTTTCTTACAATTATACCTAGGATATAAAAAACTTACAAGGGGACAAAAATACCCATTCCCTCCCCTCACTTAAACACACATGTGCTCTCCCCTCCCCCTCTTTTCTCTCTCACACACTGACACACACACACTGCTACGCACACACTCATGTTAGCCCCCCACCTTCCCCTCTCTTTTTATTTTCATTTATTTTCTATTATGTTTTTCTCTCTTCTCTTTTCTTTTACTTTTTATTCTGTTTTCTTTCTTTGTTTTTTTTTCTTTTCCAATTATTTGTTGTTTGTTTCATTTCAGTTTTTTTTTGTTTTAGTTTTTTTTTTCCAATTTTTCTTTTTTTGTTTATTTATTTTTCAGTTTTTCATTTTTTTATTTTTTGTTTCACTTTTTTTTAAAAAAAATACTGTAAGAAATACAAAATAAATTTGATAAGAAATTGACAATTTCTTACATTTTTTTGTTGTCTTTTACATTCTTTTTTGCAAAAAATTTTCATTTTTTTGTTCTTTTTTAGATAAGAAATTGACAATTTCTTACATTTTCCAACTCGATTCGTAAGAATTTAATAATTTCTTATGTTATACCAATTCACTTGGGAAAAAATAATTTTACTTTCACTTTTTACTTTGTATTAAATATGTAAGAATTTGATAATTTCTTATGTTTTATTTGGTAGTAAATTTGTTAGTTCCTTACATTTTCTAAAACCTCTTGTAATAATTTGTAAATTTCTTATGTTCTTAAACTTGATTGGTAAGAATTTGTCAAAATTTTATGTCCTATGTGGTTAGAATTTGTTAATTTATCACCTTATCTAAACATTTTGTAATAATTTTTATGTCCTATGTGATTAGAATTTGTTATTTTCTTATGCTTTATTTGGTAATAATTTATTAATTTCTTACAGTTTCTAAAATGTCTTATAATAATTTGTAAATTTCTTACATTCTTAAACTTGATTGGTAAGAATTTGTTAATTTGTTATGTCCTATTTGGTTAGAATTTGTTAATTTATTACCTTATCTACAAGAATTTGATTTTTTTTTATGATCTACAATTAATTTGAAGAAGAAGACAATCTTGGAAAAAAAACACACACTACACACACTCCATTAACTCACAGACCAAATTTGAAAAATTGAACAAATTAAATACCAAATTTGACCAAATCTGAGGCAATTGTTAAAAATATAAATTGAAGAAAAACTTAAAAAATTAAAAGCAACATACAAGTAAAACCAGAAAAAAAAAAAAGGAAGAATAAGAGAGGGAGAAAAAAAAAAAAAAAGGAAGAAGAAAATTAACATTAATGGCGGACGCTTAACTTTGCTTCCTCCCTTTTATTTCCCAACTACCGCCCGCGGGGCGGCGACGATAGCGGAGAAGTGCGCGGGGGAGTTCCAGAAGGTGACGCAGTGCCTGACGTTCGTGACGGCGGAGGCGGCAACGCCGAGCAAGGACTGCTGCGATTCGGTGATGGAGTTGAAGGACAACGACCCCGGCTTGCCTCTGCTACATAATACATAGCAGGTGCATAAACGGCTACAACGCCGCCGTCAAGAGCATGGCGTGCAGGAGACGCGCCTACTTCAGCTCCCCTCTGCCTATAAGCTCGCTAATGCCAGCGTTGCGGAGTGCCCGATCTCTGATGCGGCTGCGGCCCGTCGTCATTGCCATCTAGCAGCGGGAGAAGTTCGCCGTGGTCCTGCAATGAGAGAGAGAGAGAGATAGAGGATGGAGAGAGAGGATAAAGAGCATAAAATTTGAATTTCACCATAAGGGAGATAAGAAGAGAGAGACATAAAACAATTGGAGGTACTTTTGTCCCATATTTGAAAGTTTAAGTAGAATTGTCTCTTTTTTATGTTTTAGGTATATTTGTATTTCACTTAAGGATTTTAGGCAAAACACTATATTTCCTCAAAAACATTTGTATGAATGGTGGAGAGAAGATTAGTTCTCTAAGGTTCTGGTACCCCTTGTACCAACTTTCTGTCTGAGCAATAAAATTTCTTGGGGTGAGCACTATTCTCCGAAACCTGAAAATCGAACCGAAACTGAACCGAAATTTAATTTTAGTTCGGGTTATTCGGGTTTTTTTTTTCTTAGTGAAATTCGGGTTTCGGGTTTCAAGTTTGGGTTTGGGTTATTTTTTTTACCACCCGAAAAACCGAAAATCCGAAATATTACTTATTTTAATTATTATTATTATTTTATATATTCGTATATTATTATTATTTATATATTTTGACAATTTATCTTTGGTGATTGTAATATATAGTTTGTATTTGATATGAAATTAGTTAATATTTAATACTATGATTTTATTTTAGTAGTAAAATTATTATTGGTATTGATTTTGGATGAAAATTAGGTGTGTTGATTAAAGTTTGAAGTGAATAAAGCAATATATATATATATATATATATATATATATATATATATTAATATTTTTAAATAATTCGGGGAAAAACCAAAAAACCGAAATTAATTTCGGTTTTTTGGGTTCGGGTTTTTTAAAAATTCAGGTTCGGGTTCTTTTTTCAAAATTCGATTTTTTTTCGGTTTTTCCAATTTTACAAAAAACCAGGCCCGAAACTTTAATGCTCACCCCTAAAAATTTATTTTTCGGATAAAAAAAATATTAATGAATCACTTGTAAATAATTCTTTTTTCTGCTTGTTTCGGGTCGATTTCCAAGGATAATAAGTTAGAGGATTATGTTACCTCCAAGTAAGGATAATGAATAACTCAATAAACCAAACATCAAATAATGAAAATATATAATTGATTCCCTTTCTTGAGCTAAAAAAGTTCAACTAAACATGAACTTAAGGAGTGAATACTACAAAAAATTAGGTGGTATTATAGTCATCTACCCAACTTCCCTTAGATTACGCTAAATATATCCACCCTTTTAATTTTCTTAGTCATCTACCCACCTTTTCAAATTAGTACCAAATTACCCTCAATCCCCCCAAAATAAAAATCAAAATTTGGAATCTCTCATCCTCTCCTACAATCTCGTCTATCTCTCTCATCCTCTTTCTTTTCTTCTCCCTCTCTCTCTCTCTCTCTCTCTCCCTGAATCTAGAGAGACTTGGGCTGAGCTCACGAATCTGACGAGTACGGCTGGTGGTGGTGGACGAAGAGCGGGCGCGACAGACTCCGCGGCGGTCTCGGGTTGTTCCTCCGCAGAGGCCTAGGTTATTGAAGGCGTGGCCGAGTTCCTCCGCAGAGGCCTAGAATATCGTCTCTCTCTCTCGTCCTCCTCATCCCCTCTCTCTCTCTCTATTCCCTCTTTCTTCTTCTCCCAACCACTACAACCTCGCCACCGCCGCGGAATCCTCTCCTCATTCCTGGCCACAAATCCGTCTACGCCGCCGTCGAGAAGCCGCTCATCCTGGCGCAGTCGGCCGCGCTGGTCGAGATCTTCCACAGTCTCGCCGGAATTGTCAGATGTCCGGTCACCGCCACCCTGCCGCAGGTCACCTCGCGGATATACATCACCTGAGGGATCCTCTTTAGCTTCCCCGAAATCCAGTCGCACTTCTTCGTCTAGTCGCTGGTCGGATTCGCGCTGTCGTGGCTGAGGTACAGACATTTCTCATATTTTGGGGAGAATATTTGTTGTAGAATTTGATTTGTTCTGCGAATTAGTCTGATTTGTGTTGATTCACAACTTATTATTAGTGTTAAATTGTGTTGAAAATGCTTCCACATTTGATTCTTAAATTATTAATGATTGTTGAAATGTGTAATCAATTAGTAATAAAGAAGCCTACTCATTTTAAGGTTGCTGAATTTACTTGGCTCGACAGTTTGTCTTTGAGTTTTGTTGCCATGGAGGTTAATTTTCGTTTTGTTGCCATGGAGGTTACATATTAATGATTGTTTTCAGTTTTTCGGTACGAATTCATAATTTTTTTCTCTTTGTAATGGAAAGTTACGGTACGAATTAATAATATCGTACCGTAACTTGTCGAGATTGTTTAGAAAGTAATGGAAAGTTACGGTACGAATTCATAATTTTTTTCTCTTTGTAATGGAAAGTTACGGTACGAATTCATGATATTGTACCGTAACGGTACGAATTCATAATATCGTACCGTAACTTGTCAAGATTGTTTAAAAAGTAGGATAACAAATATTCATTCATTCATATCATTAATGAATGGTACGAATTTGTCTCAGTCTTTCTGAGTACCGAGCAATATTCGTACCGATAATCATAGATAATCATAGGTAATCGGTACGAATTGAACAATATTCGTACCGATAATCATAGGTAATCGGTACGATTTGAACAATATTCATACCGATAGAAATATAAAAATTTCTTCTTGTCGATGTGAAGGGTTTTGCTGCTATATGTTTGTTTTTCAGTTTATCTTGAACTACCTTTGTGTATTTTTTGAGCTTCTTGTTGTCTCTAGAGTGGATTTAATACTATTGTTGCTCCTGAATTCGTACTACATTATCGGTAATCGGTACGAATTGACCGATAATCGTACCGATAATCATAGGTAATCGGGTACGATTGAATAATATTCGTACCGATAGAAATATAGAAATTTCTTGTTGTTGACATAATTTTTTTTTTGAAAAAAACAAAAAATAAAATAAAAAGGTGGGAAAATGTGGAAAAAGGCTGAAAATAATGAAAAAAGGAAAAAAAAGGCTGGAAAAAAAACGAAAAAGATGGAAAAAAACAAAAAATAAAATAAAAAATAAAAAGAAGCTGAAAAAAGGCTGGAAATAATGGAAAAAAAGGAAAAGAAAAGGAAAATAAAAGGCTGAAAATAAAGCAAAAATTAAAAATAAAAATAGGAAAAAGAAAATTAAAAAAAAAATGGCTGAAATTTTTTTTTAAAAAAAAGGAAAAGTAAAAAACAAAGAAAAAGAAAAAAAAAGTTGAAAAAATTCGAAAATAGAAAAAATAAAATATAAGAAAAACTGAACAAAAAAAATTAAAAAATAATGAAAAAACAATAACAAAAAAAGGTAAAAAAAGAACAAAAAGAAGAAGAGAGAAATGGAATGAGTAGTGCTCCATGTGCATAAAAGACAAAATGGGGGTAAACTTGTACAATTTTAAAAAATTGGGTAGAAGTATTGTAAATTAAAAGGGGTGGGTAGAATTAATGTTTTTTATGTGGGAGAGGGTAGATGGTGGTTTGCCCCAAAAATTAGATCCAAGTGGAGTTAATACTACAGGTGTATTTTGATTGTTTAGGGTCCATATCTTAAAATGGGTTGTACACAAAGAGTACATACGTCAAGAAAATTAAAATTATACACAAAATACACGGATGAAGGAAATATATATATATATATATATTTATTTATTTATTTTTTATTTTTTTAATGAGTATATCATATACAATCATATCATATCGAAGATATTACATTTTCAACTCAACATTTATAATCACAATTTTAACGTATATTTAAAATAAATAAATAAACAATACTACAGTGCAGTATCTCCAAAAGGTGTAGAAATAAATTAAAAAATAAACAAACATCCCGAAAAAAGGAAGTAGGAAAGAGTAGAAGTATAAAACCCTAAACTTCTCGGCGCATTAGTCCATTCTAGAGTAAAAGATAAGATATAGATAAGAAATTACGCCTGCGTAGCACCAATTTCACCTGCGCTAATACTCCTTGGATTCCAGGATAGTCGGTGGCTTCAATCATCTCGCTCCTCCTTTTCCTGCAGATTCTAGAGAGTAAGTTGAATTATTGGAACTCAATTATTTGGATTTTACCACTGTATTTCTTGAATTTTGCATATGATGAAATATATAATAATTATGAACTCCTCAAAATTTAAAAATGTTTTCTTTGTGTATAGCCATTGACAAAGCATCTTATGAAGCTTTCTCTGCATTTAAAGGTCACCTGTTTGTTGTATTATGTGTTTCATTGCAAATTGCAGTGGTAGGGAGTATTTATGTATTTCATTGTACTTGTAATATGCATTGGAGTAGTAGGAGTTAACAACAAAAGAGAGCTCGGAAGCATAATCAACAATGGAAGAGCTAAAATATGAGGAAGGAGTTCTGCATAAAGACATAATATGTAGAAGCAGATTGTTGATATCTAAATTTGAATGCAGTAACAAAATGTGTTGTCAACAGACATTCACCAAATCTTAGCTATGCTCACCAACTCTTTATCGATGAAAATTGGGACACTGAATTGGCTGTATAGACATGATGTCTATTTTGACTTTTTTTGCAGCTATTGCAGCCAATTTTGGTGGCAAAATTGTTGGATATTCGATTATTAAGTATAGTGATAGATTCCTAATATCTGTTTTAACATCTTCTTCCTTATTTGCGTAATGGTGTTTTATCTTCATTGATTTTGCTATTTTTTTTTTTTTAATTTCTTCTTCTTCCTTATTTTGCGCTTGAATGAGCTATTGAAGCTGAATTGATATGTTTTAGTCTTAAATTTATTTTCTTAGTGGATTTCTCAAACCCATATCGAGTTGTGGGTTGAGAAAAATTGTTAGCTTTTGTATTTGAAGTCAATTTTTTTTTTTTTTTTTTCATTTCTTAAAACTGTTTAAGCTTAAGCTGCTGTTGGTTGGATTTTATGCCTTTGTAATTTTATTTTTTTTTGTATATTCTTCTTTTTCTTTTTTCAATCTATTGTTTGTAATGCTATCATTCTGCACAAAATATTGATACGGAGTTTTCCTTTGATGGTGGGCAGCAATCAATGGCAGGACAATTAGCCAAAGAATGGACGGCAATTCAGCAGTTCCCAGTAGCCACTCAAGAGAAATTGGTCAACCTGCTGTCCAAATTAAAGACCCAGGTCTGAGATTTTTGCTCCATACCTCCAAGCTTACCTTTTGTTGTTGCATTGTATGCAATAGGGATATAACATGGGATTAGAGTTCTGCAGAAATTATAGCACAATTACTGATGTTATAGTGTCTCTGTTGACATGGTTTATTCAAATCCAATATTGCTGTCTACTTCTTGGTGGCTTTCCCGAGATGTTTCACTTAAACTTGCTTTCTTTTGTAGAATGTTGACACTTAACAATCCTTGTTATGGGGAAAGGTGGTGTTGGTAAATCTTCCACTGTTAATTCCATCATAGGAGAACGAGTGGTGGCTGTCAGTGCTTTTCAGGTAATAAAAAATGTAGTCTGGGTTTGAGTCATAAGATATTTATTTGTTCTGTATACCATTTAAGATTCATATCTGATGCGATTGCAAAGTAACTTGTACTTTTCCTCTAACTCCAGTCAGAAACCCCAAGGCCAGTGATGGTTTCACGGGTACGATCAGGGTTTACATTGAACATCATTGACACCCCTGGGCTCATTGAAGGAGGATATGTCAACGACCAAGTTCTAGATACCATAAAAAGGTTTACATGAAGTCACATTATTAATTTTGTATATTCAAATAAAACCCACAATTACTGGAACCATCTTAGTCGTTTGAGTTGTTCTGGTCATAAGATATCTTATTTATTCTAGTACTTTCCTTCCATTTCTTGGATAGCTTTCTGGGCAGGAACCTTATGACAAAGACAATTGATGTCTTACTTTATGTGGACCGGTTGGATGCATATAGAGTGGATAATTTGGACAAGCAGGTTGTGAAAGCTATCACTGAGAGTTTTGGCAAAGAAATATGGCATAAGGCGATGGTTGTCCTTACTCATGCTCAGCTCTCACCTCCAGATGCATTGAGTTATGAGGAGTTCTATTCCAAGAGATCAGAATCTCTTTTGAAATGTGTTCAACAAGGGGCTCGGATTAGCAAAAAGGAAGTTGAGGTAGACTCATTTTCTTATTATTTTTGTATGATATTACTTTTCTAAGGTGTCCTCCATACAAAATCCATGCATATGATTATTTGATCAATAATTTTCAAAGAAGATTACACATTGTGATCCTTGTGCCCAATTCAGTCCAGTAAGACCTATCACTTTTTCTTTTAACAAGAAGGCAATGAAATGTCCCGAAACTCTTTGACCCTTGGATTTGAAATTTTCTGATGATTCCTTTGCTGTAGATGAAGTGGGTGATTGGGTGACTAGCAAGGTACAGTGAGGGGCTATGGGCCTATTGTAAGGAGAGAGTTGTTCTTTTTCTTGTAGTTAGTTGGTTGGTAGAGGTTCAGTTTTAGTTGAAATTCCGAATTGACTCCAGCCGGGATTCTATCTCTAGTATTTTGCAATTTGTCAAAAATATAATTTACCTGGGGATGCAGTTTAATGAGTTGATTGAACAATAGTTTTTGCCGGAATTCAAAGCAACCAAAGCACCCTTAATATGATCGTAGAAAGTACTGATCTAATTGAGGAATTTGTCCAGAGAATGACTTGAAGCCATTAGCAATTGAATTCATTTTTTATGCACACATACTGACGCTTCCATGTTCAGTATGCATCTTGTGTGACAGTGATTGGGTATAGTATTCCACTAGGATATTCATTATTTTACGATAAACCTATCAGAAGGGCTTCACATTTTTTTGATATCATAGGAAATTGTGGTGTCATGTCGGGCTAGAAGCTGATTAGATCAATTTTAAAAATATGTAGATAAGGATGGATTATTTTTTAATCTGAAAAGAACGAGACGAACTAAGACAAGTCCGTCAGGTATAGCATCTGCCTAGTGATTCTAAATTAATGTCCCCACTAATGACTTTTGCCATACTGTCTAACTACCTAATACTTATGAGCCAAGAGACAATCTGATTCACAATCACGACTGGCCTAGGGGCACTTGTATAAATAAAAGAGCATCTAAAAAAACAAACTCTAACTAATTCATATCCCCTTTCCTCTTTAATCTGCTGTGATGTGCCGCTGCCTGTTGCTGATTCAGTCTCACATTATTATGGCAAAATTGGACTTCCGAATTTCTTCGACCCTAGTCCAGGGATGCTCTGTAAAATATGTTGACTTAGCCGTATCATTGTAAGAATTATGTTAGGAAGCATGATGTGTTGTAATGGAGATTCCACATGTTCTGGACCATAGAGCTTAGAGTTGCGCTTTGTTACCCGAGAAATTATCTTCTTCTCTGTAAGTGAGAGGTACAGTCGACAATTCAATAAGAGTGATCTAACATTCTAACTTCAGTATCTCGTGATCTTCTTGCAACTCAAAAGAGTATGCATGTATGGTTACATGCGAGAGTTTTTGTGGTTAATACATGCATATGAAAATAGACATTAAAATAACATAGTAATGAGTGATGATGTATAGCTTAGCATTAGGGTTTCTTTTGGGTGCACAAAGCATAATCTCCTTCCTGTGGGATGTGTGCCCTCCAGGATTTAAGTGTTCAGCTGTATTATGTCGAGGCATCTTTTATTTGCCACTTCAGATGTGTGCGCTGAAAGGCCCTTTTAGAATACACATTATAAGTTTTGATACATATACGTAGAGTACTAATTTAATTTTGAGCCTTGAATCTTGGAAGATCTAAAAACTTTAACTTAAGGCCTTTTGGATGGAATTCTGAATGTGATAACACTCATCTTAGATTCAGAAGAGTGAATTGAAGATGCAAAATACTTCTATAGTATCTCTTGAATGGACTTGCAAAAATCTGTATCATTACTTGTTGATCGTGATTGAGACTGTTTTAGCAACTCCATGTCAGTGTGATGATTGAAATGAAATGTATCTGTTTCTGTAAGAAATGTGTTTATTTCCTGGGTTTGGCCTGGGAATAAAAAGTAAGCTTTCAACTACTCAAGATGAGGAAACCATTCTCTACAAAGTACCTTTGCTAGTGCTATATTTTCTACTGCATATTGATGTGTTGTGGCTAGTATGTATGTATATATACAATTGAAATTGATGGCCGGAGAATGTATCCACCCTGTGGCACCTTTAATAATGTAAATGGCCCAACTGTGGATGGGTCTGATTCATGTTTGTTTCTTTCAAAAGTTTTAATAGTCTTTTGATGGATTACTGAACATCGGGGTCTCTCAGTTGAATGTTGCGTTATAGCTTGTCAAATATTTGAGATTTGAATCTCTTCTCCTAGCTTGTGCTTGTCAACATTGTTCTCTTTTGTGGCATCAACATGCTCTTTGTTTTTTAATGCTCTCGCTTTAACAATGGTCGTGTTCCTTTTCTTAGAGCTTTGCTATTCCTGTTGCATTGGTCGAGAATAGTGGGAGATGTTCCAAGAATGATCATGATGAGAAGGTAACTTCATTCACGTAAATCTCTTTCACCACTCAAAATCTCTGAAACTTCTGTATAGGTTCCTGATGTGTTTTCTTGATTTCAGATTCTCCCAACCGGCATTCCTTGGATTCCTAACTTGGTACAAACTATTACAGATGTTACCATAAACGGAAAAAGAAGTATTCTCATTGACCAGAAGTTGATTGAGGGCCCTAATGCTAATGACAGGGGAAAGTTGTTCATCCCCTTGATTTTAGCATTCCAAGTAAGCCCTTTTTTTTTTCTTTTTAAATTTTTGAATCACTTGCCAACGTATAAAGCACAAGTTTATGCCGTTCTCCTCCTTTTTTATGACAGTATCTATGTGTCATCAAACCGATTCAGTGGTTTATCAAGAATGACGTCGATAAAGAGGTTAAATCTTCGTGGGCGTGAATAATGGCACGAGTCGTGATTTTTGTTGCTTGATTATGGTCTCTAGTTTATATTTAAATGAGTAATGACGTTGACGTCCGGCTGTGGGGTTGGTTAAGATTTTCGTTACGGAGCTGTGTTTCTGCGTTCTTTCTTTCGTAGATACTAATACTAATGTGGCTCTAGCAAATTTGTTTTTGCTGGAAATGGTGTGACCCAATTTTTGTTACCAGAATTCGTTGTTCTGTTAAATGTGTATTTCGAGAAGATACTCTGCTTCATCCCTTAAGATAAGATGCTGCCACGTGTCTTTCGCTTCTTTTTTTTTTTTTTTTAATTTTAATTTTTTACTAATCAAATCTAACTTACTTAAGGTAATAAAAAAGTTATTTTTATCATCGCGAGTCCATCACCCTTCAAATCCTGGTCAGGCTATGAATTTTTTTCATAACATACAACAATCGAAGAATTATGTTTGTATTCATCAACGTCGCGACCGCCCGTTGATCGAAGGATTATATTTGTATTCATCAACGTCGCAACTCGCAACCACCCTTCGATTGTTGTTTGTCATGAAAAAAATTTAAATAAAATTTCTCTTACTTTTGCAGTGCGTGGTTCAAAAATGTGTTCTTCCCGTTGTTTAGAGTTAGGAAATAATTAAATGTGGAAGGATTATAAAGTGTATATTTTTTTCCAAGGAAATTACAACGTCATTGTCGATAATCCTACTCATTTTCTCGAGTTCGGTTTTTCCTATTGTGACATTCATTAGTCGAGAACTAGAGTAAAATTTAGACTATATTTGTCATATTGAGAAATTGGGAGCATAAAATAACTAAGGAATGAAAGTTAGGACCATAAAATAACTAAGGAATAGAAGTTAGGACCATAAGTTACCTGTGCAAAATTAATTTTCTGTAAAACAAAAAAAATAAAATTATGCATGTTATGCATAATTATAGTACATGGTATATACAATCATATTGTATAGTACATTATAACACATTATCAATACAATTATAATGCACTAGTTAATACGAACCGTAGATCACATAGAGATCAACAGTACAAATCATTTCTCATTTATAACAAAAAATTCATTTTTTATTTGATCTCCAACTTATATATATTTTGTACCAACAATGAAAAAAAATTGTGTCATCTCAAAAAAAATGAAAAAATGAAAAAATTGTATAAATTATACTAGAATACTAACACTAATATATTAAGACCTTATTAATTTCACATTCATATAAGAAACTAATTGTATCGTTTCTCTAATTCTTTTTTTTTTTAATTTTAATTTTTTTTTAAAAATGAATTCATTATAAAAAAAAACGGTTCAGAAAATCCAAACGGCAATCCATTCCATACAAACACTAATCGCGTCTTGGCGCGAAAATAGCAGTCGACATACATTACATAACATCACATTCTAATGCTTAATCCACCGGAAATCGAATTTCTCCTTTCTCCTGGTTAAACACAATGCAGTGGAACTCTCGCATTCGGGGAAAACTTGCTTAGCACCAAGAGCAACAATGGAGAACGAGAGCGATTGGAGACTATCCTCCGATTGGTACTCTCCGACTCGCCTCCACGACAGTCCCGTCCAATATGATTTTCCGGTACAACAAACAACAACACTTCTCTCCCAATCAATTCCTACAATTCTCTACGATAATTACTTGATTTTCATCTGAGAATTCGTTGTTTTCTGCTTGAGAAGGGTGATAGGTTTATCCCAAATCGGAGCCTGATGGATCTTGATCAAGCCCACGGCGCATTGACCAACAAATCACTCCAACCACTCAGCCAGAACCAATCTAGCGTCAGTTTCCTCTCTCTCTCTCAAAATTTATCTTTCATCTTTTAATCGTTTTTTTCAGTTTAGTTCAAATTAGTTCATAGTCTTGCAGTAATTTCTTGATGCGGATTAAATTTGTGTAGCGAAATCACATCTAATCCTTCGTCCATAGTTGTTGGTTTCTGTTCTATGTTCTGGCATGAAGATTTCTCGACAAATTACAAACATCTCTAAGGAGAATGATGAGGAATTTGGTTTTTTTCATTTCGAGTTTGTGGACAGTAGTAGTTTATAGACTGATATTCATATTCTATTTCATTACAGATTGAATATAGGAAGTGTCTGAGCAATCTAACCTTGAATGCTGAAGGTAGGCCATTTCAAATGCTTGTTTTCAGAGGCAGCCCCAAATCAAGTAGAAAATCAAACCCTCTGGTTAAGGAATCACAACACACTAACTGTGAGATCCCTACTTGTAGATCAATACGACAATTTCCTAAGGTAAATGTAATTTTGAAGAATCTTGTTTAGCTTTTCTTCATCTTGATGATAGTTTGTCGACTAATTTTTTTGAGAGGTTACAAACAGGGTGAATCTAATGTTCTTGATGCCCCACGAATGAACCACGATTACTATCTGAACCTCATCGATTGGGGGAAAGAAAACATTCTTGCAGTTGCTCTTGGTCCCCAATTGTATTTGTGGTATGCAAGTACTAGAAAAGCTGTTTTATTATCAGAAGTGAGGGAAGATAACTATGTTGCTAGCATAAACTGGTCTGAAGACGGCAAAGTCGTAGCTGCAGGATATAGTAGCTCTAGAATACATCTCTACGATGCTGAGTCTCTCACTCCTGTAAGCACCCTTATAAATCTAAATGTTAACGAGCTAATTGAGTGCTTTTTATCTCTAAGTGTCGTTGGTTTCGGTTCTTGGCATGTCTTTTACATAGGTGAGGCTGTTAGAGGGTCAACACGGACGTGTAGGAAATATTGCTTGGAATGGTCACACATTAACTTGTGGAAGCTCTACTGGAACTATCATCAATCATGATGGTAAATGATGTTCATTTATCTTTGATTACATTTTAACTTCATAATTGAGATAACATACGATTTTGTTTCTTTTTTGTCTTTTTCACAGTGAGGGTGAGGAATAGTTTACTGTGCCGGATTAGAGTGCACAAAGGGGAAGTGTGTGGTCTGAAATGGTCATGCACAGGAAAGTTGCTAGCAAGTGGTGGAAACGATAACCGAGTCTACTTATGGGACGCTTGCAAAATGAGCTCGAAGCATCATGTCTACAGATTCGATGAGCATTCTGCAGCAGTGAAGGCTCTGGCATGGTGCCCTTACGACTACAACGTGCTAGCATCCGGAGGTGGCTTGTATGATGGCTCTATCAAGTTATGGAACACTCAAAAAGGGATCTGCACAAGTAGCACTGGAACTAAATCACAGGTATGTTGGATGTTACATGTTTTACACTAGTGATTTCACCTTTCCTAGATAATTCCTTGTGCAAGAATTTTGTGGTATGCTTAACTTCTCTGATCTTTTATCCAATAACAATCTAACTTTATTATGAATGATATCTATAGCAAAACATTATATTGTTCAAAAAGTTAAAAACCAACAAAAAGCCTTTTATTCAGGACTAGTATCTGAAATGGCATGAAAATTCATTTTTTCAATTATAGATTTTACACTTCGATCCGGTGTCATCTATTATGTTGATCCATAATGTTCATCGAGTGGCATAACCTCCCTTTGACGAAGAATGAAATATAAGCATATCTTTGAACGTGATAGTCTAGTAGTAATTATCTTGATTTTCTCTCCTTTTCATTTATTCAAAGATTTTTAGTTACGAAATGCTATCAACTTGGATTAGATGTTTTTGTGGACAGATATGTGGGCTGCAATGGAACAAGCATCACAGAGAGTTATTAAGTGGCCATGGCTTTGGCTATGGCTTAGGCTCCGAGTGTGGTAACCAGTTATGCTTGTGGAGGTATCCTTCCATGTCCAGAATAGGAGAATCACATAAGTTATCATCACGAATCCTCAATCTAACCCAGGTCTGTTTTATCGAGTGATGCAACTAAAGTTTGATTGATGCTCACACACACAGCTGTGACTGACTGATCATTCATTCTTGACAGAGCCCAGATGGTCTAACTGTGGTCTCGGCTGGAGAAGACGAGGCTCTTCGTTTCTGGAACGTATTTGGTCCAGCGACCCTTGGGGATTCAAGAATGTCCTATTTGCAAAGTCTTTTATCTCTCAAGACATCACCCATAAGGTGATGGCTATTCTTTGATGTGCATAGTCTAACTAATGTAGGAGCAGAGCAGAGTATGATTTCAGTGCCAGATTGGATTTTGTAAAACCAGAAAGTGTAGCTTGAAAAAAAATAAAAATGATTTGGATGTCATTTGAATTCCTGATTTGCGTTTAGTTTTATATACCAGCAGTTGATGATGGGCATTATATTGATTCATTTCCACAATACTAAAGCTTCATAATAAACTACTGACATAATCAAGAATACAATAACATTCGTAAAAGAAAAGTGAAATCATCCAATTGCAATTTGCAAATGTGTTTTCTGGCAATCACCAGATCAGAGTCAAGGAAATGCATCAGAGCCAAATGATATGAAAGTAGTATTTATTCAGAAATCCCGTCACAGCAAACTCTGAGATCTAAGTTTGATCCACAAGCTTAAAAGCCTTAAAACGGATACAAAAACATTCCCCTCAACCAGAAATTAGTCAAATGACACAATTGGTACATTACCCTGTAAGAGCAGCATTAAGAGCACTGTGTACATCTATGCCGATTTGTGCTTCGGCTTTCTCCACATCAGTCGATGCTGAGTTAAGCTTTTGTTGAAAGTCGGCAAGTCCTTTCTGAACCAAATTTGGGTCTATGCGATCTATTGGTGTGGCCTCAATAGCAATTATATCGGCTATTGAGTTCGCATGGACAAAAGCAAACCCACTGCTCAGAAAATATTTAGTCACATCATTGCCTTCATGAACTGACAAGATCCCAGGTTTTAGTTCTGCAATTGTAGCTACATGGCCTGGCAAAACACCCATCTGTCCTGTAGTTGCTGGAATTATGACCATATCAACCTTCAGACAAAACAGAAGATTATTAATCAGTTCTCTTCTAAGCTAAGTCATCAATACTAATTATGACAGTTAATGGATCAGAGCCAAAGTTAATCAAATGAAGTACCCACAATGCATTGTGTATTTGATTTCCAAAGTCAAATAGCAGTGACTGACTAATGTACATGATCCTGGAATTGTAAGTGATTGTAAGTTATTAGATCCAATGGGCCTTACAGAAACATACTAACATTTGCAAAATGATGATAACAGGGAAGGTTTACATCTGGGCAAATTAATTAACTACTCCATTATCTATTTTTCAGCATTCCCAAGATCCAGAAGGTGTCAAGTGATGCGGTTAGATTGGCACAAATGAATCCCATGATTGAATACTATGAACACACAATTCTAATTTCTAAATGATAGGTATCTCAAATGAACGAGAAAAGATCATTTAACCAGTATTTCCTCCATGTTGTTCAAAGCATCCCCTTTCTTTTTGGCAGGGTAATTAAGGTGTAAAGTGTGGAAAAAGAAATATTGTTTGTCTCAGTCTAAAAAAGAAATAGGTGATTTTGTTTAAGTGATAGGGCTCGCACTTTTTGAAGAGTTAATTTTTTTCAAAAAGAAAGAAGGGACACTTTGAATGTGACAGCTCAAAAAGGGAAAGGAGGACGCTTTGAGTGGGACGGAGGGAGTAATTGTTACTAGAGCACCTGAATTTCCCAGAATAGCACCTAAACTTCATAGTCAAAGCTTTTAGTTTGAAGAATTTAAAACCTCCGTAATAGAAAATAATTTTTTGAAGAGTTGCGGTTGGACATTAAAGTATATTTACTACTTCATCATTCTCTGTCAATCTTTTAGAGGCATAGAGGCCATTGGCTTAACAGCCTCGATATATCAATACTTCACGTTCCAATAGTGGATGAATGACTAATGCCTGGTTCAAGGTCAACCTCTACGGAATGTGTATTTGGTACATATTCTCTAGAATCATCGCATTTCTCTTCAACTAGCCACATTGCAAACTTCCCTACCCTCATTACCTTGCCTCTTATCTTCCTAGTAATGTGTTGCTAACTGTCATTAGATTTGTACATACTACGACTACTTTGGAAATCTAGTAGGACAAAGAAAGACTTGCATACGGTGGTTTTCCTTTAGCCCCGTATTTTTCTTGAGCTGTATGAGATGAAAGTTTCATATTCTGTTATCATGAAAACTTATTTCTGACAAGCTGTTATCATAAAACTTACAGCCAAAGAAAAGCAATATCTGTCATTCCTTACCCCGAGAAATAACAGGGCTCCACTCGGTAACTCAACATGACGACAGAATAACAGGCAATTACATAAGATTGACTGAAATCAGCAAGAACCAAGTCTCTAATTTGCTTCTTATAAAGATGAAATAATCTAACTCAAAATGGAATATAAACCAAGGTTAAAGTCATAGAGTGATTGCCCATGTAACCACATAAAAATACCAAGAAATTAAAACTAACTATCCACACTTATTACAAAGTAAGCTGTTAGAGAGAACGCAATTCCATCAATAACCAAGCCTTTTAACTGAAAGTCTCAGGCTTTGTAAAGTAAGATAAATTAGAAAGCATTACAAATACCTATAATCAAGATTGAATAATTAAGAAGTATAAAATAGCACATTTAATTAAATTTAATTAAAAGCAGCAAAATATATTAACTTCTGAAGCTCTGAAATCCTTTATATAAACAACCCAGCAAGCACACTTCAGATTTATAATTCCACCTAGAGGGCTTTTCAACAGCATACTACCATAGCAAACATTAAATGGTAAAAGGAAATAAAATCAAATAATATCTACAACAGCTCCGGAACCATTACAAAGTACCACTTCTAACAAATTAGAGAGACGACATTCTAGACTTATACAAGGATCAGCCTCTCAAAACCAATTCCGAACACCAGGCGATTCACATCAACAGTATTATTAGCAATTGAATCACCTAAGACCGAGCAATACGAAAAAAATTATGTAGGATACCTCTTTGCCTGATAAGACAGAATCGTAAGGAAGCACCAGATTGACAGTGAGCTTCGAGGGAATGGTGGATGGGGTGGGTGGTCGAGGTGTCATATATGCCGATGGGGTTTTCGGCGGGTCCATATTGGGGTTCAATTTCTTCCAGGAGTCCATAAACTTGGCGTCTCCGGTCGTCTCTTCCGAGAGATCGGTGGAAAACTGGCGGCGCCACCTCATGGATGCGGCGGAAGCTCGGCTAAAGAGGGATCGTGAACCATGTCGCAGCATTTTGGGGAGACACAGCGCGTTTCAGTGTTAGAGAGAGAGAGAAGCGGACTGGTTAAATGAGACGAATTGGGAAATTTAGAAGTTAATTAATATAATGGTCCAAAAAAAAAAAAAAAAACAGAGAGAGAGAGAAGTTATTTAATGGGCTTTTACCTGAGGCCCATTGAGAAGAGAGTTATTTTTGAAGATGTAGATGAGTCTTGAATCCAATAAGAAAGTAAAAGAAAACAAGAAGAGATTCTTAGATGACATTTTTGCTTTCTAATTCTATTTCACAATGGGTAGTTTGAGTGGGATTAAGGGTGTCAAAGAGCTAAGCTATCAATAAGCTTATGTTATAGCTAAGCTTATGTCAAAGATGTTCGTGGGATAGACTATCAATAAGAGTAAATTTTTAGAAAAGAAAAGTTCTTACTTCAGAAGATGATTCGAGATGCCCTCTCCATGGTGTTGTAGTGGAGACCGCCTCTCAGCTCTTCATTGTTTTCAATGCGACTCGGACGTTGTAGCGTGCAATCTACAATTGGTATAATGTCAATTGTGGTCATGCATAATCAATTAAAAGGATCATTTCATTTTTATAATCCGGGTATTCTTCTTGAAGTAAATGGAAGAAAATTTGTTATTAGTATGTGGATTCGCAAGATATGAATTTATTTAAAAATGGAGGAATGAGGTGATATTTAAGAATGCTATGTGGAACATAGGGGTGTCTAAATGGGATTTGGTATTTAGGTATTGTTATAACGGATTAGGAATATTGAGCAATAAAATTGAAACAGAAACGTAAAGAAAATACAGATTTACGTGGTTCACCAATTAGCTACATTCACGGGCAGAAGGGAGAACAGATTTTCATTCGGAGGCTAGGTTTTCAGAATTTTCATTCGGAGGCTAGGTTGGGTATTGTTATAACGGATTAGAATATTGAGCAATAAAATTGAAACAGAAATGCAAAGAATACACATAGTTACGTGGTTCACCAATTGGCTACATCCACGGGCAGAAGGGCGAACAGATTTTCATTCAGAGGCTAGGTTTTCACGATTTTCATTCGGAGGCTAGGTTTTCAGATTCTCAGATCACATACACAGCTCTCAAATACCATATATATAGTACTAAGAGAATACACCAGATGGGATAAACCTAATAAGACTAAGATTTTCATTCGGAGGCTAGGTTTTCAGATTCTCAGATTACAGACACGACTCTCAAATACCATATACTACCTCTATCTCATTGACTTAGTCTCATTTGCCATTTCGGTCCGTCTCACTTATTAGTCTCATTTCCTAAAATGATAAAGAATACTTGACTACAATTAACTCTCTCTCCTCAGAATTATTTCGGTCTGTCTCACTTATTAGTCTTATTTCCTAAAATGGCAAAGAATATTTGGCTACAATTAACTCTCTCTCTTCAGAATTAATTATGTCCACCTATCCCACTTTTCCTTAGTTCTTGTGCCATTTGGAAATAGGTCTAAATGGGTGAGATGGAGGTAGTATATAGTACTAAAAGAATACACCAGATGTGCTAAACCTAATAAGATTATTAAGGCCCACAAACGGTTTTCAGATTCTCATATTACAGACACAGCTCTCAAATACCATATATATAGCTATCAAATACCATATACTACATAGTACTAAGAGAATACACCAGATAGGCTAAACCTAATAAGACTATTAAGGCTCACAAACGGTTTTCAGATTCTCAGATTACAGACACAGCTCTCAAATACCATATACGGAGTATATAGTACTAAGAGAATACACCAGATAAGCTAAACCTAATAAGACTATTAAGGTCCACAAACAAATTCAAAGCATATTAACAAATTCACATGCTGGCCCAGCCGAACCTTCGGCTCTGATACCACTTATTATGGACTGCCAGACGGGCCACCGAACCATATTAGTATGATATTGTCCGCTTTGGGCCAAACCCGCTCGGTTTTATTTTTGAGCTCCTTCCCAAAAGGCCTCATACTAGTGTGGTGGTTGTTTCCCTTTATATACAAGGTCTATCTACCTTATATTTCAGATGTGGGACTGATTGTTTATACCCAACAAATCTCTCCTCAAACAGAAGGACCACATCACTAACCTCCCCTCCAGCTTTAGATTTCAGATTGCAGACGCAGTCCTGGGATTGATTATTTATACCTAACAAACCTCTCCTCAAACAGAAGGACCACATCACTGTCCTGAGGCTGATTGTTTATACCCAACAAACCTCTTCTGTTTTTATACCCAACAAACCTCTCATCAAACAGAAGGACCACATCACTGTCCTGGGACTGATTTTTTATACCCAACAAACCTCTCCTCAAACAGAAGGACCACATCACTGTCCTCCACTCCAGCTTCAGATTTCAGATTGCAGACGCAGTCCATAACCTATGGGCTCCACACGCTGGCCCCAACCGAACCTCCGACTCTGATACCATTAGTTAGGATTGCCAGAAGGATCACTGAACCACATTAATTTGATATTGTCCGCTTTGGGCCAAGCCCGCACGGTTTTATTTTTAGGCTCCTTCCCAAAAGGCCTCGTACTAGTGTGGTGGTTGTTTCCCTTTATATATAAGGTCTATCTACCTTATATTTCAAATGTGAGACTGATTGTTTATACCCAACAGGTATGTTCCGAAATACCCGACCCGAACAGGTATTTTGGATATCCGAACCTGCTCTAATCGGGTATCGGGGCAGGTTACAGATGAATTTTTAATTTTTTTTGGGTATTCGGGTACCCGATTACCCAATCATATACCCGATTAATTTCGAATAACAATTAATGTTATTTTATATCCAAAATATTACACATGATAAGGAATGAAAAATTGAAAATACTAGTGAGATTGAGATATAAACTGTGCATCAAACAATAAATATAACAATAATCGTATAGCACATACAATCATTGACTTCATTTTGCTTCTTATTAAAGTAATATTTGAAACTAAAATATTTTTTTCATAAATTAATTCCGCAAATTAAAAAAAAAATTTAAGTAATTTAATTTTGTAAATTGGGAAATTTGGATACCCGGATTCCAGGTATCGGGTATCCGAATTACCCATTTGGAATGGGAGACGGAATAATTTTTTTTTGCTTATTTGGAATCGGGTATCCGATAAAGATGGGGTGGACATCCCGTCCCGACCCGTTTAGACACCCCTAGTAGAACACGAAAAAAATTGTGAATAAAATCAAATGATATGAATTTATTTAAAAATGGAGGAATGAGGTGATATTTAAGAATGCAGATTATGAAGTTGGGATTCGACGAAAAACGCACTTGTGCGCAGTTCCTCGTTTAAGGATTCAATGATTGATCCTAATCGGTTCCTATTTGTTGTTGAAACTTGTTTTGTTTCTCTAATACTCCTTTCGTCCCCTTCTACTTGAGTCATTTTATTACAATAATAGACTCAGAATAATAAAAGCGGGCTCAAGTAGAAAGGGACGGAGGGAGTACTACAATTATCGGTTGTCTCTTCTTGGTGATCGAACAACATAAATAGATCAATATGGTCTCATTTCGGCGGATGAACGAGTGGGCACCAACAAACACCATGTTTTCTCAAATTTTGTGATTGCATTTTTTGTGACACTTGTCTCTTTCTCATTGGTCAAATTTTATTTAGATTTTTAGATAATTAACAATTTTTTTTGATTAGGCAAACACAACACACTCACACACATACACCCAGGGTGACTCGAACCCCCGACCTCTTAGATTGGAGGGGAAGCGTCTTACCAACTGAGCTGCGCTTCGTTGTCAGATAATTAACATTATCTTTTATATTTTAAATAATTTTTAAAAAAATACATCAAAATTCATGATTTTTCATTATCTATAAATAACGACCAAACATGATACGTTTTCACACACTTTCAGATTCTTTCTTTCTCTACATATATTATCCTTCGTAGTTTTCTATTTTTTCTTATAGGTCGGGGTGATCATTCTTTCTATAATTCTCAAAATTCCGATCCATCTCAAGCTTATTATCCTAGTTTTGAGAATCATCCAACTTCCGATGAATTTCCAAATTCCGATTTCGATATAAATTACTCTCAATTTTCACATAATCCTACTATTTCTCAATTTATTTTAATTTTATTTTTGTTATAATTAGTTATATTATTTTTAAAAATAATTAAATAGTAATAAATATGATGCTTGGGTGGTGATCGATAAATTATCAAAAATAGGTATGTTTAAATTAGTGTAAATGTAAGACAGAAAAAATAATTAAATATTGAAAAAGTAGGTCGTTTGCTTGTTTGATAATTCATAATCGTAGTCTAATATTGTGATTTTAGAAGCAATAATCTTTTTTTACGATAATATTGTGATAAAAGATTATAAAATCAAATAAAAAAAAGTTCTACTAACTTTTAAGTGCTACTCCCTCCCTCCCCTGAGAGTCCCCTCACCGCTCCTCGTTCTATTCTGCCGTTGCTTTTACGTCTGGTGTTCGTCTTCTAGTGAATCTCCGATGTTCTTCTCCGGCGTCGGCATCTTTTCCATTGTTGTCATTCGACATGCCTCTGAACCGCACGAAACCAACATCAAATATCACAACTCAACTTCGCGAATTCAGGATTTCATATTCTACCTCCGCGTTCCCTTCCAAACTCAAGCATCTATTTATCAAGCAGCCCACAACCACCGCCGCCGCGAACGAAGCCGACGCCCCGCCGCAGAATGCAAACCCCATCAAAAGCAAGAAAGCCCAAACCATCTCCGGCCTCATTAACGCCAATCCCTGGTCGGCCCGAATCGAATCCCGCCTCTCGGCCCTCACTCCCCTCTCTCAGACCACCTTCTTCCAAACCCTCCGCCGCATCAAAACCCCTTCTAACGCCCTCCGCTTCTTCGACTGGGCCCAAAAATCGGGCTTTGTCCACAACCACCATTCCTACTTCATGATGCTGGAAATCCTTGGGCGGGCCCGGCACCTCAATCCGGCCCGAAACTTCCTCTTATCGATACCCAAGAAGTCCGGCAATACCGTCCCTCTCACTGACAGGTTTTTCAACAGCTTGATTCGGAGCTACGGTGAAGCGGGTCTTTTTCAAGAATCCATGAAGGTATTTGAGGCTATGAAATCGATGGGCATTTCGCCCTCCATTATTACATTCAATAGTTTGTTCTTGATTTTGCTGAAAAGGGGGAGAGTAGGGAAGGTCTTCGAACTGTATGATGAAATGCTTAGCACGTACGGAGTGAAGCCTGATTCATTTACCTTCAACGTTTTGATAAGAGGCTTTGTTAAGAATTCTATGGTTGATGAGGCATTTAGGATGTTTAGAGAAATGGATAAATTTAAGTGTGAGCCGGATTTAGTTACGTATAATACTATCGTTGATGGCTTGTGTAGGGCAGGGAAAGTGAATATTGCTCATAATGTGGTGAATGGTATGCATAACAAGTGTGAGAATTTGAGGCCGAATGTTGTTAGCTACACCACTTTGATAAGAGGGTATTGTGGGAAGAGAGAGATTGAGGAGGCACTGGATTTGTTAAAGGAGATGGTTGGTAAAGGGATTGAGCCGGACAAAATCACTTATAATACAATCATAAAAGGTCTTTGTGAAACTCAGAAGTTGTATTTGGTGAAAGAGATTTTAGAAGAATGTAAGGTAGGGGATGATGCAAGATTCGTTCCCGATTCTTGTACTTTTAATACGATTCTGAGCAGTCATTGTGACCGTGAGAATTTGGATGAGGCCTTGAAGGTTTTTGAGAAGATGAAGGAGCTAAAGGTTGAGCCGGATTCAGCTACTTATAGTGTGCTTATTCGTACTTTGTGCCATAAGAGGAATTTTGATAAGGCAGAAGAGTTGCTCGATGAGCTATATAAGAAGGAGATTTTGTTGTGTGATAAAAAAAGCACGCCTCTTACTGCATCATACAACCCGATCTTCAAGCATTTATGTGCAAATGGAGGAACTAAGAAAGCCGAGAGATTGTTCAGACAGCTCTTGAAAAGAGGGAAGCAGGATCCTATTGCTTTCGAGACATTAATCTTAGGTCACTGTGAAGAAGGGGCTTTTGAGGATGGACATAAGCTTCTAATCTTGATGCTGAGAAGGGACTTCGTGCCAAGTATCATTATTTATGAGTCGTTGATCGAAGGCTTGTTGAGAAAAGGGGAAGCAAGTCTTGCACTCGACACTTTGGAGAGGATGTTGAGAAGCTCTCACCTCCCAAGGACATCTGTGTTTCATCGTATTCTTATGGAACTTATCGGAAAGGGCTCTGCTATCGAATGTGCAAACTTGATGATGCTGATGTTGAATAATGAGATTAGACCTAATATCAATCTCTCAACCGATGCGGTGAGGGTGCTATTCAAATGTAGGATGAAGGACAGAGCATTTCAGCTTGTTAAAAGTCTCTACGAAAAGGGTTTTCTAGTCAGCATAGGACAGCTGATTTCCTTCCTTTGTGAGGATAAGCAGTTGTTGGAAGCAGCGGAGATGGTGGCGTTTGCTCTCGAAAACGACCAGAACATCGACATAGAGGTATATGTTGCAGTTTTAAGTGGTCTGTGTGAAGAGAGAAAGCTATCAGAAGCATTTAGCCTTTACTATGAATTGATTGAAAAAGGTATTCAACTACCTTTGAGCTGCCTTGAAGACTTGAGAAATGTTTTTGAAGCTCAAGGAAAATCGAAGGAAGCTGAATTCGTTGCAAAGAGGATGCTGAATTTACAGCAGTAATATGTACTATAAAATGCATTATGTTCTTTACTTCTAATTATATTTTCAAGTTATACTTGCCTTAATTGCTATGCCAACACACACACAGTTTTGGTGCCCTTATATTTCGTCAAAAGTTAAATTTATGGCTAATTTCATATTCTACATTATCATCAAATTGAGCCGTGCTGCTCAATAAATTATGCTGGTAGCATTATGAATATATGTGAAGTATAAAATAATAAAACGACTCAAGTTTATTGGGACAGATGGAGTAGTATAATTCGAGGCAAATGAGCGAGATTTTTCATACACAACTCTGATACATTATGGCTATATTTTAGGCCTCCACTACCATACAAAATTTTGAAAACCAGAATTTATGATGCAATATGCACGTTCCTTAGGAATATAATTCAATCAGCCTCAGAATCTTCTGCATCACTTAGATACATTTCTACTGCTTCCGGTTCAGCCTGGCCATCGCCTTCATATTCGTTTCTCTCTCTCTCTTCTTCTCTTTCCCTCTCAGCAGCTCTAGCTTTGGCAGCTTCAAGTCTCGAACTTACAGCATCCCAAGAAACGAGTTTCTCCATGAAGGTCGATATGTAATCTGGCCTCCGATTCTGGAATAAATTCATATCATAATTATATTGTCAAGCTAAAGGCAAAGCATGTAAACTCGAGCATTATGATTATGGAGAGCTTGATTTACCTGAAAATCAAGGTAGTATGCATGCTGTGGAAGGGCAATTAAAAACACCACCAAGAAAGCAAATTAGCCAGTTGTTTCATAAAGGAATAAGTAGCAAAAACAACCCTAACGTAGCCATCAAAATCCAAAAGCAACCCCAGCGAAACGTTAGGAGCTGCACCTAACGTTTCGTTGGGGTTGCTTTTGAATTTTGATGGCTACGTAGGGGTTGTTTTTGCTACTTATCCGTTCAATAAATTCATAAGTTCATTAGTTATTCATTCTCTTACCTCCCATACATCAATAGTCAGCAGTGGCTGCAACAGTATAGCCGAAAAGAAGAAGAAAACAGGATATCAAGTTAAGCAGAGGCATACCAAACAACAAGAAAAGTACATTAGTAAGCAGAGCCATACCAATTGGAAGTGTGGATCTTTCTAGTTAAGACATTTGAATGAGACCATAGACAAAGAAGTAGAAGATAAAACTGTACTCACAGAGTAATCATAGACAAGAGGGTTAATAGCATTTGGACTCTTCACCACTACAAGCTTCTTGTCTTCATCTGATGGACGAGGGTTCACTGCATTTCCAACATCGAGTCTATTTGCTTTATCTGCATTGAAAAATCAAAATCAAAATCTTCAACAGTTAGAAAATTATCACACAAACAAATAAGGACGTTATGGGAAGTGGCTTACATACGAGCCAAGCCCAACCAGAACCAAATTGCGTTGCTGCAGCTGACTTAAATTCATTGACAAAAGCTTCAAAAGAACCAAAATCTCTCTTTATTAATTTGAGAAGTTCTTTCGATGGCTGACCTCCACCACCAGGCTTCATTGACTCCCAGAAGAACTCATGATTCCACACCTAGCAAAGAATACAAGGGGCCTATAAAAAAATAAAAAATAAAAAAACCCCTACTCTAATCATGAAAATGATGATCTTGACAACTCCAATTGCTGCTGATGCAAATTATGCATTAATACATGCCGATTACTCCAAAATATTAAGCATTCCAAGCATCAAGAACAAAAAAACAAATCCAACAGACTGGAGTCGAGCAAACAATTTCCGGCTCAAGAAAACGCTAGACATCAGTTCATTTTTAAGGATGCTCAACTCAATAATCTGAATAGTTTAGGCTCAAATCAAATGCATGCATTGAGAAGGGGAAAGATGAATCTTTAAGATACCTGAGCAGCATTGTTGAAGGGTGGAAGGAGATCACCCTTGTTATAAGTAGCAAGTATGATTTCCTCTAATGACTTTGTATCTAGCTCTGTACCAACTATTTGCTTGTTGAGATTATCAACATAGGCTCTGTGATGCTTCCCCCAATGGTATTCGAACGTTTCACGGCTCATATGAGGTTCTAGAGCATCCTAAGATTCAACAAAGTCCAATTAACATACTTGGGGGATCAACATTACGCAACTAAATGATTTATAACATTAACAGAAACATAGTTAGTGGAGTACAAGCCAAGCCTGAAAAGATATCAGAAACAGATGAGGAAGGAAAAATAACATAAGCAGCATCCAAGATATACTTAGTCTATCTTACAAGCGAGTAAGGCGGGGGCTTATGATCGATTTTCGCTTTTATCACACCGCGACAAGCTCTCTTGATGCTTCCCTGCAACAGGGAAATTGAGCAAACATCTTTCAGCATAATGAAGCCGTTAACAAAAGAAGCTTGTTTGCCATAACCTCGTTGCGTCATTTAATCAAACACCTCATCCGCACTAAACTGAATAACACATAAACGCACCTCATTCTTCCTGAAGCGGAGGTCCCGCGTCGACCGGGAAACTCCATGGGAACTTAAAAAGGTGCAATTCAATGGAGTGGCAACAGCCGCTGCGGCAGCAGAGGCAGCCATGATTTCAGATGAGAGAGATTCAGACAAAAGAAGCAGTAACTAACTGAGGATAGGAACTGGGAGTTTTCCTATGATGCAAGTGTGGGAAAATCTAAACGGAATTTACCTAACTAGAAATTAGTGTGTTGATGGGAGTTAGTTTGGGGTAGTACAAGCAATGTACTGCATTGGATTGTGGCTTGTGGGCAGTACAGATTTCGTTACAAAATGGAAGTATCCAGGTTCCGTAGGTTGCAAATACTTCTGTTTTAGCTAAAAAAGAAAATACAGCATGTTAAATACTTTTCTCAGAAAATAAAGCTTCAATCTATAGTCACTTTGAAAAAATTGAAGGAATTTTTAACACGCCAATTTAAATAACTTAAACTAGTTTGTATCCCGTCGAAATTCGACGGGGTATCATTTTATTTGTTAAAACGATTCTTATTTTATTTCTAATTTATTGTAAAGTGTCTTAAATTGAAAATATACCCTTTTGCTACAAAAATTTTATAATTATAGCTATCGATACATACTAAAAAAATTCTAAAAATTTATTAGCTAATGAGCCACTTCAAAACCAATTTTGTGTCTAATATATTCTCAGGTGGTTTAAATTCAAAATATACATTTTATTACAAATATTTGACAATTATAGCTATCGATATATACTAAAAGAATTTTAAAAATATATTGGCCAACAGGCCACCTCAAAATCGAATATGAATCGTCCGTGGCTATACACACTTGGTGCCGATTTAGGCAAAAAAGTATTGGTCGACGGGCCGCCTAAAAAATGGATATAGTCGCCCGTGGCTAGGCGCACCTGCTGCATCCGCCGATTTAAGGGTCTAACAAACCTCCCCCACCAAAACCCAAAGACGTCCTCGTCGTGTGGGATAACCCTCTTATCTTCGATCTATTTTCAGCAATAACTCGTTCACCACAAGTGAATTCTCCCGACACAGCACGTCCGTTGCTTGACGCAGCTCCCGCCAAGATCTTTTCATACATGAGCACACCACGGCTCACACTTGGCTGTTTCATCGCCATGTCCTTCCCAGGCTCCACACGGTCCATTCTCGTCATGTCTTGACCCTCATCTAACATTTGCATACTCGAAATATAATGTATCGTGTTGACTCGAGCCTCCTCATCCACTGATTTAGCAACCACATCCATTCAACTTCTCCGCACGTTAGCCTTCCGCTTCAGACAGTCCCGTATCTGATGGTCTCCATCACATATGAAGCACCCGCAAAGCTTGTCCCAGCCCGCGAAGCATGACTTGCCGCACCACTAGCGCTAGGTCGTTAAAAGCCTTATTGTTTCAACATTTCCCCTTATCCTTAGCACATCTTGCATCCCCATGTTCGGGCTCGGAAGAGTCACCTGCCTTCAAGTCCACCAACTCCTCGGCAGTGGCTAGCGCGGACGACAGATCTTTGACACCCGTAAGCACCTCATCTCAGTTTGGGCCAAATGCTGCAATACATAAGAGCATTTTAAAACTTTTTTGGCCAACGCACCACCTCAAAATCGAAATAGTATTGGAGCCAAAAACAAAAAAAACAAAAACTTCTTGGCCAACGGACCACCTCAATACCAAAATAATGTTAGGGCAAAAATATTTTTTACTAAAAATCAGTTTAGTCTGATCAACCCCAACTGAAAAATAGTACTCTGATAATTTGTTAGAGAATATATTTTACAAAGTTGCGTTAAATTTTATTAGAAAAATAGTTTAATGCAGTGTACTCTATTATCGAGTAGTTGTACTCTATTTATACGTATTAATAAAAAGAATCAAATCATTGAAGGAAATCTCCATAATGAAAATTTTCATGGCCAATAGGCCACCTCAAAATCAATATAGTATTAGGGCCAAAATATTTTAACAAAATGAAATAAAATAAAAATAAAAATAGTCAATCCGAATTGAAAATAGCTCACGAAGCTCATTTTTGTGTCTAATTATTTTAAATTAAAAAAAAAAAATTTGTTACAAAAATTCAACAATTAAAACTATCTATACATACTAAAAGAATTTAGAAAATTTATTGGCGAATGGGCCACCTCAAAATTAATTTTGTGTTTAATAATTAAAAATATATTTTTCATTACAAAAATTTGTCAATTGTTGTTATCGATACAAACAAAAAGAATATTAAAATCTTTTGGGCTGGCCATCTCAAAATTAAAATGGTGTTAAATAGCCCGAGCCAAAATATTTTATTTTCTTTTTCTTTCCTTTCTGTTTTTTTTTTCCTATTTTGGGAAGAGTAGCAAAAACACCATCAATATTGAAACATTTTTCTGGTCATGGTTCGATCGATTGAACTATTTAATAAATAAACTAATAAAAATAATAAAAATATCTATTGTATATTTATAAATATCAAAAATTTCATGATTTATATAGTATAGGTTCAAAAAAATTTAAGAAATACATGTTAAAATTAATAAAATAAAATAAAAACATATTTATATTATATATATTTATACTCAAAACATATATTTATAATTTTATAAAATGAACATAACGTAGTTGATAATGATTCAAAGCTGATTGAATAATGGATGTATATATTGTAAGTCTTAAATAAGTATTAGTTAGTGATGTGGTGTAGTGGTACAAAATATAGTCTATCATGTGGGAGATCATGAGTTCGAATCCTTCAATTCTCATAATTAAATTTTTAAATTTTATGTATAATATAAATAGACTATAATAATAATTAATATATTAATATATATAAATAATTAATATGTATAAATATATATGGATGGTAATAAGAGATTGATGAAATCTTAATTATGTGAATTTATTAGATTAAATAATGATTTAATATGTATAAAAATTCAGAATTTAGATAAATAGAGAACGGAGGCCGTAGGAGGCGCCACGTAAACGCTTGGATCGCTCTCGTGCTCCGAATCCGCATCGGAACGTATAATATATTGATTGATTGATGATTGATTTTTTGTAAACAATAAATTTTGGCCACAAATATAAATAACTTAAATTTCAGCCAATTTTTTTGTATTATGATACAAAAATGTTCTTACTAAGTTGATTTCGACCTTTTTTAACTTACTAATTTAATGATTAAACTATTTTAAATTTTGTATTCTCTCCTGTCATATGCTTAGGGTTTTCTTTTTCCTCCTTTCTATCGGCTTCATTTTTCGGCGCGTACTTTCTAAAAATTTTTCGGCATCGAATTTGATGACATTTTTTTTCTCTTTTATTTTATTTTATAAATTTTGGTTGAATTAGGTCATTTACGTTTATCTATGTTGCTCTTATAAATGTCGATTATGAGGTACTATAGGAGTATTTTTATTTTTATAAAAAAATAATATAAAATTAGTAGAACTTAAATTTCGAGACACTATTGGAACATGATTTTGGGATAAAAAATCCCATCTCATTCAGGTTAGGGGTACAGCTTTATAACACTTCGAGTACTCCAATTCTTCTCTTATTTTAAGGAATTAATTAATTAATTTTTTAATAAGGAATTAATAAAGAAATAGACACTTTTCGTCGGTTTCTATGGGGTGGTTATTCACCAAAATGAAATTTTACTTGCAATTCATAGTTTCTTCTATTCGAAGGGGTTCCATTCATTCATGTTGATGGAATGGCACCTCAAAACAGTTTGCCAAATGCATCCGTATAGAAAGTAGGCGTCTGTTGGTAATGAGTAATGAGGAGTTGGCATGGATCATCGCATCGCCTCTAAACACTTCCACCGTTTCCCACTCTTTATAATACCTTCTCCACTCATGTCGGTAACCCACTCCTTCCCACCGCCCTCCTTCTCCGTACTATTTCCTTCCCAACTTCGAGAGGTCGCTGCTTCACGATGTTCCCCAACAATGCATCAGCAGGTATTATGTAGTACCATATAAGTCGACACGATTTTGCCCCTTTTTTTTTCACAATCAATTTAATTCATTGTGATTATGCAGCGGCCAAAAGATTGGGCAAGAGAAAGATGAGGGAAGTTGGTGAAGAAACTGCAGCAGCCCCAGCCTTCAACCTTCAAGGCCTCCATCTCGGCTCTTCGAGTGTGCCGCCCGTCGACGGCCGGCGCTCGCAGGTTAAGAAACTTCTCAACAATGCTGCTGCTGCGGCTACACCCATGAAGAAGCCCTTCTCGTACATGGCTCTCTTGACTGCCGACGACGACGAAGACGTGGGCGATGATTACCCCTGCTGCCCTATCTCCAACGATAACGAATATCAAAGGGACCAAATTAGCCAGATGATAACGTTCCATGTAAGCATTTTGATTGGATTCTTAAAATGTTGCATGTTGTTGGTAATAATTAAACTAGTAATGGTGTTATTTTGTTGCAGAATGAGAATCTTCGGCAGTCCGTGGTGGAAATGTTCGAGAAGGCGGAGGAGCAGGCGACGAAGAGGCTGAAACTGCAACTCGAAGAGAAGTCGCAGCGTAACGCTAAACTGGAGAGGCTGGTGGAGCTGTACAAGGGGGAGGCGGAGAGGCTGCTGGGGAGGGTGAGATACTTAGAGCGCACGGCGCAGTCGCTGCGCGAGGGGCTGCAGCAGGCGAATGCTGCTCGTCACTATGCGGAGACGATGACGATGGTGGAGGAGGAGGGAGAGTCGTCGTTTGAGGATCCTGACCGAGTGGGGCCAGTGAGGATGGAGTGCAAGGTCTGCGAGAGACAGTTGGCGACGGTGATGGTGTGGCCGTGCCGACATGTGTGCGTCTGCACTCGCTGCGATGTTGCTACCAAGTGCTGCCCCGTTTGCCGTTTGGTTAAGACCACCAGTGTTGAAGTCTGCCTTCCCCTCGACTAAGGGGCTTTGGTCGTCACCAACTCATGCTTTCGTTAAGTTAAATACTACAATGGCTTATTTGTTCATCCATATTATTATTATCATGTACTTGCATTGACTAATTTTGGATTTTGAGTTGTTTTTTTCGTTGTTGTAATATAATTGTGGGATATGGTTTGTTTACAAACTGACTATGGTTTGGGAAGTGATATTCATCTATTGTGATACTCTTGTGTTCCAAATTGTTCAATTGTGAAGTTTTTCCCGAGTCAGTCTTCTATACATTTCTGAAAGTAAAAAAAAGTTTATTAAAATTTCAACGACGAAGTTCATCATTTCATGCTTCAAATTAACGAGTTTTTATTTCTCGAATAACCAACTTATTAATTAATTTTTTATAGCGTCCTCTACTTCTTTTTGACAAATAGATTAGTAGTCGTTGACGTTTACCCAAAATTTTTCGCAAACCTCTCTGACATGAAAAGTCTATTTTTGTGCAATTCTAAATGTGAAGTAAACCTCCTTGTCTTAGTGGACAAACTGAATACTTGAAATTCCACTTACCCTCTATTTTCTTCGTTTTCTTTTTGAGAAATACTCTTGTATTCGAAATTGTTGAATTTTTGGATAGCATTCAAAATTGGTGAATTTTTGAATTGTGATACTCATATATACGAAAGTGTTGATTTTTTTTTATTTTTTATTTTTTTTAATTTTTTTTAACGGCATTGTAAAACAGAGTTTTATGCGATTCACTGTAATATATGTAGCTACAATACAGTGTCTAAAGTATCAATTTGGAATATTACATCGATTATTAAAAAATTTCCTTTTTTTCCAATTACATAGAATCATTTTATAGCACCATGTCTGGTAAAACATTGATCACACCCTACCTACAGGTAATCTATCCTGTTCGGAAAAAGAAAAAAAAGAAAAAAAACATTAAATCATTATCTCTAATGGTTTAGAATTTTGCATAGATCAAAAATTCTAATTGGAAGGTTAACTTCAATAATATAATACAGTACATTAGTAGGTCTTATCCCTGAGAAAACCTTAAAATAATCATAATGGAATTCATCTTATTAGGGCATGTTTGGTATATTAATCTAGTAATGTCTATATTAATAGTACTAAAGTAAATACTGTAGTAAAGAATAAACCTTTTATAGCTAATATATGTAATTGTTTGGTAGCATTATTAAAATCTATGTACAATTATAACATCTTTTTGGTAACATACATTAAGCTCTATACTGTTATGAAATAAACGCAATAATTGATACGAAATCAAGAAAATACACACACGAATTTGTTTACCCAGTTCGTCACGAATGACTACGTCTAGGGGTGCTGCTAAGCCAGAGATTTGCACTATATTTCGGATAATGGATTACAATGAGAATACGGCTATTTATAACTCATAACCAGGCCCTAACCTTAAAACCTTTAGGATTGACATGGGCCTAAAACGTGGGCCATAAAATTTGGGCACATCCAACTCAGCGGCGAGTTGGATCGCCGGTATTTGGGTCTGGTGTACAGTCCATCTCTATACATTAACATATTCTAACTTGTATAATTTCTCAAATATAAACTTGTAATTTTTATTAAATTACAAATATATCTTTATATTCTTTAATTATCGATTCCTCTATATTTTTTTGGGGACTAAAAAGGACAATATGATTTTACTATGTAAATCCATATTACTTAAATGGGGGATTGAGAGAGTTAAATATAAGTGAAAAAATAGTGTTTTAATAGAAAGTTTTTACTTAGCATAGAGTCTCATGTTTAACTAATGTAGTCTACCAAACATTAATCAAAGTCATATTATTATATAATAATAGGCTTTATATAGCCTATCAAACAAGCCCTTATTGTATAAAAACAAAATTCTAATTAGAAGGTGGCTCACACTCTATTGTAAATAGCTTATTATATTTAGTAAATCATGACTAAACATTAAGGGTGTGTTCTCTTTGAGTGATAGGGAAAATGGGAGAAATAAAAAAGATGGAAAATATAATCCCAAAATATAGTCCTCTATTTAGTTTATCACATGTTCTCTAAGATGGAAAATGTGTAAAAAAGGTGGAAAAATATTTTCACTCAAGTATAGATGAAAATATTATCCTAATTTGATATGAAAAGGAAGAAAAATGGTTGTCTGAGGAAAATTTTCCCTCATGCCCGAGAAAAATTATCATTCATACGTAACATGAAAAAATATGGAAAAAATGAAGAATATTTTCATTTTCCCTAGGGATTCCTCCATAGAGAACGCCCCCTAAAAATTAAAAATTAATAGGGGTCGAGAGAATTAGCTTTCTGCATCACTCTGAAAATGTGGCATATTGCTGCTCCGAATATAATTGTAAAATTCACATTCATCAATACCAAAATCTTGAAGTTCCTCTAAAGAACAAAATTAGCAGTATACAAAATTTTTAAAACCAGACTCTGAGTCTAGGCTGAAGATCCCCGACTTTGATCTCATCAATTTTAGCAGCAACAATGAAGTCGTTCAAGCTAAGCCCTCCTACATCATTCAATAATCAATATTACTACTACTTATCTAAATTAGAAAAATTGTATTTTTTTAAAAATATTCTTATCCACATAAATAAATAAATAAATTAAAAGAAGATAAGGTCTTCTTACCAATTGATGAAGTCCAAAGTTGGGCTCTAACTTGATTGGGCGCCTCAAATTGAAGCTCAGGCAGGTGCCCCGTCGATTCCACTTTCTCTCTAATCCTATTCATCAATTCTTCCCCACATTTTTCATCCCTCACTTTCCACAATCCCTCAAGCTTCAACCCCCCTTCCTCCTCGAGTATTTTCCACCCTACAATCTTCATTTTCCCCCCACAATAATTAATAATCTCATTATTATTATAATTAATTGATTTATAAGTATAGATAAACCTCAATTACCTTGAACAGTAGCGTTTTGGCGTCGTCGGAGGATAAGGGTGGTTGGAGTTGGGAAACGGGAGCGCACTGCATCTGCGCCAGAGAGAGAGCGGAGGAGTTGGGAATCAAAATCTTGTGCTCAGTGCTGACGTTTCCCTGGACTTTATCGGCGAAATTGCTCTCAATCTCGGCGGGGAAAGGGTCTCTGGCTCCGAAGTCGCCCAGCAAGTCGATTTGTTTACCCTCTGCTCGGATTCTTAGTGGAGTCCGTCGTGCGGTGGTGAAGGGGAAGGAGCTATGGGGTTTGTGCGATGGAGTTTTTCTGGAGAGAGAAAGGAGTGGGGAGAGTGAACGGTGTGGCACGGCCGCGGAACCCATGGGATGGGAGGGGAGGGGAGGGGAATGAAGGCTTGAAGCTGCTTTTAGTTTAGCGTTTTTGAGTTGGTTGGAATTTTGATGTTATCTCTGTCCTTAGAAAGGTGTGGCCTCTCTCTCATACAATCTACTAGTTCGTGCCTCAAGGGCAGTCCCCACTCCCCACAAAATGTAGAAGTTTCTCGAAGTATATTATGTTTGTAAAAGGATAATACTATTATGCTATTTAAGTTAGGATCGAGTTCACTTTTTATATATCGATTTATATAAAGAATTGTCATTTACCCATCCTAACATGTCAACGCCTCAACGGTTCAAGTGATAATGATATATTTAAGTTACACTAATAATACACTTACCGAAATAAACTAAACCCCTACTATAACAAAAAGCATCCTAACATTATATCCAAAAAATATCTATTTATTTTTAAATAAATAAAATATACTAGTATATGAATTATAATCTTAATCTCATTATCTCTTTAATTTCCATACTGAAAAGAAATGTTTCAACTTTTGACACTTTTGACGGGGGAAAGGAGTACCTAAAATGGAAATTATCAAATCCATAACCCAAAACAAATATTGTCAATCATTACACAATATCATTGTGGCCCATGAAAAAATTACTATAGTTTTTTCTACAATTTTAACTCCTAATTTAATTTTTGACATAAATATTCCAAAAAAAAAGTACTACTCCGTACTGCTTTACCTTTCGAAATGTATTATTAAAATCCTTTCAAAAAAAATGTATTATTAAAACTTATGTTTTTTACCTCAGTATTCGGCCATCCAAAACTAAATTTGTGGGATAGATAAAGTATGCTAGTATAACTTTCTAAGTATATGCTACTCAATTATAGATAACCAAAAATATCTTTATTTTTTATTTCTTAAGTGAGACTTACAAGTGTGCAGGGAAGGGGATAGAGAGTTCATTAAGAGCATCCCCAAGGGGAGCCCAAAAAGTGAGCTCTCTCCCACTTTTCCGGCAGAGAGAGCTCACTCCCAAAACGAGCCCCAGTGGTTGGGCTCTCTATAGGCTCTCTCCGATTTTATTTTATTTTTTAATTTAAAAATCTAATTTAATGTTTATTTTTTATTTCGATTTGCATTTTGATTTATTTGTGTCGATTTTGATATTTATTTTATTTTGCATTTTATTTATTTCTACAAATCAATTTAAGAAGTTAAACATTTAATTTATTGAAATTAAAATAAAATATTACATCGAAATTAAGAATACGAGATACAAAGATTAATTACGACAGCTACGTGTCCATAATTCTTCAATCAAATCACTCATGAGTTGTCTGTGACGGCGGGTGTTGTGGAGAGTGGCAGTGCGCTCCACGTATTGCTCGAAAGAGGGTGGCACGCCCCGATCTATATCTTCATTCCTCATGTCATTACTGCCCGAAGCCTCGTCTTCAAGGGGATGCCAACTCGACGATGTTGCCCCTTCATCTTCGATGATCATATTATGCAAGATGATGCAAGCATACATAACATCTTGCATAACATCACGGTAGTAGAGTCGTGAAGGACCAGAGATAATGCCCCAATGCTTTTGCAGAACACCGAACGCTCTTTCAATGTCTTTGCGAGCCGACTCCTGCTTTGCCTTGAAAAGCTCCATTTTCGGGTCGCTTGCGGCTGATGGGCTTGAAACAAAAATGGGCCACTTCGGGTAGATCCCGTCAGCGAGGTAGTAGCCTATGTTGTGATTGCGACCGTTGGCTATGAATTGAATGGGGGGCACTATCCCATTCACAACGTCGCTGAAGACATTGGATTGGTTGAGGACGTTGATGTCGTTGTTGGAGCCCGCTACTCCAAAAATACATGTCAAATCCAGAGATCGAACGAGGCGACTGCCTCAAGGATGATCGAGGGGTAACCCTTATCTCCATGCGTGTATTGGCCCTTCCACGCCACCGGGCACTGCATCCACTTCTAGTGCATGCAATTGATGCTTCCTAGCATACCAGGGAATTCGTGGCGCCCCTCGTGCATATGCATCAATCTGTCACAATCTTCGATGATAGGTCGCCTCAAGTAATTGCCACAAAAAATTGAAACGATTGACTTACAGAATCGTTTCATCATTTCTATGCTGGTGGACTCCCCCATACGAAGATACTCGTCCACGTGGTCCGCCGGGCATCCTTGTCCGATCTGCCTGATTGCCGATGTGTACTTCTGAATGGTGGTGAAACCTCCTCGCCCTAGTTGCATCGGGTCGTTGTTGGAAATACGAGTCGCAATTTTCCAGATCTTGAACGATTTGCAAGAACAAACCCTTCGACATGCAAAAACGTCGGCGAAAGATGCGTCGTTGTAAGAGGGGAGGTCGGCGAAATAATCCTTGAACAATTGGACTGCACCGGATTCACGATCTCTCTCAATGTGTTGCTTTATTGGAAATCGTTGGCAAGACTTTAGCTGTTGTTGGGTCTGCTTCTTCCTTTTTTGTGTTGCTGCAACTTGTTTACAATATTTGAACCTCTCTTGCAGTTGTTGGAAGAACATTTCAACGTCGTCGGAAGAGCTCGAAGAGGTTGACGATGAATCCATATTTTTTGGTGAAATTTTAGTGAGATAGAAGGAAAAATTGGATGAATCTTAGTGAATTTTGTGAGTGAATTTGTGAATAGGGGGTGTGGTATTTATAGGGAAAATAAATAAAAAATGGCTGTTGGAGCCAACGGCTCATTTCATTTAAATTTATTTATTTATTTATTTTTTTCCGGCATAAATTCATTTTTTTTTAAAAAAAAATTAATTGCCCCGGCTGACGTCAAACCGGGGCTCGCTCTCATTTCTCTACTGCGTACCCCCCCAACCGAGCCCAACTCCTTCAGCGGTGGCCGGGCTCGCTCCGCGGCGGAGACGAGCAGCGAGCCTGCCCCGATGCGGATGCTCTAAAAAGCCAGGTTCATTCACCTCCTCATATTCCCATATATCAATCGCTAATGTTAAAGAACATTCATCTAAAATGTTTTACATTAGAGATTTGACCCTTCTATTTTTTTTTATGCTCAATTTTATACTCCCTCCGTTCAACTCCATTTGACATGCTAAGTGATTATATTTGAATTTCCCACTAAATTTAAATTTTATTTCCACCAAACTTAAATTACAATATTTTTCTAGCAAAATTATTAATATTAATCTGCGTATACAGTGTAAAGTGCAAAGAAATAAAAGGCGATAGCACAAATTTCAAACTTTTCAAAAAGGCACCTATTTCCATATCTCCAACGTTCCTTCAGTCAACTTCCAGCCTCGACATCTCCAATCTCCTGCACAGCTTTCCTCTTCTTCACACCATGCGCTCGATTTAGAGATGCAGTAATGGCTTCCTGCCGGTCACGGTGGATTGTGTCGGGAGATGGACAATTGAAATTACTCACATATCCTTCGGGAGGAGGCTCATCATGTTTGAAACAAGTTTCTGGAACGATTTCATCCTCAGCAGGGTTTGTCAATGGGAGTGAATCGGTAATTTCGGTCAGAGGGGATGAAGGTGGGTCCGAACTCATCTCGGAGGCGGGTTGAGAGAGAAACCCGCGTTGGGAGAGAGACGGCGGCGAGGCAGATGAGAAGAGAGATAGAGAAGTGAACGAATATGGTGAAAATCGAGAGAGAGAGAGAGAGAGAGAGAGACGGAGGAGTACTAGCAGAGTGAGAATGAGAGAATGAGGCGGAGACACCGATGGAGTGTAGGGTTAGTTTAATTTTTAGGGTGAGTGTTAATTAGGGGTAAATGGGCTGATTTGGTAGTAATAAATGACAAAAAATAGAAAATGGGTTAAATGAATAAAAAAACAGTCCAACATGGGTTAAAAAAACTGCCGTCATGACAAGGCCAACATGATCAACCGCCGCTGCCGCCGCCGCTGCTGCTGCCGCCAACAAGGAAAAGGAGAATTAGCAAACCGGGCAAGGTACTGCGGCAGCCGAAGCTAGCCAGGTGCAAGATCAGAATCCTGCAACACACCGGCGACCTGGGAAAGAACACGTGAGAGACCAAACTCCGGACGGACACGTTCAGCACGTGCCGTTGGATAAGCATGGCAAGCCAATCTATCCAAAAGGAGAAGGTCACAATAGCAGCCAGGGGGAGGACGACGTCCATCTCTAACCGGACGAATTTGATGGTGCCGTCAGGGAGTACCTCGCGCATAATAAGCGAGATTTTCTCCTGTTGGCCAAACAACAAAAAACTCTCAATCGTGAAAAAGGCCAACCTTTGCGCAGCGATGATAGAGAGCGGGAAGTTACATCCAAATCGCAATCGCGACAAAAGTCCCCAAGCATCAGGATCGTAGGCGCACGGGATGTCGGGATTCCCTCTAGGAGATTCGTTGATGATCGCCGACGTGACCGCCATCACATCTCACCTCGCCGCAACGTCATCTCACCTCGGCGTGACGCCAGCTCACCTCAGCGCGATAAGGACAGTTACCAAGGAGGGAGGTTCGGCGTGTACGGGAGGATCTCTACCCTTTTCACCAACCGAATACTTTACACTCCCCTCCCGGATAAGTACAGAGTCCCGCCTATCAAACCATACAATGGATCATGCGACCCGAGGAATTTCCTGTCCCAATACCAATACAACATGGTCAACCAGGGACTCAGCAATGATATCTATATGTGCAAAGTTTTCCTAGAATTGTTGGTAGACAATGCACGCATGAGGTTCGATAGTCTACCACCTCGCAGTATCGGGTCGTACGACGAGCTGATGGACGCCTTCGAGTGAAGATTTTTCTAGAAGACTGAGGCAAAGACCACCGCAGCACATCTACTCACCATCAGGCAAAGGCAAGGCGAGCCCATCAGTGACTTCATGACTAGATTCAACGAGGAAAGTTTAAAAGTTGATCGCCTAACTGATGAGGTCCTCATCTCGGCCTTTCAGAACACTATCCAGTCTGGTGCCCTATACAAGGAGATTATAAAGGACGAACCCCAAACTGCGAGGCAATTATGGAGCATAGCAGATCGATTCGCAAGAGCCGACGAAGCTGATAGGCGTAAACGCGAAGCTGACAAGGTCAAACCATCAGATCGGAAGAAGGAAGATCGGAACGACCGAGGCCAAGGTCGGCGAAGTGCCTTCGACAGGCTGCAGCGTGCACCTCTGGAGTCCAAGCTCGGACCTCGGCAGAACCAGGAGAAAAGTCAATTCACCCCATTGACGAAGCCGAGGACAGAGATCTACGAACTGCACACTAACCTATTCGAGAGACCTCGTCTTCTATCAAAAGCAGGGGAAAACGATGATCTAAGGAGAAGTACTGTCGTTTTCATGAAGATCATGGACATGACACGGAAGAGTGCAGAGACCTTGCTTTGGATATAGAGCAATTGGTGTGCGACGGCACCCTTAAGAGGTACCAGAGCCGCGGCCAATATGAAGCCCGACCTCAGGGCAAAGGAAAGCGCAAGCCGAATAGGGGAGGGAACAACTGCAACCCCGTTGATAAGAAGCCGAAGCGTGAAGATGATGACGAGGACGAGGACCAACCTCAGTTCGACAGAATCATCACTGCCATCACCGGGCTCCCCCAAGGTGCAACAAAGTCCTCACTCAAGGCCGAGGCCCGAAGTCCCCAGAATGATGAGTCTTCCCATAAGAGGTTCAAAAAGGACGAGGCCATCACATTTTCTGAGAAAGACCCGGTACCAGAAAGAATACCTCACCAAGATGCACTCGTGATCGAAGCAGTCATTGCCAACAAGCTAGTTCAGCGGGTATTCATCGATAGCGGAGCTTCGGTGAGCGTTCTCTTCAAAGATTACTTTGAGAAACTAGGAATCGAAGAGACACGCCTCACGCCGGCACCAATCCCCTTAAAGAGCTTCGTACAGCAAGAGACACACGGAGGGGGTCATCTAACTCCCTGTTACGGTAGGGAAACATCTGATGTCCTCCACCAAAGTGGTACCCTTCTTCGTCGTAAAAGCCCATTCACCGTACAACATTATCCTGGGCAGAGGTTGGTTAGTTGCGGTGAAGGCTATATGCTCGGCGTACCGTTTAACAATTAAGATCCCTTCAAAAGGAGGAGTTATTATGGTTCGTGGGGATCAGAAACGAGCCAAGGAATGCATACATATTGCTCTACGAGGTGTTGGAACTCCTCAGCATCCACAAGCATAGCAATTACAGAAACCAGAGTTGCTGGAAAAGACATCGTTTGCATCTGACGAGCCAGTAGAAGACGTCGCACTGTATCGAGATGACCCGTCTAAGGTCGTCAAAGTGGCTTTGCTGGCGGAGCCGAACTCAAAAAGTAGATCGTCCAACTCCTAAGGGAATACAAAGACGTCTTCGCTTGGTCACCCCTCGAAATGACCAGGGTCTCACCAAGTATCATCACACACCGGCTGAACATTGACCCGGGAGTGAAACTAGTTCGGCAAAAGTAACGGGCAAGTCATATATGACGAAGTGCATCAGCTTCTGAAGGCACATAAACGAGAGCTCGCCTACATAAGGGAAGCCAAGTACAAGTAGCAAGTGGCTCGGTATTATAACCAAAGAGTCAAGTACCAACAGTTCCAAGTAGGCGACCTCGTTCTTTGGAATAACAAAGTAAGCAAGGCTACAAGGCTCGGCAAGCTCGAAGCCACATGGGAAGGACCTTACCGAGTTGAAGAAGTCCTCGGCAAAGGGTCGTACAAGCTCACCCACTTGTCCGGTAAGCCAATACCCCGTGCATGGCACATTACTCATTTAAAGAGATACTTTGCATAAGTGGCTGAGAGTAATGTTCAAGTCCATATAGATTATTTAGGTCATATTTGTCAAGAGTCAGGTCATCCTTTTTATTTTTCCTTTAATTGTTTGGTCTTTGCATATCGCATCTTGCACATCTCTCTTTTCTACTTATGCATATTATCTCATATATATAATTGAAAATCTTGACGAGGATGAATGAAACCCTAAAATAGGGTAAACTATAAACGCGCGTAAGGGGACCACCCCTATCGATACTTCTCGACATATAAGGAACCTAAAGTCAATCCTCGTCTTATGACGAGGAAGAGCTACTTAAAGCCAATCCTCGTCTTATGACGATGAAGAGCTACTTAAAGCCAATCCTCATCTTATGACGAGGAAGAGCTATTTAAAGTCAATCCTCGTCTTATGATGAGGAAGAGCTACCTAAAGCCTAATCTCGTCTTATGACGAGGACAAGCTTCCTAAAGCCTAACCTCGTCTCATGACAATGATGAGCTACCTAAAGCCTAACCTCGTCTCATGACAATGATGAGCTACCTAAAGCCTAAACCTCGTCTTATGACGAGGTCGAACTATCTAAAGCCTAAACCTCGTCTTATGACGAGGTCAAGCTATCTAAAGCTTAAACCTCGTCTTATGACGAGGACGAGCTACCTTTGTTTAAAAATGAGGACGAGCTACCTTCGTTTAAAAATAAGGACGACCTACCTTCATTTAAAAATGAGGACGAACTACCTTCGTTTAAAAACGACGATGAACTACCTTCGTTTAAAAACGAAGACGACCTACCTTCATTTAAAAACGAGGACGAACTACCTTCGTTCCAAATGAGGATGAACTTACCTTCGTTTAAAAATGAGGACGAACTACCTTCATTTCATACGAGGATGAGATACCTTCTTCATACTAGGATGAACTACCTTCGTTTCATACGAGGACGACTACCTTCGTTTCATACGAGGATGAACTACCTTCGTTTTATTACGAGGACGAGCTACGTACTATTACCTTAGTATATTACAAGGAGAATTGTGAGTTATACCCTTATGAGGACGGACACTCACAAATAAAACTTCAATTTTATTTCGACAAAGGAGAAGAAATACAATGATTACATACACTAGGATAAAGAGGAGCCCAGAGGCTGACTAAAGCTAAGCCAATCTCTAGCAAAATCTCTACTAGTGTTCAGATTCAGGATATTATCTATATTGATTCTACCCCCGCCTCTACTTTGTCCTGTAGCTCCTCTACCTCGGCTACTCTGAGCCCCGACTTCGGACACTTTGGCTCCCCCGACCTCGGCCTCATTCTGGACATGACCAGCTCTACCTCATCTTTTAACGGGACAAGTCAAACTCGACTTCGTCGAATTTATTTTTCGACAGGGCAAGACATTTCTTTTTTACCTCGTCTTTTGACGGGACGAGCTGAACTCGACTTTGTCAAATTTATTTTTCGACAGGGCAAGGCATCTTTTTTACCTCATCTTTTGATGGGGCGAGCCGAACTCGACTTCGTCGAATTTATTTTTCGACGGGGCAAGGCATTTTTTTTACCTCGTCTTTTGACGGGACGAGCCGAACTCGACTTCGTCGAATTTATTTTTCGACGGGGCAACGTACTTTATACTACACTACTACCTAAACTATTTCCCCTAAATAACACCCTCGCTTCTACATCTTTTTGGGGGGTGTGATAGGATACAGCCCAGCTCCTAGACCCAAGCATCAGGCCCAATATAATTGGGCCCCGATAGTTAAGCTCGGCCCACGCAGCTCGACCCAACTAAGAATAAGAGACTTCTTCACTAAGGCAATCAAGACTCCTACATCGACTACAAAAACTCCAAGAGAGATATAGAAGTTCGGTGTCTATCGATAAGAGGATGATCAAGCCAAATAGTCCAAATAGGAGAAGACTTTGAATCATAGTCAAACTCCATGTAATTACCTATAAATAAGGGCTTAGAATAGAATGAAGGGAGAGGAATCTTGTAAGCAACACACACATACTAGCAATAATATCCATACTATCTTTTTGCTCTATGGACGTAGATCTATTCCGGTAGATCAAACCATGTAAATCCCTCATGTCCCATTATTTTGTGTTCATTTATTCCTTGTCAACATTCATTAATTGCCTACGAAAATAAGATCGATCTGCCTACGAACAGCACAACCCCACTGGTTTCTTCTCTGATTAGGAAGAGAAAAGGATGATCGGCCACGAACCTCAGCTTCGGCGGCTCATAGTACATCGAACACCCCATATCATCATCCTCCTCAGTAACAGCCGCAGCTTCCGTCCCGGACTCGTTCACCTCCACAAACGCCTTATGCAACATCCTGTTCACGAAAAGCACCTCCGAATGACCATTGGAGTCGTCCACCATCTCAGTCAGACCTCCCATATCAAAAAGATCCACCACTCCTAGTTTCTTCATCACTTCATTAGCAGTGAACTCAAAAGCAATCTTAAACTTGGGAATCCGGAAATCAGCAAGCTCCACACACGTGTCGGGGAGGTGGCGGTGGATGAATCCGGGCTCCGAGCAGATTCTTTCCATTAATGGCGGCAGGCCGTCTTTGTTATCCGGAAGATAGATGTACATTGAGAAACTACGGTGGTTGTCGTCGCCTCGTCTGTAGGGCAACTTGGCAACTTTGAAGCCCTCGAAAGCACAGACGAATTGTCATTGCCAGCTTCTCATCAAGGGTACGCGTACACGGCTTACGTCTGAGAGGTAGAAGTCATCGTCTTTCATTAGATCTGGATCGAATTCGTCAAACCATGCTCCTTTGAAGTAGATTGCATTTGCTAAGATAAGTCCAGTATCCCCGGTGATTGAATCTGGTGGAAGTATTTCTTCGATCAGCCCTCTTGTTTCCTTTGTCACCCACTCATTCACTTCTTTTCTTGCCTCTTCAGCCTTCAAATTAATAATATCAACATCAACAGTAGTGTTAACTATCAGCAAACAAGAAAAGAGACGAGAAAAAGCATGTATGGGACAACATTTTATCCTCAACATGATTCATATTTCCATTGATTGCACCAAAACCTAGCTTAGAATTGAAGAAATAACTAGAAAAACTAAACGCATTAGTTTATATTTTCATTAATTTTACAACTGAATAAATAGAAAAAATAAACTATATTGAACATCGCAATACTCATTTAAAACAAAGGGAAAAGTTGCAAATTAAAGCACTCATAACGTTGCCACTTAGGAGCAAAAACACCTCTAATTAACGAAACATTCGGAACAAAAACACCCTCAAGAACCCCCCTCTAGCTCCTCTCACAGACGTTAAATGGCCGTCGATAATTAGAGCTTATCAAAGTAACGGGTGTTGTTCATTCATGGTTGATAATAATATTTTCAGAGAGGGCAGTTTAAGAGGGTTTTCGCACCACTTATGCAGACGTTGAGGGTGTTTTTACTATGAACATTTTCGTTAGAGGTGTTTTTACTCTGAAGTAGCAACGTTAAGCGTGTTTTTGTTAGTTTTCTCTAAAATAAATTATTAATAACTAACTACTGAATAGAAATATTATAAATACTATAAAATAACTGATAGAAAGGGGAAAAAAATCTAATGTGAAATTAGCCAAGAACCAAATAATATACTCTATATATTGTTAAGAAAGAAGAAAAAGCAAAAATAGAAAAAGGAAAAACCTTTACCTTATATAGAAAATCAGCAGGTTCGGCGGCAGCCTTATAAAAATTGTGGACGATATGTCGGAAAGCAAGCTTGAGAGTGAGGCTCCGATCGAGCCAAAGCCCATTTTTGGTGGACAAAAGGGGCCCACCAAGAGGACTGCCATCAGCCAAGACCGTAGTCGCAATCCGTGAAAAGAAAAAATTGAGTTCTTCCACACGCTCCGCCTTCAGATAAGCGAGAAGCTGCGCACGTGTGTAGCCGCTACAGCCGGCAGCAGTCATGGCTAGTACCATATGTATTGAGAGCGGCAACAGAATTAGGTTTTTCCCATCGGCGTGGTCGGCGATCACACGCTTTGCCAGCCTCAAGTAACCGTCCGTCTCTTTCTCCACCAACTCACTCACCTAGCTCATTGTTTCCGGCCACGTTAGGGTTAACGAGACTGCAATTTAATGCAAGGGATTAGTACACAATTATAATTATAAACCCTAAATACTGAATTGTAACCACGACAGTCCATATATATAGCCCTCCTTTTTAAATTGATAAACCCCTTATTAGAATCTCTCTACATATATATAAAAATATATCATATAAAAACTAATTAATTGTGATTTAAAATCTATAAATTTTTTTAAGACCGATGATCTTAGTAGATCAATTGTTATAGTATTGTAGGATTTTGTCTAAATAAATGGTAAAAGTAGTGAATTTAAGATAAATCCCTTATTAGAATCTCTCTTACGTATATATAAAAATATATCATATGAAAATTAATTAATTGCGATTTAAAATCTATAATTTTTTTTAAGACAGTTGATCTTAGTAGATCAATTGTTATAGTATTGTAGGATTTTTCCTTTGTCATATGAGAACGTTTCTTGACCAAGTTGTCTTGCTTTAATTTATATTCATATTTTTTGTACAAATTCCTATATATGGTTATGCACTCTTAATGTTTCTTCCATAAAGTTTAATGTTCTCAAACTGAAATATATTGCTCTGTAACTTGGATTAACATCAACAATCCATTATATTAACAAATAGTATGATGGATCATCACGAAATATATGATGAATATAATTAGAAAATTTTATGATCATGCATGAATAAATATATAAGCACGATTCTATCTATAAAATATATAAAAGCTCAATTGTTGGCAATAATTACATCTTTGCCATTTTTCCTCCAAAAATTACATGAATATATCCAAAAGTCATAACATAAGTATTGACTAACTATTTATATGTATAAGTCAAAGTAATCTAATATTCTAAGGTAATACACAATCAAAAGATAAATGTTAATTTTGGGATGAAGCTCAATATCTTATTTAAACTATAATTCAAATTAGAGTGGTGTTGGATGGTTTCCCTATAAATGCAAGCATTATTAATTATTCTCACCAATTTTTTTTGCACTATTTAATAAAACTATCTCTCAATGTGTTTTTATTTTTCTTTTAATTTTTTGAATAATCTTTTAGAACAACTATTTCATTTTTAATATTTTTTTCTAACAAAAACTATGATTTTTGCTCGGAATTTAATTTATTTATTTGAAAAAACGTGTTACATACTATTTGTTTTCTTTGATATTGTTCTATCATCTCAGTTGCATTTTAGGCAATCTATGGAAATTATATTACATTTGCAAGAGATATACATATAACAAAACAACCAAACTACATATATCATTACGAGATTTATACATATTTTTTTTATTTATTTAAAAAATAGCTCTTATATTTATTTATTTATTTTATTGTACAATAGTCAAATTTGGACTGCATGCACTGAATCGAAAAAAATAGAGATTATTTTATAGACATAAACATGATACTTATTATTAATGGTTTGCAGGTGTATAACTGGGTCTTTTACTCTTTACAGTATGAGAAAATGTTAAAAAAACTTATAATTCTAAAGTTTCGAAACATTTATTCTCTTGTAAAATGTTAAGATCGAACATACAGATTGCATCACACACCATTAAATTTAAAACTTGAAGATTAGATAGCACATTAATAAATTTAGGAAATACTATACATATAGTAAATTAATAGTAATATACTACTATTAATTAAAAAAAAACTCTTTATTTCAAAGTAATTTTATTATCATTCAATATAATATGTCGTGTACTTTATTATTATAATTTTTCTTATAAGGTTGATCAGTGTACGACCCAGTACATCGCAAAGTGACTCGAATTCCCGACTTCTTGATTGGAGGGATTTGTCTGTTTACCTTTAAATTATCTTCCATTATTTTCTAATTAATAATAAATTTTATTTTTATTTCTTAAAAAGTAACTAATCTTTTGAAAGTCACTAAAATATCCTTCCTACCACTGCATGCTTTTTATGTACTATTATTAATATTTAATTATTAAATATAGAAAACAGTTGATATTGTAACGAGCAACCTTTCGTGGAGAAGCAGGCATCCCCCTTCTATTTTAATCTTCACTAAGCCATTTTAAACTCTAATTTTATTCTTTCTGCATCAATGGCTAATAGCGACGATGGGATTGAATTCCCGCCAAATTCATCCCTTTCTCCACCGCCGCCGCCTCCGTTTCTGCGCATTCCTCTTCATTTGTGCGGCTTCAAAACTGGAGACACCGTTCAGGTACGAGACGACACCGGCGAGTTGCAATTTTCCGTTCAGTTCAATCTCCGCAGATAAGACCGCTGTTCCGACAACGACTTCAGCATTCTCGAAGCAAACATCCCAGATACCAGAAACTCTCGTGATTCCGTTCAATCATCGCCGTATCTGACTCCAACTTCTTCTACTGGCCGATTTGAGAATCACAGTAACAATTCCGATGAAAATTCAGGGTTTGGCGAAGCGTTTTCGAGAGGCGGCGTTATGACACGGTTGAGGAGCGGCGCATTATCTCCGGTGAAGTACTATTTTGGTGGGATTTACGGAAAGAGAATGAAGTCGAAGAAGGGGACACAGAAAGCAGAGAATCTGTTCGACAAAATGCTTAGGAGACGGAGTTTGCCAGTAAAGCCTTGCAATTTATACGCATTCTTCCTGATGAAGAATTGGGGCGTCGGGAAACGGCATTCATTTGCGGAAACGAGCAAGAGGTTGAGTAAACAGTGGTCCGACCTCCCCCAGAACGTGAAGAAGGTGGACATTTTATCTTCTTTTGTTCTTTTGGAATTATTGATGATGATTGATTACGATTTGGGACTGTGTTCGACTGTAATGTTTCTTTTGATGATGATTTTGTGATAGGAGTACGAGGAGATAGCTCTAAAGGATAATGCAAGGTATAAGAAGCAGTGCTTGCTACTAAGGACAACCTCTTGCTCCAGTTAAGGTTATCAAATCTTCATTGTGGCCGAGCTGAAATCATTGGGTATGAATCTACATATATATAAGGTAACTAGTTAGATGATGTACATCCCAAATGATCATAGCAAATGAATACATAGAATGCCTATTGAATAACTTTGAACTAATTTGCCTATGCTTGGGTTTTGAATGTATGCTATTTTTTGTTGTAGTCTAGATCAGTTCTATAGTTTATACTCGGCCTCTATGCTAAAAAACCAAATTCTTTGTTCAAATTCAATGTTCAAACATAGTGGTTATTGAATTCATTGGATTTCAATCGAGGGCGAAGGGATCATTTGTAGACATATATATCGGATTCATGCTAGAATAATAAACCTTAATAAGTACTCTGTATGTTACAAAAGGCCCCAGAATAATGATACATGCCAATTGCTAAGAAAAGATACAGAAAGAAATAAGGAAATAAGAGGTAAAAGAAAAATGCTCCAGTTGATTGAAAGAAAGCCAGCACTCACCAATAAATTAAGGAAATTGAGAATGGTTTGAGGAGCTTAACAGCTGTGTGTCCAGATGAATAAGATGCCAGAATTTGGCCATGTTATTGAACTCTTTTATATACATAAATAAATATTTTAAATTTTTTTTTATAAAGGTGGGAAAAAATTGAGGACCATTGTTATGTGTGGCTTCACCACTAGTTACTTTGATGCTGAAAACGTATGTAACAACTATGCGGTGATACCTGTCTGAGTCCAACACCACTTCCCCCTGTCAAAAGCATTGTGAGTAGTGTCGAGACTGGACTCCCTCCGGCAACTAGCTCGTTGCTAGTTTATCGGATGGTAGACCTCATTGCATTTAAGATACTCCCATATGTAGCGCCATGTCCCTTCTCTATTGCTTGGATGAATGCAAATGTCATTGCGCCTGTAGTAGTAGTCACCTTTGATAGAGCCGGTCCAATTTTTAATTTATGTCAGCTCTTTCTTTTAAGAGGGCATTTTCTTTGGGTGACAGCTAATTTTCAATGTAAAACAAAGATGTAAGATAAATCCCATATCTGCATGTTAGCAATTTTATAATATATGGTGTTATATATCCATTTGCAGTCTTAAATAAATATGCATCCTACTGGCAATATATATATATCTTTTTCTTTGGGATGGAATTCTAAAATCTCAGCTTGCAAGTTGACATCAAGAAGTCGAACCTCGAATGAGTCAGGAAACTCGCCAAAAATCATAGTAATGCAAATCCAGAACAGAAAATAAAATGAAATAAAGGAAATTATGTAGAAAGAGAAAGAAGATTACCAGTAAGCATGAGGATAGAGGATTCAGGAACTTGAACCTATTGATAAGCATATACTTCATGCATTTCGCATCATTGATGCATCCCTTGAGCTAATTTTTGGTGTTCCTATACGCGACCCCAACAATCACCGCCTTCTTCTGCCCATGGACAGAAGCAGAGGGGGTGGGGGTGGAGTAGTAGTTGTTGTATCCATTGTTATAAGAAGAGGAAGTGGTGGGGAGGTAGGGAGGGGGTGGGGCAGTTATGCGGGCAATGGCATTGCACACTGCACAAAGGATGGAAATGGCGCCGGAAGGCAGCTGATGATCATGATATTAATAGATAACCGTACTAAACATATTTATAGTAATAATTACCAGAAGTATGACCATAGTCAATATGTCGTCTAATTATATCATGTTATGTATGATAATTATACAGAGGTCTATTATAATTACAATTTCCATAACTTCTTAATGCCTATATAGTCATTCAATCCACAACTAGAATGCCATGATGCCCGGATTCTTTTAAAAATATCATTCGCACCCGCACCAGATACACGTGAGGGCGCGATTCTCGTGGGATACGCATCAGATATGCCACATGGTGAATCCTGAAAATAAAAAATAGGGAGTAAAAAATAAATAGGGTACGCGTATCGGGTGCGTCTACCTCAAGAATCCTATGTGTTTGGGGTTTATTTTTAAATAATTTTATATTTAAGGTTTTTTTATATATATTGTCATAGAATTTAAATTCACTACAAAATCAATATAGTATTTTATTTATGGGTATTGATTGAAAATATTATTTTAACTAACATTTATAATGTAATATTTAATATATGAATTTTATTTTTAGAAAATTGGTGATATATTTAATAAAATATATAAATATATAGACGTATCATTGACGAATCGCACCCTAAAATTTTTAAAAATTCGTATCATCGTACCTGAATTGTATCGCCCCACACCCGCACCCATGCAACATAGCTAGAATGGTACCCCCATAATGTTTGGCAATAATATATAAAAATTTTATATTAAGCATAAGAATTTTTAAGTTGTGATTTATTCATAATAATTGTAGGCAAAATTAATGAATACAAATAATTTTTAAAATGGTTGCTAACTCCTAAATTTTAATTAATGTAAAATTAATGAAAATAAAATGATTTTGGAGTGAAAACCTAAATAAGACTATATTATTTTAGTATATACTATGCATAGATTTTATAACCATATTAATATACTCTCTCCGTTTCATCGGAGTATGCACATTTTTATTCAAGATTAGTCTATTAAAATAATAAAATGTGCATATTCAGGAGACGGATGAAGTATAATATATAGGGATAATTGTTAGTAAATACACAATCTTTCACCAAAATTTGATTTTGTACATGAGCTATAAAATCTGAACTCAAATAATCAACATTTCGATTTGATTTGATTTCGCACACAAACAAAGTCGTTTTAACTATCGTAACATACAAACAAAGTCGTTTTAACTATCTTTAAATTAAAAATATTATATAATCTAAAATTTAAAATTCGAATAGATAGCTCTGAAATAAATAAGACAAAGACTTGTATCAGACCGGTCACACAGTGCGGACAAGCCATTTGAAAGCAAAATAAATTACTTGGCCCAATTAATTCACTTGGCCCACAACCCAAAAAGAAGGCTCCTTAAAAATATTCAATGAACTTCAATGTGAGTGCGGACTGATGTAAGTGTTTCTCAATAAATAATGCATGGGAAAGAGATAGATATCTTATGTGGATTTTAATTATTTTATTTTATTTTGTAATTTAAAAGAGTTAAAACGACATCATTTATATGCCTCCTCAATTTTAATTCCCTTTGTCATCTTCAATTTTCTCTCAAATTGATTTCGTGTACAAAATAAGATCAAATCGAAAGATTGTGTATTTGAGTTTAGATATCGAAGCTCACATGTGCAGAATTAGAATTTAACGAAATGCTCATGTATGTAAGAAAAATTATCCCTAATATATAATTCCTATTACTATAATACTCCGTATGATTTAAGTCATGAATATTTCATAATATGATGGTAATAAATAATCTTTTTTTTTTCTTCAGGAAATTAAAACATCTGCAACTAAATTTATTCTTCACTATCTTCGGTTAAATATTTAATTCCACAATTTGTAAACCTTTTATAATATTTCTATCATTTCCAACATATAGTACTCTATTGTTAAGATTGCCGAAACTACTATATCTACACATATATATTCTTGAAACTCCAAAAGATATTTCATCAAAGGAAAACCCCTATTATAAGCCTAATTAAACATGAGCACATCAATTATACTTCTCCATTCCATTTCTTAAATATCTTCATTTTCTTTTCTTTTTCATAACTTAATTATAACTCTAGCTTTTTCTTTTTTTCTTCTTATTTTTCTTGAAACGAACATGTCGTGTACTGTCATGAAAACCCTCCTTGTACTATTCATTCTCGATTTCTTTCCAAACGTTCGATCCGAGGACCCCCGTTTCATAATTCCTACGGATAAATCCGAGCTGGCGAGCTGGTTCGACTCCGTTTTCGCCCGAAGGCGGCGTTAGCGCCGGCCAAAGTGATCAAGGTGAGGGCCGGCGGCGGAGGCGATTTCAAGACGGTAAGTGATGCCATAAACAGCATTCCAAACAGCAACAAGCAGCGTGTCGTCGTGTCGATTGGCCCCGGTAATTATACAGAAAAAATAACTATCCCTAGCAGTAAGCCGTTCATCACATTGCACGGCGACCCCAAGAACATGCCGGTCTTGGTGTTTAATGGCACGGCGGCGAAGTTTAGCACGGTGGATTCCGCCACCTTGACTGCTGAGTCCGACCATTTTAATGCAGTCAACTTGAAAATAGTGGTTAGTATTGAAATCTATGCATTCACATGTCTATACTCGCGATAGGTTAAAAAATATGCTAAACCTAGTGAAATACATGCATTAATTGCATGCAATATTTATTTGGTGGCTGACGTGGCGATGCTATACTTTAAGGAAAATTATTATATATATACCTTAAAAATAAACCATATACTAAAAAGAATTAAATCTTGCTAAAAAAATAAACCCTAAATAGAAAAACTATTTGTAACTGCTACATCAATCGTAGACATATTAAATGTGCCCACAGTGGGTATGAGAGCATTTCCATATTTCTTTGTAGGCCTAGGTACCTATGATTCACTTGATCCTCTTTCACATTTTTAGTGTCTCACTTGTGACTTGGGATCCTATTCCTCGTAGTGTTCCAATCATGTCACAAAATTTAAGTTTTACCAGTTTTATGTATTTTTTTCAATAATTTTATTTTATAATGATTTAGTATAATTTTATGATTATTTTAAAGGGTTAACCTATCCCAATTAGGATTTTATATATATTTTTTAACATTTAATTTCACTTTTATTAGTATATTAGAGTTGATGAATTCAAAATGATAGTATATAATTTTAAAAAAAATCATATTTATTATGATTTACTATATTATACTAGTATTTTTTATTTTTATTAAATAATCGAAAAAATCATTTGTTATATACTTTCATTAATTAATATTGGTTGATTTATATATTGTCAGAATTCTGCACCAAGGCCAGACGGAAAGACGGAGGGAGCTCAAGCAGTAGCTCTAAGAGTAGGGGGAGATGCTGCAGCTTTCTATAACTGCAAAATATATGGATATCAAGATACCCTCTTTGATTTCAAGGGCAGACATTTTTTCAAAGACTGCTATATTGAGGGCACCGTTGATTTCATCTTTGGAGCCGCCCGATCTATTTATATGGTAAGGGTACCTATTATTTATCCTTTTGAGTTACAAGCTATATATATACTGAGCCTTCATGATCAAAATTTAATCACAAATATATATAAGTACCGGTGAGAGATCAGATAAAAAAATGATCTGAACCGTTGATCACTGACCATGCATTATGATGGACGATACATTAATTATAATTGTACATAACGTGCATTATATCATTTATTTATTTTTTTACAAGAAAACCTAATTTGTAAAAGATCTCACCCCTGTATATATATATATGAGTTCAGAACTCGGAGATACATGTGATTCCTGGTGACCCATTGGCGTTCATAACTGCACAAGCACGGTCGAACGATTCAGAGGTGACTGGTTTCGTCTTCGTGCATTGCTCCGTTACGGGGAAAGGGCAAACGGCATTCTTGGGCAGGGCGTGGTACCCGTATGCTCGGGTGGTTTATGCATATACCAATCTCACCGACGTCGTCAACCCTCTAGGATGGTCCAACAACATGCGTCCCGAAACTAATAGGTACCAATATTTATAACTCAATTGCATGCACAATTAAATCTGTACATGTTAACTTGTTTAAACCAATGTTTTAAAAACCGGACCGGAGGTCAAACCGGCGAGGCCTCCGGTTTCTGAGTTTTCCGGTTCAACCAGGATCAAATCGGGGTCGAACCGGCCAAAACTGGGAAAAACTGGACAAAACCGCAAACTAGTACCATATCCGGTTCCCGGTTCAACCGTCCGGTTCGGTCGTATTTTTAAAACACTGGTTTAAACTACACAAATCTGGCCTCATTTGATTTTGTAAATCAACTTTGCATTTTAATTTAGAACAAGATTAGATGATCAGTGTGCGAGTCCAAGATGAGGTAGACCCTAAAATAGACATCCATGTAAGATACTTCCCCTCTGACTTAAAGGTTTGAGGTTCGAGTCACTACGGAAGGGAAGTACGTACTATTATTGACCCTCATTAAGAGAAATAGACATCCAGATATATATGATTTGTATTGCAATTTCGTGTGATATCTCCTATTGAATCAATAGATGATTGTCACTAGTTCGTAATATTTTCACAATATTTACAAAACCAGCAATAATTAAAAAAAAATCAGTTTTAGAAATATTGTGGACAATTATCCATTGATGCATTAGTAGATATCACACAGAATTGCAATAGAGGATCCGAATCCCTTAAGCACATACTTTCTATTGCACTCTTTCTTGTTGCATGTTTGTATGTTTATTTATTAGCACACATTTGGTTAAGTTTTTTCAAGGTCAAGAAAGGTAATCAATTAATTGATTTCATTACTTGTTGCTTGATTTGAGTAATGAGTTATGCATTACCTTTAGTCGATTGTAACTCAATCTAGAAAATTGTTACCTCAAAAAATAGAAGCATAATCCCTTCCGCCCGGATTCTATCCCTTACTTGTGATGTCATTTTCATTATTGAACTAAACACTCAGTAAAAATAACATTATTATTATCATACCCCAACTTGATTCCATACTCTTTACATTTTGTACTTGAACCAAATGGGTACTTAATATAATTTGGATTTCCCCATTTCATATTTGCATCACAAATTATCATACATTTGATGTCTGACTAAATAGAAAGAAATATGAAACAAGCATATGCAATCTAGGGCACAATTAATGCACAATACTCAAGGACAGTTGACCATGGTTTGCTTAGTGTAAAACAGTTAATCTTATGGTTAATTTGTGCAGAACTGTGTTTTTTGGAGAGTTCCAGAATCAAGGTCCGGGATCAAAGCTTGATAAACGAGTGTCATTTACTAAGAAGCTTAGCGAAGAAGAGGCTAAACCATTCATCTCCCTTAATTTTATAGAAGCCTCTTCATGGTTGGTTCCGCCGCTCAACCTCTAAATGAAGAAAACAATATATAATCGATTTGCATTGGTTGTTCAAATTCATAAGTTTATGAATGTTTTTAATGCAAATCACATGCCATATTTTGACAAACCATTAATGTAACAGTATTGTTCTCTACTTTTTCAAGTATCATTCCATCTCATAATACTCAGATCGACTTCATCTTTTTACCGAGTTGCAATTTGATCAAATATTACCTTATTGTTCGATTGTGCAGGCTCATCAGCACCCTTCTGTTAATTATCGAATACGATGATAGTGATTTAATATATGTCTTACATAAAGATAATTTAATAATTTTCATACTCATATGATAAAATAATTAAGAAATTAAATTAAAAAAAAAAAAAGGGGGGGGGGGGGGGCTCCCTAACGTTCCCATTCCTAAATAGATAAAACACCAAGAAATATCGTTAGGCATTAAAATTGTAAGGGCACCTAAGATTGATTTCCAAAACTGAAAACTTACAAAAAGAGGTGTGCTCGGATGACACCTCTTCAAATACAACAACGGAAGTAAAATAAAACCAAAAAAAATAAAACTAAATCAAGAACACAAAAAACTCCAAAATTCTATATGGAATATAATTTGTGAATGCCTTATGGTTAAACACTTCAATATGAAAAGTAATTTACGAAAACGTTACAACTGAAAAATGCAAAAGGAATAGGAAAAGAGAGCACATGCACTCTATTACTCTAAACAAATTTCTTAACCGGAAGAGTTGCAGGCAAAGGTCTCCACTTTTTCAACTTCAAAATCCACAAAAAACTATATCAAAATGAAAATTGCTTGTGCACCCTTCTTAACCTAGATGGGTTGGTGAGAAACTTGGAGACAAAAGTCTTGCTTTTAGACCACATTGAAAGTGACTTGGTCTCTTTTTTTCTGAAAACCAAGCAAAAATAACTATCGGGACCACTTGTCTCTTTCATTCTTATTTGGATGCGAGGAAAGTCAAAACACTTAAAATAGTATTTTACTGTAATAAATAAACACTAACAATCTATCTCCTTTTGTCTCTTTACACAAAACTTTCAATCTTCAAACAATGGTCATATTCTTCCTCGCTTATCTTACTCTCGCCCTCACTTTGATATCTCCCCTCAACATCAAACACTTCTTGTCCCGTCAACGAAGCGCGGCTCAGTTGGTAAGACGTTTTCCCTCCAACCAAAAGGTCGGGAGTTCGAGACACCTCGAGTGCGTGTGTGTGAGTGTGTGTTGTTTGCCTGATAAAAAAAAAAACACACTTCTTGTCCCTCTTATGAACAAACACTTCTCAACTCCATCAACATACTCCCAACAAAAATATCATCTTCCACCTTAATTAGAAACAACTTTAGTGGGCACTTCTTATGTTATGGCACTTTTGCTACTCTAGCTAGCTTGTTACAAGATTAAAAAGTATGAGTCTAGCAATAGATAGACACATATACATGTAAATGAGTATCATATGTGTGCGTCTCCGTAAAATGTATTATTAAGCTTAATGAATCGAATCCATCCTCGTTTCTTGATAAAGTATTCAGACGCATCGTTGGAAAAAAAATCTCGCAAAATCGGCCCTTAGCTAGAGTTCCACTAGTCATGTACTGGTTGTTTCTTATAACTCACCAGGTCCGTCTCAATCAATATTGAAGTCATATGCCTATTATAAAAAATCGAGCCTCTAATTTTTTCTAAGTATCGTATATTATGAAAGCATGACTTTAATTTATGATTTTAGGCAATTTGAATCTTATATTGCAATTCCTTATTGCATCTGTAATTGCAATGACGAATGATCACCACATGTCATGAATATTTCGAAATAAATAATTTTTATTTATGGAAACCTTTAATTATTGATTGTTTAGGAAATATTTACGTCATGAAAATTATGCATGGTTGCAATAAGAAATCCAATATGGAATTGTAGTAGATAGTCCAAATCAATTTTAGGCCCATTATTTTTGGGACCCTGTTGTGAAGAACTTCTTGGGCGCCTCATAGCCGGGCCTTGTAACTCACACATACATACATAAATATCTTAAATCTAGAAGTACGCAAAATATACTACCATAATATGCATGGATTTATACAAATACATGACCATACAAAATATATAGTTAAATTATCAAAATTTATAAATAATGACAGAACAAATATGTAACAATCCAATTTTAATGACTGTATTGGAATTAAAGTCTAAGTAGTCAATAATATGTATGGTAATCATACGTAGTAATCATTACCATATTAATCATGATAATTGATAGCATAATTTACTTTATTAAGAAGGTACGGTCAAAGATTATTTGATAATATAGGAAATGTTGATCCAATGAATATAAATTACTAGGAAAGAAACGAAAACAGTTAGACCCCAATTTTTCTGAGCTTATTTTAATATTTTGTAGTAATGAGTTTAAAGTGAATTTTTAGAGGGTATTATTAAAATAAATAATAATTAATAGTACTAATTTACTCATCGTTTTAAAGTATTAATTAAAGTTAGCTAGAAAAATTGGCGTCCGCTTATCGTAGACGGAAGAAGTACGGAGTACTAGTAGTATATAATATTTATTACTCCTTCTAATTAACTTATTTTTTTAATATATTCAGTTAATTGTAATTGTGATAAAATACGAAGAATAAATTATACTCCACAATTCATAAACCTTTTACGAATTTTCTAAAAAGAGATTCAACATGCGCATTATATCATTAAAATTAAATATAAGTTTTAAGTACGAATAAAAATTCGTTGTTAGTTTTCCTTGTCGATCCATATATATAGAAGAAATACTTCACTTATTTATTTCTCTAATAGTAAAAATTATGGTCGCAACCAATTTATTTATTTTTTTGAAAGAGATCGCAAACAATTTATTGAAAATTTTCATATATATGCATGTAAATGAGTAAATCATTATGTATGTGCGTCTCCGTTTGAACATATATTATTACTAATTTAGTGCCCGTCGAAATTCGACGAGAACACTTTATATTATATTTTTTAAATAAAAATAAAACAATAATAATATAATTATTTATTTTAAGATTTTAGTATTGTTAGGATCCATTTGAAAAAAATAAATTAAATTAAATTAGAAAAACAAAATTAAAAAATAATAAAACCAATGAGGTGTAACAACTCTTGGTTAGCTTTGCTCGTTTTGAATGTCGAGCAATCCGTTGATCATTGTAATAAAAAATAGATTAGGAGGGATGACGTTTCTCAAGTACTTATACTTGTTTTGAATGTTAAGCCATCATTTATATGTTGTAATATAGAAATAATTTGACGTTGGTAATATTTTTCAAGTAGTGGTATTGTTCATATCAAGTTTCATGTTGCTCGAAAAAAATAGGTCAATGAGAGGTAGGATTTTTTCGCGTTGTTATATTCATTTCAATGTAAAGCCACCCGTCATTTGATATAAATGAAGGATATAATGTCAAGCCGCCGGTCATTTAGATGATTGTTGACGAAAGTTGGCATTTTTATTCGTTTTCGATTCAAGTTGTCCATTTTTTTAATATTGATTATTGGTTCCATCATATATGGTTTTCCTATTTATGAAATTAAAAATAGATTTAGCACTTAGTATAATTTTCCCGTTAACGTGAATTCTTTTTAAAATTTATCTGAGATAAAACTAAGATGCCTCCATCATATTTGGATTTTCTTATTGATGATGTCATCTCTCTCAAAAATCAATTTGAGATGAATAAATTAAATGAAAATCAATTATAATCACAATTTAAAATTATTAAAATAATCATAATGTGTTATAGCTTATTGGTATACGAATTTATACCACTGAGATTGATGAAATGGAACATGTGATGTCTTATTTATGTGAGTAGTCTATTATTGAAGTTTCATGAATAATCGATGTAGGATAATTGAAATTAAATGAAATTAATAAATTATAAATATAAAAAAAAATCATGAGCATTTAGGAAAATATTCACATTGATTTATAATAATGCATTGAGATCTATTTTGCTACTTCAATATATATTGATTTCATTCACTCCATAAGTTCTTGAAGCATCTTATGAGTTCTTTTAAAGATTGTGTAAATATCTTATAATAATAAAAATATATATATATGTATTCTACATGTAAGCTATAACACATTATGATGTCTTATAATTTTATCATACGAATTTATGATAAAAAGTATTATGATGTCTTATAATTTTATATTGTTGAAGATATATATGCAGTTTGATTTTGTAAAATAAAAAAAAATAAAGTCATATTATATATAGGTGATTTAAATTATGAGACTTCTATTCAAATTGAAATTCTATGAAGATATATATTAAATTAATTAGGCAAAATTATGAGAATTTAGCAAAATAATTAAGAAAATTCAAGATTGATTAACCTTTATTTTGCTATTATATATATATATATATATATATATATATATATATATATATTCCCTTTGTCCCTCATTTACTAACACTCTTACTATATTAGGATGTTCTCCATTTACTGAACCTTTCTGTTTTGGGTCGTAGATCACACAATCACTTAACACTTTAACACTTTAACACATTAATTTATTACTATATCATCAAAATGCAAAAAAAACTTGTGCCCAGAATTTTGGTTCACTAAATGAAGGACGGAGGGAGTATATACAAAATCAAGATTCTAGTTAATATTATATTTTAACATAGAGAATGTTTTTCATTGCACAATTGAATTGAATTAATTTCAAAAACGAAACTTAATTTTCTTATTTTAATAAATTTATAAATCAAAACTATTTGAGCAAAGATATTAACAATCTTTGAGTATCAATACCTGCAGAATAAACATTGTAATTTTGGTGTTACTCTTTTCAACTCAAAAAGTTATCTAACCTATTGGGATGTTATTAATTTTAAATTTTATAATCGAAGAATAAAAAAAGTATTAATTTTCCAAATATCTCAACAAGCATTAAGAACAACTATTACAATTTACGAAATCGAACATCATCCCATGCCAACAAGCATTTTAAACATAAAGTCCAACATTTCAACAAATCACACGTCATTAATTGGTCTGAATATAACAACATTTTCAAAATCTCTATTGAATAATTATTACAAATAATATTTACAGTATTCAACAGATTTTTTGTGAGACATAATGAGTTGACTAGAAAATTTATTAGTGTACTCATCATTTCCAAATAAGTCGTCATATTCTCAGGCTGCTGTCCAAACCAAATTTTCAGCAAAAAAAAAAAAAAGGGAAGAAGAGCTAACACTACTATATAGTCTAGAAATTTGCCAGACATATATAGGGCTAGAGAATATTATCACTCAAAATAAAATAAAATGTGTGAAACGAAAATGTTGTAATTTTTGTGGGACATAATGAGTTGACTAGAAAAGCTAATTACTAGTTTATGGAAATGTTCAATAAATACTCCTCATTTCCAAAATCATCATAATATCTAAACCAAATTTACGCCAAAAATTTAGAAGCTAACACTACTATATATAAGTGTAGAAATTTGCCAAACATATATAGGGCATAACATTCCTATACATGTGTGTGTGAGAAAATATTATCATTCGAAATAAACGAAAATGTCGTGCTCAGTCGTCGTCATCAATAGACTCCTCCTATTATTCATCCTCCCATTCGTTCCGATCATTGGCGCCATCCCAGCTGATAAATCTCAGCTCTCAAGATGGTTCGACTCCACTTTCCGCGGTGCGTCCGCCGTGAAGGCGGAGACGGCGGTGATCAAGGTGAGGGCCGGCGGCGGTGGCGATTTCAAGACGGTGAGTGATGCCATAAACAGTATTCCAAGCGGCAACAAGCAACGCGTGGTTGTGTCGATTGGCCCTGGTAATTATACTGAAAAAATAACTATCCCTACCGAAAAGCCCTTCATCACATTGTACGGAGACCCCAACAACATGCCGGTGTTGGTGTTCGACGGCACGGCGGAGAAGTACGGCACGGTGGATTCCGCCACCTTGACTGCTGATGCCGACCACTTTATGGCCGTCAATTTGAAGATAGTGGTAATTATTAGTATTCAAATCTAATCTTTTTTCTTTTCTTTTTTCTTTTTTCTTTTCTTTTTGTTTTTTTAGCGATACATGCATTTGCGCTCATGCACACAAGCACCCCGACGTGACTCAAACCTAAACGTGAATTATTGATTGAAAGAAAACCTAAACCTAACTTATTGATTGAAAGAAAAGCATTCAGACAATTGGAGTTGTGTTTTGTCGTCAATATCTAACCATTTTCATAAATATATATAAATTGATGAGTTAGGAATAATGCATGCTACACCTGGTGAAGCCGTGAACATGAGCATCTAATTGTAGACGTAAGGATGTACTATTAATTAAATATTCTATTTTTCTTCCACCTTTATCTTCAATTTCAATTTCTTTAGTATCAAGCGATTAATTAATTTTATAATTAGTTATTATGATTCAACATACTCAATGAGAGTATTTTCGCATTAATTTTAATTTCTTAGTTAAAAATTGATTATCCCACCTAAAATTGATTATTAGGGCTCTTATTATTTAATGCGTGTAATGTTAGCTAGATATGTGTTTCAAGATTCAATTTTTAGAAATAAATGCCAATTAGGGTTTTCATTATATTGTGAACTATTTACTTTATCATATACTCCTTCACACATATTCAATAAACTGTGTCAGGTTGAACGGGACGAAGTCGGAGTATAAATGCTTAAAAATATAATGCTACTTGTCCACAATAATTTCCTGCAATGAATTTGTTTGGTAATTGAATTGGATGACCAATTAATCTTGATTTTGTTGTAATTAGAATTCTGCACCAAGGCCAGACGGGAAAACGGGCGGATCTCAAGCAGTAGCTCTAAGAGTAGGCGGAGACGCCGCAGCATTCTACAACTGCAAAATCTATGGATATCAAGACACCCTCTTTGATTACAACGGCAGGCATTTGTTCAAAGACTGCTACATTGAGGGCACTGTCGACTTCATCTTCGGAGGCGGCCGATCTATGTATCTGAACTCAGAGATACACGTGATTCCTGGAGACCCCTTGACGTTCATAACTGCACATGCCCGGTCGAATGATTCGGAGGCCACCGGTTTCGTCTTCGTGCATTGCTCGGTCACGGGGGAAGGGCAAACGGCGTTCTTGGGCAGGTCGTGGTTCCCGTATGCTCGGGTGGTGTACGCGTACACCAATCTCAGCGACGTTGTTAACCCTCTAGGATGGTCCGACAATATGCGTCCCGAAACTAACAGGTACAGACATATAGTACTCCCTTTGTCCTAACGAACTTACTTGAGTCGTTTCTTGAATATATATTGTGAATGCGTGCAGAACGGTGTTTTTTGGAGAATTCAAGAATGAAGGTCCCGGATCGAAGTTGGATAAGAGAGTGACGTTTGCTAAGCAGCTTAAGGAAGAAGAGGCTAAGGCATTCATCACCCTTGATTATATACAGGCTTCTTCGTGGCTGCTACCTCCTCCCAAGCTCTAAATTTCTAAAACACTTATATACATCCATACACCATACTTGTGATCTTCTTTTACAAAGCAAATCACCCGCCATATATTATTATTTTATCGCATTGTAATTATTGTTCCATAGTGAAAAATGTGATGGTAGTTACTTAATTAATTATCATATTTCTAAGATTGAAATACTTGTTTACAATTGCGCTTCTATGATAAAAATAATTAAGCTATTTCAAATAATGGAAATAATGAAAACTTATTATAAAAATAAAAATAAAATACTCTCTTGTATTATATAAAGAGACACACTTGGGTCAGCCGGAGGCACCGTGCGGCCGGGCTAAAATATGACACTTTTATTCATATAGATTGACACTTTTCTGTATAAAGATTGACACTTTTAAAAATTGGTATTTTATTTGTAAAATATTATGTTAAAGATTGACACTTTTATTCATATAGATTGACACTTTTCTGTATAAAGATTGGCACCTTGGGCCCGGCCGCACGGTGCCTCCGGCTGACACAAGTTTTTGTCTATATAAAATATGTTAAGCTAGTAACTGAATGTGACTTAAGGAAATATGATATTTTCCAAATATTTAAGACCTTTCCAAAAATTGTATCCGCGTTTAAATTGTAATATTTCGGTACCGGGTATTTATGGCAGTAAATTCTCATGTAAATTAATAGAAAATCCTAGTAGGAAATAATGGCAGTAAAATAAATTATATACTGTAACGTAAACGTTTGTACCCTTTAAAGATAATTTTCAAAGTCCTCTTACAGAAATTTGTAGAGATTTGAGTAGAAAACCCTAAATGTTGGTCTGACGAAGCACAACTCAATTGGTAAGATACTTCCCCTCCAACTACAAAGTCAAGGGTTCGAGTCATCTCGAGTATGTATATGTGTTGTACTCCGGAAAAAAAAAAAAAGAAAAAAAAAAACCAAAATGTTGGTTTGTATAACAAGAGAACGCACATAGAGAGATGGAACTGGTTCCATCAAATATTCACAATCAACAAACCACATTTGCGGCTCCGGTGCAAAGGTGACCTAACAATCTTACTAGATAGAGCTCGTCAAAAAATAAAAGCATAAAGAAGCAAGCTAAGGTAGCACAGTACATTACCCTTTCAAAAACCATGAACAAGTTTGAACTCTTAAAAATCCAGCTAAGTGCTCTCATCTGCTAATACATACTGCAGAGGTTTTTGAGGTGATGGCTAAAAAGCAGAAATTTTACCTAGAATCTAAGAATACTGAGAATCCAACCTATCCTAAGCCACAAAACTGGGCCCAGCTCTTGTCGATGGTCTAAGATATGGATCACCATCTGCAGCTTCTTCATTCCGGGACGAGATGCTAAGTTTCTCAAGACCAACCTTGAGAAACTGAGTTCGCTACCTCCAGCCTTCCCATCAAAATAACCAAATGACGATTGTCACTTCGAAATACTATCTTAGTTTTACCAGCATCCCATAATCATCCACATCTAGAAACTGTAGAATCATCACATCATCTGTGATACAATCTCTTCTTCCTCTTCCTACTTATACGAGCAGCATTACTCTTGGAAGTTCCAGGCAACTCAAGGACTGGTGACTGCCTGCCACTTGATTTTCTAGCTCGCTTAGCACCCCACTTCACTGGCATATTCTTCACAACAAGGCCTATATCTTTAGAATCTTCAATTCCACGAGCTTCTGAACTAGGTCGAGAACTTGAAATGTTAAGGCAGTCGAAATGTCTAATGCCACAGAATCATCCATCGGCTTCTTCCAGAGATCCATCAAGATAGTCTTGAGAGACTGAAATGACAAGGAAGATTGGTAGCATGGCATATTACCACAAATCATATTCACCTTGACCACATGCTTGCATAGATTTCCTTGCAGTGACCATTCACAATCACAATGCGCAAATTCGGAACCCGGATTCCAAACTATTCGACTTAGGGTGCTGTCCTTGTGACTGACAACTTTAGCAAAAAGTTGGTAATCTTTATCAAAGGAAACAGAAGCATCAGGGATCTGTAGAGCCCGATGCCATGAAGTCGAAGCAAGATAATCTTCCTTCACGGTTGGAAATAAATCACTTTCATCTGCATAGCGATCAAGCCAGTAGCTAGAGTGCATGTCTGTCATTAACTTATGAACCAACCAATCAACTCTCTGGAGGGAATCGAGTTGCGAATCTTCGTACAGTTTAGTTTTCAGCTTCACATGGTATGCTTCAATTGCACCAGACGCTTCTTGGCTTGCAAGTGGAAGAGTCTTCATCAATTTGAGCCACATTTCTGCAGACAACAGCAATTTAATGAGAAATCAAACAGTATTGATGGGGTTAATGAGTATGCTTTCCAGAATTAGAGTCATATTACCAATCTTAGGGAGCCAAGAATCCTTAAAATATTGCATGAAGGAAGTTTGATCAACAAAATCCAGCAAAAGTTCCTCAAAAGAAACAGCAAGATCCTTTCCTCCCCAAATGCCGTACACTATTTGGCCCAAACGTCTAAAGATCTCCCTCTGGACTTCGATATTAGTACATCTCTTAACTATATGTCTCAGCCATGACCTGCGAACATGCCAAAGGGAAAAAAGTACAGGGCAAGAAAATGTCTCCCTGAAAAGATTTTAAAAAAAAAAAAAAAAAAAAAAAAAAAAGCCAAATTAATAAGCTGTAGCCATCAATCAGAAGAATGTTTAAAGAAATGAAACGCAAGCAAAGCATTTTGCCTTATGGAATTGATCTCTGCAGCAGCATCATCAATTAAAAATCCATTGGCTTTCCATCCAGGTTCAACTGAGTGAACTCGACCAAGTAGTGCTTTCATCCATATAGCTACATCAGGCTTAGCAATACTACGAGTAATGATCCAAGCAACTGGGAGTGCATGTTGTCTCGAGTCAAAAACAAGAAGCGTGCACAATGGGTACTGCAATTAGAGTAATTCATAATTTGAGATCCATGAATCAAAGAATATGATATGCCGCACAGAACAAACACTGATATTCATCTTTTTACCTTTAGTCTCTTAATTCCAAATGTTGAATCAACAGCTATGATATTATGATGGCCAAAACGGATCATTTGTTGCAGCTGCCATTCAGTCTGTATTCCCAAAATAAAAGGGTCATCATCTGATGTATCTCGATAAAAGAAAATGGACTTCTTGTTTCGTTCAACCCACAACCGAATGCTGACTTGGTCATCCAGATCCAATTCGTGAGTTGAACGCTTAATAATCATTCCAAGTTTCTGCACATATTGCGAAGCAACGGTTTGCACTTTGGGATCGGAACCACAGTAGCGTTGAATTCCCTCAATATGTTTCGCCAAAACATTTTCCTCAGGTATACCAAGATAAATCATAGACATAGTCTGCTGTTGAATCTCACTACTAACATAGGGAATCTGCTTAGCACCGGGGCCTATTGCATCCTTATCCAGGGGACCATGGCAAACAGCGCCAGCTTTATTTACATGACGCCTACAGTTATATATAAGAAGTGCAAGAGATGGACGAGCATAGAGACGCTTCACAACAAAATGGCATTGACACCCCCGCATAGATTGAGGCCTGGCTGCACGACTTCGAGTATTTAGACGATACCTTCTACTTGGCAACGTACCACCACCTTCTCCATAATTTTCAGGCCCAAAAGAACACCAATACCTTCGCAACAAAAAGTCAAAAACAACTAACAACAGCATTAGGAAGATGACAGAGAAATTGGATACAAACGTTGATAAATTTACCAGCTTGCATCAAAGGAAATTTTATCGTTTTCCAACAAGCACACGGGGGTTTGCTATACAAATGCAACAAATGAAGATAAATTTACTGCCTCTAAACATAACCTATAGGTGAGTTCTGGGACTTCCCATAAACTATAAACTTTGTCTATGGATACATGAACTAATGGACATTCTGAAATTTACCACGAATTTATTTGCAGAAATGGAGGGGTGAAATTGAAACATACATGTCAGCGATCTCGCAGACATGACGATTAACACCGCAGTGAAAAATGATGCAAATTTCACTTATGTGAAACAATATTATTTCTTGGTACTTCTTCTTTGAGTTCTTTCTAAAATCCGATGTCACGTGTGTTTCAATGTCCCTAGAAAATGAATTTGGGGTAAATTTCAAAAGAATAGACTAAGTTCATAGTTCATGAAAAAACCATAATTCACCTATAATTTATGGACTTGGAGGAAATTGACCCATAAGGAAAAGAATAATGATTGAGAAAACTAAAGTGACGTAACATTTGATCCATGTTGTTACAGATATCATCGAACATGTTGTACAAGGGTCAAAGTGAATTTCATTCAAAACGTTAGATAATTAAAGGCATGCACAGATAATCATATCTTATCTACCTTCTATCTCCAGAGTATTTTGTTGTTTGCCCCCATTGTCGTTAATCACGATCGCACATTGCGATGCGTAGGGCGCAACGGATCACTGATGTCAACCAGGGTTACCAGTTGTGAAAGCGAACTGCACTATTGTCCCATCACGCATAAGGCAAAATAGCGCGCTAAGTTGAAGTCTGTGGATTTGGTTTAATGATAGGACCAATCTGCTATTCTCTAAGGTTTCCAAGTAATAAGCCTAAAATTAATTAACATAATTGATTGAAAATAGTTAATTCTTGGGCCTTTATTGCTTAATTAGGGTTGACTTAGAACTAAAACAAGAAATAAAACATAATAAAGGATGATGAGGAACAAAATGACGTTGAGCACTATAAAGATGCTGAAGATGGTTTGCAATTCAAGAGAAGAGGATGACGATAGAAGCTATTAGATGTTTTTAGCTAATTAGGGTTGCATTTTTGTTTTAGACAGTAATGTTTATATTCATTTAGATAGACTAAATATATTTATTTCAGTCATAAAATTCAAATTTTATGACGTATAATAGACACCATTTAAAAGCTCAATATACAGATATGTTTATGTGCTTTTGCACTACATTTTCAAATGGCACGCCCCGCGAGATGCAAGAGCTCCGGGACATGTTTGTGCAATAGAGCATGATGGGTGATTAATAACTATGGTTTGCCCAACTATATAATAGTGAAGACTATCTATCCTTTCTATGCCAAAATCTAAATGATCACATAAATCTACTATTTTCGCTTCTATCTTAGACTGATCTTCGTTGTTTACCCATTACGCAGAAATTGGATTCAGTCAGTAGTGTTTAGTAAGTGTTTACGAAAAATAAAAATAATAACAGTGCCAAAGATCGAAGAATAAATCTTCTCATTTACCTTCAATCTCAGTATAATATTTATTTTATGCTCAAATTTGTACGAGTTGAGTTTGATTATAGTATTTTTTTCAGAACAAATACATAAATGAGAAAGCAATATGCAAAAATGCTTTACTTAAAAACTATATTCTTTAGTAGATCATGTATGAATAGAGTGAAATCTGAATAGTTTTTATCACAAAACTAAACAACTTAGTGAATAAATGGATAAAAAAGTCCCTTTTGTATCTAGTATATTAATTGTTTATTCAATCATGTCGGAGCTCAGTATTTGATTACTTTGATTGGTAAGGTAGCCTCTGAATGCAATCCAGGTATCAAAAAAAGAAAGCATGGATGAGCCTTTAATTGTTCAAACGAACAAAAAATTATGATTCTCCGTCACTTTTACTCCCAAAATATTGTATATTTTCTTCTGTCCTAGGACAAGGGAGGAAATGTGTTAGGAAGCTAAACTAATACTGTGTCTAGAGAGACCAAAATCACGACATCTAATTCTATGTAAAGCTATTAACTTTCTCAAAGCATGCACAACTTCATTTTAGGTTAGTTCCAAAGTCATTTAAATATAGAACTTCCAAAAGATTGCGAGAGTATAGCCACAAAACTTCCAAAACATCAATCCGCAATTTCAAAAGGTAGAGATAATCAAAAGCTAAGATGTGATGTTTACTAATAAAAAAAAATTATTAAAAGCGAAAGGAAATTGACCACTTACCGCTTATACTCCAAATACTCGTCATTTTTGTATTCCTTTAAGCTTCCCACGGGTCGTTTTCTACCCCTCTCGATGTGGAACCTGGTTGGGCACTCAACATTAGAACATTCTCCAATGATGAAGGCATCAACTCGATCATAAGGTATAAGAGCAACATCATCACATCTCTCTGCACTTCTAAGCTTGACCCAATCCAAATCAGTTGAGCAGAAATCTTCTCCAGGAGGATCTTGTACTTGAAGATTATCAATGGATTCAATTATATCCATTTTCTTCAACAATTTACCCCTTCAACTTTCAAATTTATGTGATTAACCAACCTTCAGCCTACACGGTGCAAAACTGCAACAAATAACAAATCTATTACTATTACTATACTTATGTATCGGATACAAACAGCATTTTTGCTGCCAAAATTGCAGGAAATTTGTAGACTTTCATGCCATTCTGTGAATTTCACAGCCAACTCGAGCCCACCATGGATATGCAGGCAGAAGTCAATTCATCAAGTTTAAAGCCGATTTGAATTCTGTAATCAGTGCTACAAAAAACATGCAAGTCTAGCAATTCCTGACATAGCATGTTTGATGGTAACAAGACTTTTTTTTTATCTATAACCAAGGCATGAATGTGCAGACAAATTATGCGATACCCATCCTTTTAATATTTAAATAACAAAAATTCAAACATTACGGGTTTCATTTAACCAAAACAAATTTCATGAAAATGTCATTAAAATTTTCCAACAAGTATATAAATAGACTACGATAAATAAATAATAACTTGTTGAGTAGTGCGATTTGTCCTGCAAATTATGAAATATATATTAGAGAGTGAGAGAGAGAGAGAGAGAGAGAGAGAGAGGTTACTGTAAAATACTATATTTAAATGCATTCTTTGTAAATGAGACCTAGTATTTATAATTTTGATTGGAGTAGTACCTTGTAAACTGAAATGAAGTTTATACAGATAATCAGCAGGCCATATAAATTACTTGAATCTAATGGGTTCAGAAGTTGGTTAAGGTTTATTATGCATAACTAAACCTTTTAAATTTTCTCAAGGAAAAAAAATAAATAAATAAAAAATAAATAAATAAAACTAAACTAAACCTTTTAAATTTATATTAGCTTAAGTTAATTATTTTGATTTTTGAGCCTCGTTGCCATTACCTTTAATGTTGTTGAGGGCCCAACTCAAGGCCATATAGTATAGAATAAAATGCAGCAAAATAACAATAGTAAACTAAAGATTAAAACACAGATCATTAAAACATGAAACGGCAATCTCACAATAAACTTGGAGGCTCTTTCTTCAGTATGCTACAGTAGTTCAACAGTAAATAGATGATCTTGAAAATCACTTCTAACCACTCATATTTACTCTCTGTAAAGCCATTCTACCCCTTTATCGCATAATACACACTCAAGAAGAAGAACTACTGCAATATCCATTAACCATTCCATCTTCTGCAATCCCCCAAAAAGCAACAAATTCTAACATTAGAAGCTGCAAGGTTTCATCCTTTTTTGGTACCAACAAAATGAAACAATGAAACTAAAAGTAATCTTTAAAATCAGTAAATGTCTATAAAACTGAAATCATTCAAAGTTAGAGCCCAAACTCAAATTATAATGAATGTATATACTTCAAGAACTAAGAATCAAAACCCATTTCCTAACCTGCATGCACCATTCGACAGCTAAGAGAATAAAGCAAGAACCATTCACACATAGCACCTTAAACCGGAAAATAAATTAGAAGCAATCTATAGCTACAACAGAATCTGAAACCAAAAATTTCATACTGCAATATATTCCAACAAAATCAAATGCTGGAAATAAACAAAGAACGTGAACCTAAAATTGATATTCAACTAGGGTTCTAAATTTTAAAAATAAAATTAATATAGAAAAGAGGATTAAGGGGTTTTACAGAAACTGAAATATTGAAGGTGTGAACTGTCGCCCCTTGCTGCCGCTGCTGGCCGAAGAAGAGAAGGGCGCCGCGGTGCTATGCAGATGGCAGCGGGGGCTGCACGTGTCGTCGGGGTTGGTCCACGCCTGCCAGCCGGAGCCGAGGCACAGAGAGAAAACCGGAGAAGTGAGGGCAGGCTGTAGTTGCCCTGTTCTTGCTGCTGCCGGCAGGGCCCGGAGCAACAGCAGTGGCGGCGGATTTCGCACGAAACGGGCGGCGGCTACCAAAGAACAGAAGTACAGATTTAGGGGTTTAAATTTCGGAAATTAGGCTTCCAAAATTTTGGGAAAAGTGAGTACTTTGTTGAGAGGAGTGAGAGGAGGAGACCGCCGTGCATGTGGCGGCGTCGAGGCGGCGGTCAGTCGCCGGGAAAATGATACATGAAGGAGAAGGAAGTGTAGAGTTTGAATTTTAGGGAATTACTTGGGGGTATGGTTTTTGTGGGAGAAGGAAGAGAATGGAGGGAGACTAGAGGTGCTTAACCGGCCGGTATAGGTCGGAACCGGGAACTGAACCGTAAAGAGTGACAGTTTGATTTCGGCGGTTGTGGTTTTAGAGTCGGCGGCTCCGGTTCCAGTCAGCGATACATTTGATTAGGGAGTAATGCCTACCGTGGGCATGCTTAATGTGCCAACGGATGACGTGGCATTCTAATATATAAGAAAATTAATAAAAATCCTACTAAAAATAATTAAATCATATTATAAAAAACTAAACCCTAAAAGGAAAAATTATAGATGTAACACTGTCACATCACCAGTTGACACATTAAGTGTGTCCACCGTAATTAGGGGAGATTTCTAATGATTAGGGTGCATACACTACAATACAATGATAGAAGTTGAATTTCCAACATCCAAATTATTACATCAGTTTTGGAAATAATAATATTAATTTCCAACTTCCAAATTACAATAATCTAAAGTATATAAATATAATAATTCAAAGTAAATAAAACTTACTTTTAGCCATTGGTGCCATTTTATCATGCTTATATATGTTGTGTTAAATTATTTTGAAGTTGGAGGGCACAACTTTTCAGATAATTTTTTGCATGGAAAATCCGTCGATAAAAATTTGAACCGCCAGAAGAGTTGTATGAAAATTGTTGAGGAAAAATTTGAACCGCCAAGAGAATAGTGTTAAAATTGTTGTAGCATTTTTTTGTAGCATTTGGTGGTTATACGGAAATTATCGGTAGAGATGTCAATTTAGCCCGAGACCGATGGACTGACCAGAATAGCTAGGGCAAAAAAATTATAGCCCGAAAATTAAAAAAAAAAAAAAAAAAAAAGCCCTATAGGGCTGGACCGAAAAAAGCCCGAGCTCGATAGGGCTAGACCAAAAAAACCCGTGGGTTGGCCATGTGTCAAAATTCATGTGATATTTCATTACTTTACTTATAAATTTGACAGTTAGGTTGTGTTTTTAATTATTATCGAATATCTTTTAAATTTTTTCTTTATGATAATGTAATTATTAGTTAAATTCTATATGTTTTTCTTTGAACACTAGGTGGAAATTACAATAAAGATTGATATTTAGGATAAATGTTTATTGAATTCTCAACATTTACGAAATTATTTATTGAGTTTATATAAATATGTGTTGAAACAATGCTTATTTTTATATGCATACGAGTTCAATTTTATTTTCGCAAATTCTTTGGCCCGATGGGCTAGTCCAAAACCGAGAGGGTTAGGGTTAGGGCGAAAAAAATTTAGCCTGAAAGAAAAAAAAAAAACCTGACTGACCTGAACCGAATAACCCGAAACCCTTGGCCCAAAACCCGGTGGGTTGGCCCGTTTGACATCTCTAATTATCGGTGTGTTTTACGGACTTATGATGCTTTACTTAAAAAAAAAATCGCATTAAAAATATTTAATACTACACTCTTAACAATAATAAAATACTTCCTAATATTCATGTCCAAAAATTTTGAGCCAAATTAGATGGGACGAAAAGAGTATAATATATCTTATATTTAATAATTCATTACCACGACAAATTCCTGAAATTACTCAAACTTAATATACTATCATCAAGAATTACGGTTTTAGGATCTCAAAATTAAACATAAAATTAAGAAAACATGAAAAGGAAAAAGCAAAAGGCGAAAAGAAAAAACCCTATCTCTAGATGAGATTCGCCTCCAATTCTTCAAACTGCTTCTTATTCCATGTACAGAAAGTCAGAAACACTTCACAAATTATTTCTGGGACTCATTAAATTTACAAATTATAATAATTAAAATTATACAATATTCTCTTGACATCTTAAAAAAATCTTAAATGAATTTAAAATTTAAAATTAGGCTCTAAAACTTGGTAAAACAATGAAAGTTATATCTGATAATGATTGGAATTTTTTTTTTTTAATTCGGAAAAAACATTTTTATGGAAATTTACTTTAATCCCTTATACATGTTCCGATGTTCGGCCCAATGTTGTAGCATTATTATATTTATTATTTAAATAAATTACTTATACATGTTCAGGCGCAATGTTGGACTAAAATTATATTTTAATGATTTTTAAAAAAAAAATTAGAAGTTGCATGGTATTTGGGCTGTAGAATAGAAAGTTACATGGAATTTGGGCGGGAAAATGCATAGCCAACTATTTTATTTTAATATAGTATAGATAGATGCTAGTGGAGTCGTGCGTACGAATCGTTTTGTAATGAAAAAATAATTTTTATACAAAACTAGACCCTTATATGATTAAATGGAGGAGGATTGTTGATTTCCATGTTTAGTGTGCACAACAAAGAATATGAAAAATAATAATAATAATAAAATAAAATAAAAAAATACATGTTTTACATGATAAAATTATACTCATTTTATTAGTCATTTGTCCTTATTTGGTTGTCCCTTTTGTTACTCTCATTAACCAATACAAGTTTAACCACATGATAATTAGTTGGCTATTAGACTTTAGACTTCCAAACATGTCAAGAATACTTTCAAAAGGAACCACAAAATATGACAAAAAAAATGTTCTTTTTTTTTCTCCTTTCATATTATTATATGAATTAAGAATTATAGAGCAGCATTAACATTTTTCACATTTATACACGCAATGTAAACTAAGATTGAAATTATTTAGGCTATGCAGATCAGAGCTGCAACTATTTGTGCTACAAAACTGACAGGACTTTACTGGTAGAATATCAAAGATTAATCATACCTATTAACCTTCAAGGTAACATCAGTTCCAATGTTTTCAAAATTTGGATGGTAAAAAGCATCTCAAGTCGAATGGTAGCCTTCATCTAAGTTATGAAATTGCATTAGGAAACATACCCAAAGGTTCTCTGAAGCTCCCTGCATCTGGGTTTTGATTGCCTTGATCTTTTTCTCTAAATCCTTAATCCTACCCTCCCTATTTTCAGTGTGGTCGTGGATCGACTTTTCAAGTGATGCCACTCTGGCCACACATTCATCATACAGAACTTCCTCGTCTTTAATGGATAATTTTGCTTCTGCTAGCTTCTCCTCGTCGTTCTTTACCCATTCCGTAAGCTACATTACAAGACAGAATCATGAAAGGTTATGGATGATAATGGTGCCTGTATCAGACATGAAAATCTGGAATGGAAAAAAAAACCACAAGAATTGTGGTCTGCTGTTTTAAATGCGTGGCAATGATTTAGTCACTACCTGATGGTGCTGAGTTTGTTTAACCTAGTCCTCTAGGAGTTTTGAGCTCATGCTTAAGATTTTCGAACACTTTCTGGAGGGAAGAAATGCACTGATCTGATGACAATACATTAGACGAATTAGAAATTAAACAAAATATCACTAATGAATGTAGATACTGAATTTCATGTTAGCAATTCATTTCAAAAGACGGAATTATTATTGGATTATCATCCTAACCCTTAGTGGATGATTAGCTGAAGGGTAAATGTAGAAGCAAGAAAGTATACTAAATTGTGTTTCTTCGGGCTTTGCTTGATCAAACATATAAATACAAAAATTTACTTCTTGATGAGAAAACATGATGAAATGTAATTTTACTTAGTAAACTAGTTGAGGGTATTTAGGAAACAAATATAAGCAGGTAGGTTTAGAAGAGTTATAAGACGTAAAAGTAGAGATTAAATCAGTTTGTTAAACTTCCACGAAAATGAAAACAGAATTTTAGCCAAATTCTGAGAGAGTCAATAAACACATTGGAGAATATTTGTCGTAACACTAATTATATCATCAGAAATTTGCATCAGCAGTCAGCCATCAATTTAACAAGAACAAATTTTATCATTTAAAAGGTAAATTGCTTTTGTCCCAATGAATCAAAACCTATAGATGTTGGAGATAAAGAATACATGGGATCATTTCAAAAATCCACCAAAGGCTTATCATGATTACAACATAACAAAGTGACTTTCTACTTCAGATTAAAAAAGAAAAAAAAAAAGAAAAAAGAACAGATTTAGTGTGCTTGCTGAGCTTATTAGTTCCTTCACGAAGCTCAGGAACTATCAATAAGTGAGGATATTATAAATTGTATTTTAAGAAATTGAAAAACACTAAATTCCATACGTTTTCTTCACAGAAATTACAACTTCACTATTACTGATATCCTTTGGGCTCAATTATCCAAACACTCCAACTTAAATTTTATAATAATTAAACCATTTTATATCCTTTCAATAAGTTTAGCAGAATACCTTCTTAATAAAAAAAAATGCAGAATCTTGGACTTTCTGTGAGAAGGGGTCACTTCAGATCTTGTTTAGAGGAATGATTGTCACTCTCCTCTGCAGACCACCCTTTTGAAGAAGTTGTTTTCCAGTATATTTTGTGTCTACAACAGCATTAGAAAGCTTGCCACCAGCAGCTACCTGAACAAGATCTCAACAGATCAACTAAAAGCCTTCAGATCATATCAGAGGAACTCTAAAACGAGACAACTTGAAGTACCACATGTTTTTGGAGTTTAGTGGTATGGGCTCTTAGCATTAACTATTACAGCAAAATAAAAACAAACACCATGAAAAGAGCAACCTCTCTCTATCTTGCTGGAATTAATATAATTCAAAATCAAGGAAAACAGTAGAAGATGTAAGTTACCATTTTAGCTTTGTTTAATTTCTTCTTCTTATTGAAGGAAACCATAAATAATGCCTGCATTGACAAATACCAACTAGGTTTCCTAGATTTCAAGCTTTAAGTGCCACTCCACAAGTTAGACCAGCTATGCAATTTCAAGAACCAAGTTTCGAATGAATAATTTCTGCAGTAGCTACATTCCACAATCTGAAGAGCATGAATCGATATAAAATATGATCAAAGAATAGAAATCATCTCCAAGCACCAAATTCTATTGATTGTAGTGATATGCTTCCAAGAAATAAGTCCTTTAAATGCTGTTTACACAACCCTATTCTTCTCCTGTGTAAGCTGGGATATATAGCACTAGAAAATCCAGTCTTCCAAGCTGGAAATGTTTTGTCTTTCCGTTACTTGAATAGTATAAACACACGAAACTGAGGCTGAGCACCCTATGACGAAACAATAGCTAGGACGTGACTCGCTCGCCACTCTAGCCAATGACAATAAACACAAACCACTGTATTTTATTCCAAACATTAAGGCGTCATCAAGGTTAGAATCTAGAGAAACCAGTTCTGTGTTTGCCTCCTCAAGTTCAACTTCTCCTGTTGAGGGGATTCTACTCAGCTCTGAATCAAATTTCTTCTCTATTTCTGCTTCATGAATCCTGTATTTCGCTGCTAGTGGATGCATGACATCCTTACTTGATCACAGATGACGTGCTTCACTTGATTAAAGTTGTCGCATCCTCTATACCATCTTAGCCACCGGTGAACTATCCCTGTAAACCAATCAATGATAAGATTAGTACATACCAAGTAGAGGGAATTCTTTAAGAACTCTTCAATTTCAAACTTAAAATCCAAGGCAACTTCTTTAGAACCTGAAAAGGCAAAAAAATACTATGTACCCTCACACCTGAGTTCTTTCCAGAATCCTGTTGTTGCAAAGTACTGCCATTGATCTGTTTCCTAAACCAGCCACAGAGCTTTGACTGTGACTTCTGCTCTTCAGGCACAAGAGAGGACAATGTCTCATACTGCATTGACATCTTGTATACCTCGCGGTCAAAGAGATCAAGATATATGTTCATTAATACAGGTGACAGCACACCTTCTTGTGGGAGACCATGTCCTTTAGGAAAGGACCCAACATTTGGAAACTTCACCCCCTAAAAAAATCCTAGTATATGAGATTAAATTATTGATGCTCCCTCCTAAGCTGGACACCAACAGTAAGCAAAAACCAGCAAATTGCAGAATCAATTTAATGGTAACTAATCATCAAGCAAGCTATGAACGAACAAAGGTAGCAAAGACTCAGTAAAGAGCTGCAAACACCAATACACAAATAAACAGAAGCAATTCCTTGTCACCACAATAGCTCCAAAAACATGATGCATCTTCCAAAGTGTTTCATCCTCATCAACACAAACACATAAACAGAAACATATACTGAATGCATAAACAATGGGACATTCGAATTCCCAAACTTCAAGTCAAGTCATCAAAATACAGAAGCTTAGAGTTGTCCCATGAGAAATAGTCATACTAATCCTAAAGAATTACACTACTCAAAACATCGAATTCCCAAACTTCAAGTCACCAAAACATTGAACATCATGGAGATCTATGTGAAGTAGTCGTATCAGTGCTAATTAGCTAAAGAAAGACAAACCTAGCTTGCTCAAACATCAAAGAAACCAATCCTAAGTAAGTCAAAATGCTAAAGCATAGTAACAAGTGATTTCCCAAGTCTCATGGTGCAAACTTGACACGAAGAAGCCATCGATGTCGTTGAATTTCTCCTTATGATCATCCTTCTTCGTTGCAACCGGGACCATTCCCTTCACGTAGGCTAAGCTCTCTTCATAGGCGAAAATCTGAAAAGAGCAGCGCTTACGTCTCCTCATCTCACTCACAGTGATAGAATCCTTCTTCGGATCATAAACGAATAACCTCCCATTATTGCAGCCACCAACGATCCTCCCATCTCTACAGCAATCGAGGCACCTATCCACTGGTATCTGCGGCTGTATAGTCCCGAATCTCCTGTTCATCTTCCACTGCATCTCTCTCTCATCCAAAACCCAAACATCTACTTTCTCGATCGAATCATCAACTCTCTTGGTGCACACAAGCGCACCTAGAGAACCTTCCCAAGCCACAAATGGCATAAGTGCTGATGCGTCCATTTCCTCAGAATTCGGCATGGGAACGAACTTGAACGCCATCTCAGTCGCATCAAACCCAAGCAGCACAGTAGCAGAGAGGTCGTTGTTGAAAATACGTGCAACCCAATACGGGTTTCCATTGACGATCATGTGGTTCTTGGACTCCAGCAGCTCGAAAGGATACTCAACATCGATGCCGATTGTTCTCCATGCATCCGATTTCGAAGAGTAGACCTCGATCCCGACTTTCTTCTTCTTCCCCTTCAAACAGACGATCCTCACCACCTTAAAATCGTCCCCTTCGGCGTTGCAGCCGAACCCTATCGAGACGATGGAAGCGGCCCCAAATTGGGCGTTGGAGTGGGGAAGGGTCTTCCACATGTTGGTGGCTGGGTTCCAAAGCACAATCTCCCTTGTGAACAGGGGCCGACCGAGGCAGACCAAACCGTTGCAGGCGTCGATGAAGAGCTCGTAGAAGTTGGTGGGATCGACGAAGGTGAGCTTCCTTGGGGGCTCGATGCCGAGAATTGGACATCTGAGGAGGTGCGATTTGAAGGAGAAAGAGGTTTTTGGGGTTAGGGGGAACTGGCGGGAGTGGAGCTTGATGAAATGGGGGTCTGAGTGGAGATTGTACCAGACTTTGCAAACGGCTTTGAAGCGGACGAGGGGTTTCACCGGAAGGCGGGAGAGGATGTTGGACATCACGTCCATGGGTAGAACGCAGCCGGCCATGGCGGCGTTCACCTCCGCCGCTTCCTTGCCGTCTTTACGGTTTCTGGTGTGGGATTTTGGGTTTCTTTTCGGAGGCATTTTCCTTCTGATGATTTCTTCTCAAGGGTTTGGAATTGGAGGGTTTTTGCAGAGTGCAGAAGAGACGGGAGAGAGAGAGAGAGAGGAAGCAGAGTTTTTCTTTTCTTTTTGGGAGGGAATGGGACTATGGGTCTCTCTTCGGATTTTTCTTTTTAATTTTAATTTATTATTAATTTTTATTCTTAAAAAACGAAGCTATTAAAATAATTTTTTTCATTAAATTCTAAATTAGAAAGGAAATTTACATCATATAAATCGATCTGCTCGGGAAAAAACTTTGTAACTTATATTTTAATTTTTTTTTTTTTGATTAGGTATATTTTAATATTATTTATACGCATAATATAATAAAAATAGTCTTTCTATAATCTTTGCACAATATACAAATTTCATATCGTACGTTAACTTTTAAATAAATATCAAACAATTTAAGTGACGCAAATTGAATATAATAGCCACTTAATTACTTTTGTTCTATAAATCTTAACTTCCAATTGGTAAAGGCTTTTATTTTAGGGTAAATATCACTTCGTCAGCTCACTAAAAATTAGACTTGAATCGAATTTTAGAACCAAACTATTGTTGTTTTATTGGGTCCAGTTTTTGATACATTTTTTTATTTTATTGATTTTATTAGTGAAGTATGAGGAATGTTTCTCCAACTTACCATAGGTTATTGTAAATATTTACTTATGTAAATATCTATTATATAAAAAGTAATTTTCATTAATATACACTATATATATCATGATTGCTTAAAATTGCATAGAAATCAATATGCATATCATCTAAACAAAACCAATATTGGTTGTGTCTAATACAACCCTATTTTACGTTCGTTTAATCTCTTCTCCATTTCAATATGTTTAAAATTATATCATTGTTATTGAATTACATGTGCAAAGCATGTAACTACCAACAATTAGTAAAAGTTAACACATGTTAAAAATAAAAAGACAATACATAGGAAAGGAAACAAAATTTAAAAATTAAATGACAATATATACGAAAGGAAACAAAATAGTAGGAGCTAGAAAACTATATCTCTACCTCTACTTCTTCTTCGCACTCTTCTTCCTTTCTAATACCGGCCCTTTGTATTGTATAGAAATTCTTCAAAATTTGCACCTCATTTTTTTGTAGAGCTTAATCAATTTCTACGTACTAAGCTGTATGGAAAATATATGCACTATTTGATTGAATAAGAATGATGTTTTATGAAGATACAGCTGGGAAAAGTTCAAGAAAATTTAATCTTCAAGAAGCAACTCTATAAATTAGAAATTATCCGGCCCAACAAACGCTTAAGAGAGAATATAAAATTTCTATAAAAGACATGAGGAAGAAAATTATACAACTTACACGCTAATCACAATCTGAGTTGACAAAGTAAAAAAGAAGTTATTAATGGCTTCACCCTTTATTAGTTTTGCTCCATCTTCGGAGAAACAACAAAATATATAGCACAAGCAACTAACTCTGCGAGAAATCTCATGAAGAAATAGCGTAACACGAACTGAAATGGTTGCACCCTACTATACTGTGGAAGTTCTGGTGGCGGCATAGCTTCATGGAACGGCGGCGGTAACATGTAGTCATCAGATCCGAAAATTGTGTGCTCCGGCGATGATCGGCAGGGTGTTTCAGTAAAATGAAGGAGCAACAGCTGTGTTTGTGCTTCTGAAATCGATCTTTTTAATTAAACTAGTTTTGCGACCGTGCGTTGCACGAAAGATATGAATTACTCTCTTTGTCCACTAAGAGTATGATGCAAGGGGGTCCGTGTTAGGATCGAAACCCTATCGAGCAACGAACACGAACAATAAATAAATAAATCTGGAAATCCGGCGCCTTCGACGTGAAGGTCGGCGGCTACGAGTGCTGAACGCGGGTGACGGACCCGTCGGCAGCGAGGTGGAAGAGCTGAGCGCGGAGAGCTTTCTCCGTCGGCAGCCAATTAGGGCTTTGTCGTGAGGAAGACGGAGAACCAAATAATTAGGGTTCCAATTGATATTCTATTCCTTCCATGAATCTCAAATACATCGACTATCAATATATAAGGCTAAATCCCTACGAGTAGAATCCTAAACTAGGTAAATATCCTATAAGATCAAACTAAATAATTAAACATATCTAAATACTAATATAGATATTAATTTTATAGATATAATCGTATCAACTCCAACCCCCTTTAAAACCACCTTGCCCTCAAGGTGGAGCTTATACAATTCTTCAAACGATTTCTTGAACACCTCCTTGAGATCATACAACTTCATCACCATCCTTGGCTTAGCATTGTCGTTGACTTCCTCCTCAGACTCGGCTACACGGTTGATAGAATTACTCCAAGTAGCTCCAAAAGCAACTTCCTTTAGCTTCAGAACTTGTACGATTTCAATTTGCTCCAGATTATGGACAACTACAATCTCCAATCCAACATACGATTCTGGTGGAAGTTCTTCATCAAACTGCTTACATCGAAACTCAAGTTCTTCGTCATCTTGCCCCAAAATTGACTCATCCACATGGTTCTTCTCTTCCAGCTCATAACTCATAAGTAGAGACTCTCCCACTAAGACTTCCGATTGTAGCGTTGAATCAACCTCAAACTCGAAAGATGATTCAACTACTTGCTCCTTGGATTTCTCATGAAGATCGTAATAACTTTGAGCACGAGCTATCCCTCCCTGCGAGTCAATTTGATCGAGATTTACCTCGGATTCCTTGGTATCGAACTCTGAATCCATGATGTCCATGCGTAGGCCCATGTGAGACCCGAGACACGGCCCAAATCCGAATTCCTCGCCCAGATCCTCCCCCACGAGCGCTGTCGCGGCTCGAACTGATCTGTCATTGCATTCAGCGGGTCGTCGTCTTCGTTGAGCCCCGAGATTGCTGCAGTGGTTCGAATAGCTGACGAAAAGGAATCCGGTGCCTCGAACAGGAGGTCGTCGGTGTGTGATAAATCTCCCGTCGAAGAAGCAATTAGGGTCCTCGTAGTCGTCGACATGAAGCTGAGGACGATAGAGAGGCCGGTCCCATGAAGAGAAAGAGGGTTGTTGCCGAGGCTGCATGACCCGAGGTTTCTCAATCGACGTGTAGTACGGTGAGCGGTCGCCATACGCGTAGAAGTCGTTGTTGTAACGGTAGTCGTCGTAAGTGTACGAGCTGCTGCGCGCGAAGGAAGGCTCCCATGAAGACCTGTCATACGGATGTTCTTTCTTCATTCCGCGCGGGGGATCAACGTGCATAGGGCCGCGGCGACCATGACGAGAGGAATTCTTCCACCCTGCTCGCTGTGGATAGTGCTCCGGTTCATCGAACTCGTGCTGTAGTGGATGCGCCAAAGTACGAACACGCCTATCGGTGTCAGCTATACGGGCCTCGAGCTGATCCAAACGCGCCATAAGGCGATCCAACCCTTGCGCGTAGGTATCCGATGGCTGCGGCTGCTGCATGAAGTGATCCTCGTCGGCGTGAGTGTGCCATGTACAAGAGCCAATAATCTCGCGACCGACTGCCGCCGGATTACGCCGAAGAGGGCCGTCGGGGCGGAGGTTCCCCGTTGTTGGAGGACGGAACGAAGGGAATGTGTGTTGGGTGCCGTCATTGTTGACCATAACTCTCTTTTCCATTCCGTGAAGATTTTTTTTTTTTTTTTTTTTTTTCCGGCTTTTGGCTATGAAAACTCAGCAGTAGCGACTGACTTCTGGCCGAGCACACCAGTAGCGGGGGAGGTTGTGAAGCGCGATACCGTTGACGACGGCGAGTCGACCCCGACGTCTTCGTTTATGCGCTTCAGGTATGCAAGTAATTCAGAATTCTGGTTGAGGATACCAAGCCAAATCCCACAGCCTGTGCGTGATCTTGAGGATGGTATCGATCGAGGAAGAAGACGCAGACACAGCCTGCGCGTTGAAGCTGGAGGCTGACTGGGTCGTTGTCGTTGTCGTTGTCGTTGTGGGTTGGCACGGGAAAGGGAAACGTCGGCGGTGGTTGTTGGCGGCATGATAGATGTGATGATGATGTGAGTTCGGCGATGAAAGCTCTCAAGGAGAGAGCTCTCAACGAGATCACCAATTGTTAGGATCGAAACCCTATCGAGCAACGAACACGAACAATAAATAAATAAATCTGGAAATCTGGCACCTTCGACGTGAAGGTCGGCGGCTACGAGTGCTGAACGCGGGTGACGGACCCGTCGGCAGCGAGGTGGAAGAGCTGAGCGCGGAGAGCTTTCTCCGTCGGCAGCCAATTAGGGCTTTGTCGTGAGGAAGAAGGAGAACCAAATAATTAGGGTTCCAATTGATATTCTATTCCTTCCATGAATCTCAAATACATCGACTATCAATATATAAGGCTAAATCCCTACGAGTAGAATCCTAAACTAGGTAAATATCCTATAAGATCAAACTAAATAATTAAACATATCTAAATACTAATATAGATATTAATTCTATAGATATAATCGTATCAGTCCGTGGCACAAACTTCAATAAGCTCATTATGTGTTATATAATATTATAATTAATTTTTTAATCCTAGCCACTAATTAACCATATCCCGCTAATTAAAATTTTATAGGGTTAATTGTCTAACAAATAATAAGCTTATAGAAATTTGTGTTATGTATCCCTCATCGCACTCTTAGTGGACGGAAGAAACATAACTTTAGATATTTATGTGATAGAAATATAAACTCTCTATAGGATGTACTATATTTATACAGTGAAATTACAATTGATCTTAAGATTTTTGAATTACTATTTGATTGGTGTATTATTTAAATTTGTAATAATTATCTAAATAATTAGTAATTATTAATTTAATATTACATTCTTTGGAAAAAAAATCATCAAGAAATTAAGCAGTACATCATGATTGCAGTATATTTATTGATCATATCTTTAAATCTACCTTAGTATTAATTCACAAAAGTCCAATAAATAATTAGTTTTGTTTGTAACAATGTATCCAAATTTTCTATTGTCACAAAATTTTACACAAACTACCAATAAAAAAATATAATTGAAAAAGTAAATATATAACATATGGATATATCAAAATAAAGCAATTAATACAATAATTTAATGCAAAAATATATACATTAGCAAATAATGAAATACTATTTTTAATTTAATATACATTTATTACCAAATCCATTGGACAATCACAACTCTTTATAAATTATCTTTATAAAACTATTGGACAATAAATAGGTTACTTTTGAAGATAAAATGGCATAGATATAATTTTTTTTAACAATTGAGTTTTTATATATTTTATAGAAGAGAAGAAAAGTGTACACCTTTCGCTTTTGTTTCAAAATTGTGTAAAATTATCTTAGGCCCGCATCGGGAAATCAAATCGTCACATGGTAGTTTTTAAAAAAAAATACTAGTAAGCACTAAGCACTATGGCCGAAAATAATTATTCTTTGGCGTATAGGGGCTAAGGGCATATGAAGCGTCATGCAGAAGATTTATTAATTACAGTAATCTATTTATCTATTCTATTTATTATTTATAAAATATATAAAAGCTCAATTGTTGGCATAATTACATTTTTGTTATTTTTCTTCCAAAAGTTACATGGATATATCCAAAAGTCATAACATAAGTATTCAAATATTCTAAGGTTAATACACAATCAATAAGATAAATGCTAATTTTGGAATGAAGCTCAATGTCTTATTTAAACTATAATTCAAATTAGAGTGGAGTTGGATGGTTTCCCAATAAATGTAAGCATTATTAATTATTATCACCAAGTTTTTTTGGTAATATTTTATAAAACTATCTCTCAACGTGTCTTTACTTTTCTTTTGATTTTTTTGAATAATCTTTTAGAACAACTTTTTCATTTTTAATATTTTTTTTCTAACAAAAACTATGATTTTTGCTCGGAATTTAATTTATTCATTTGAAAAAACGTGTTACATATTTGTTTTCTTTGATATTGTTCTATCATCACAGTTGCATTTTAGGTAGTATTATGAATATTATATTACATTTGCATGAGATATACATATACCAAAACAACCCAAACTACATACATCATTACAAGATTTATACATATTTTTTTTAAAAAAATAACTCTTATGTTTATTTATTTTATTTTATTGTACAACAGTCAAATTTGGACTGCATGCACTGAATCGAAAAAAATAGAGATTATTTTATAGACATAAACATGATGCTTATTATTAATGGTTTGTAGGTGTATAACTGGGTCTTTTACTCTTTTTTTACAGTATGAGAAAATGTTAGAAAAACTTATAATTTTAAAGTTCCGAAACATTTGTTCTCTTGCAAAATGCTAAGATCAAACATACATATGCATCACACACAATTAAATTTAAAACTTGAAGATTAGATAGCCCATTAATAAATTTATAAAATACTATACATGCAGTAAATTGATAGTGGTACACTATTAATTATATTTTTTAAAGAAAAAACTCTATATTTCAAAGTAATTTTATTATCATTCAATATAATATATATATATATATATATATATATATATATATATATTTTTTTTTTTTTTTTGATCAAGCAAACACAATACACACACGCACCCGAGGTGACTCGAACCTCCCGATCTCTTGGTTGGAAGGGAAGCGTCTTACTAATTGAGCTGTGCTTCGTTGTATTATCATTCAATACTAGTACATATAAAAACAGAAAACATGAGCAAAAGTAGTTTCCCGCCCAAACTTCACTCCAGATATTTTAATAATATTTTATATTTTATTATATTTCTTTCAAAAGTTCTTGACGGCTATAAATGCTATGTTGTCGGTGAGAATTGTTTCCATGCAGCAACTTTTATTTCATCGAGAACAAAAACTTTGTAGAACAAGAGTCCTTCCAACTTCCTCCTTAATTAACACCATTTGAATTATCAAAACGATATTGGGATGGTTTCAAATTTATTATTTTCATAATTATAAATATGTTGTTGGTTCCTAAACATTTGAATGCTTCTTCTTCTTCTTCTTCACATCTTCACTCAATTACATATATTTGCCATAAAGTTCAGTGTATACATATATTTTTAACAATTTCTACGCAAAATGGCGTGTATGAGAAAGAAAGTTAAGGAGTGTGGAGAAGAAGAAGCAGCAGTGCCCGCTCTTTTGTTTCCTAGCTTTCAATAAAAATGAAATAACTTTTAAACATTTTGTTATCTCCCTCTGTATTCAGACTACTTTAATAATGGTGTTCGTCTTCCTTGAACTGCACTTTTTACATATACTGTATTATATAGTGGATAAACAAATACGTGTTTTTGGCTAATGATAAATGTGTGTATAAATTTCAACAGGCAATGGATTATGAGAAGGTGGCTAATGAATTGGGGCTTGAGATGATGATCAAAGATTTAAATTTGAAGGGAGTTTTTCTACAGTGCCAATGTTTTCAATTTTTGTAAGCAGGAGGATTATCCTTACTTTTTTATGGTCAACATAACATACATTGGCAATGGACCCTTCAGAGGCGCCTGAGATTGGAGGTGGCGGTTCTTGCAATAAGAAATCAAGCATGAGGCTTTTGTTATTTTCTTTTTTCTTTTTTTCTTTTCGTTTTGTTATCGGGTTTTCTTCCCCCCCCCCCCCCCCCTTTTTAAAACGTAGTTGAAAAAGAAAAACCAAAGGTGCCTAATTCAAGTCTTTGGGCATGTTTTCTTTTTTCTTTTTAGTTTGGTAACATAGTCATCATTTTCATTCATTTTATGCTGATTGCTTAGATCTTTTGGTATTTTGTTGTCTTTTTGTAATTTTGAAAATCTGTTTATTTTTCATCTTAAGCATCAGAGTCATAAGAATGATCTTTTTATAGCCAATTTAAAAAGTAACCTTATATTTTCTTTTTTATATTCTTATTTTCCCTTTGTCTTTTCTATTTTTTTTGTTTTACAAATGATGAGAGATGTAGCATTGGGAAGAAGAAGAAGTGGCCACCGTTGGGAAGACTGGTGGGGTGAAAGTTCCAAGGATTCAGCCTTTTTATTTGTTTCACTATTGCATTTTAATCTTCTTTATTTTATTTTTTATCAAATCCATGCTGATTTATGTAATGTGGCTATTTTACAACAGTCCGATATTTAATGACAATTGGATTTTACTATTTGTTTCAATTGGACTTTGTGGTAATTATTTTGTTCTATTGCCATGATTAAAAATATTATTTGTCCGGATTAAATATTTTAAATATTTTTTTTAGGTGCCAATAGTTAGTTTAAACAATTATTGTAAATAAAATTTATGATCGATAAAGATATCTTAATTTTTTATAATCGATGAAGATATCTTATATCTCATGCATTGAAAATGTAAATCTGACTATATGAGCATATTCAATTATTTGACCTAAATATATGTTCAACTAATTAATCTCAAAGACAATATGAATGAAGAATCCATTCTAATTTATGTTTGTTGATCGGCGAGGAGAGAGGTTGTGATGATTAAGCCCAAGAGGTTAGAGGCGGTGGATGAATAATCCCAAGGCCAGTTCAACCATTCTATTTGTTATACAATTGCATAGCATTGCATTTTTTTTTCTTTAATATTCTTTTTTTTTTTTTCACTATTAGACTTTGTGGTGATTTATATCCACGTAATTGTAAATTCTTATTCATATATGCATAATACATGTATAAACAGGTGAATTTTTCCTTGTCCTGAGTATTATTTATTAACTATTCTCATATTTTTTGTACAAATACCCAAATAATCAATGCCAAAAACAAAACTTGCCATCTGCCTAATTTAGAACAAAGTGGAATCCATGATTTCTTTTTTTCTTTTATTATCAAACACTTTGATAGGATATGGCCTAACTACTAGGCCCAAGTATCAGGCCTAATATAATTGGGCCCCGACAGTTAAGCTCGGCCTATGCAGTTCGGCCCAACTCGAAATAAGAGACTTCTACACTCCTACATCGATTACAGCTCAAGCTCTAAGAGAGATCTAGAAGCTCGGTGTTTATCCATAAAGGAGGAGATCAAACCAAAGAGTCCAAGTCCAAATAGGAGAAGACTTTGTATTATAGTTAAACTCCATGTAATTACCTATAAATAGAGGCTTAGAATAGATGGAGGGGGAGGACAATCTTTGTAAAGCTACACGCATACTAGTAATAATAGCCATACTCTCTTTTGCTCCGTGGACGTAGATCTATTCCGATAGATCGAACCACGTAAATCTCATTGTGTCCTTCTATTTTCTGCTCTGTTAATTCTTTGTTTTCGTGCACAAATCATCCTTGAAAAGCAAGTTTCATCATTGGCGCCGTCTGTGGGAATCCGCATCTTGAATTTGTGAATTCCAATTAAACGTTTTCAAGGCAACAAGTCATGATGACGAGACAAACACGAGCGACTGCTGCTGCCAACAAAGAAAGGGAGAATCACCGGACCAGTCACGATGTTCCAGTGGCTGAAACAAGCCAGATGCAGGACCAGAATCCGCCGGTAAACAGACGACCCGGAAAAGAACCTGAGAAAGACAAAACCCCAGAGGGTCACGTCGCTGATGTCTCGGTGGATAAGTTCGGCCGCGAAAAAGAAGGTCGCGGCAGCAGCAAGGAGGATGACTTTTCAAACTTCCAACAAGAGTTTGATGATGCAGTAAAGGCGTATCTAGCAAACAATAGGCATGATTTCTTAAAATTTGCTAAGCAGCAAAGAGATCGCGATTGTGAAGGAGGCCAACCTCCGCACAGCGATCGTCGAGAGCACGAGGCGACATCCGGATCGAAACACCGGGCAAAGTCTCCCAGTATTCGAATCCTAGGCACACGAGACGCCAGATTTCCCCCCAGGCGATTTGCTGATGATCGCCAGAAGAACCAGGATCGCATCTCACCTCGGCACGATGTGGTCTCACCCCATCGCCGAGTTGATTCACCTCGTCGTCAAGCTGAATCACCTCGGCGCGACTTACTTCCACCTCGTCGGGATGAGGCCAATTACCACGGGGGAAGGTTTGGCGTATATGGGAGAATCTCTACGCCCTTCACTAACCGAATCCTCTACACTCCTCTCCCGACTTCGTATAAAGTTCCGCCGGTTAAGCCGTATAATGGGTCGTGCGACCCAAGGAACTTCTTGTTTCAATTTCAGTACAACATGGTCAACCAGGGGCTCGGTGATGATATTTACATGTGCAAAGTTTTCCCAGAGTTGCTGATAGACAACGCACGAATGTGGTTCGATAGCCTGCCGTCTCGCAGTATTGGGTCCTACGACGAGCTGATGGAGGCTTTTGAAAGGAGATTTTTCCAGAAAGCCGAGGCAAAAACTACCGCGGCACATCTTCTCACGATTAGACAAAGACGAGGCGAGTCTATTAGCGACTTCATGACCAGGTTCAATGAAGAAAGCCTAAAGGTCGATCGTCTGACGGATGAGGTCCTTATCTCAGCTTTCCAAAATGCTATTCAATCAGGTGCCCTATTCAGGGAGCTCGTAAGAAACGAGCCCCGCACTGTGAGGCAACTATGGAACATAGCTGATCAGTTCGCTAAAGCTGATGAGGCCGACAGGCGCAAGCGCGAAACTGACAGGACCGAACCGTCAGATCGGAGGAAGGAAGACCGTAATGACCGAAGTCAAGGTCGACGAAGCGCTCTCGATAGACTTCAGCGCGCCCCAATTGAATCCAGACTTGGACCTAGGCCGAATCAAGAAAAGGACCGATTTACCCCATTGACAAAGCCGAGGACAGAGATCTATGAGCTACATACCAACATGTTTGAGAAGCCTCAGCCAATGTCAAAATCAAAGACAAACCGCCGATCCAGGGATAAGTACTGCCGATTCCATGAAGACTATGGCCATGATACAGAAGAGTGCTGGAACTTAGCCGAAGATATTGAGAAGTTGGTACGTGATGGTATGCTTAAAAGGTACCAAAATCGCAACCAGAATGAAGGCCGACCCCAGAACAACAAAAGAACGAGACAAAATAGGGGGGGGAATAACTGCGGCCCCCAAACCGACAAAAAGCCGAAGCGCGAGGATGGCGAAGGCGAGGACCAGCCTCAGTATGATGGGGTCGTACAAGCTATTACTGGACTCCCACATGGAGCTACGAAGTCGTCGTTAAAAGCCGAGGCTCGAAGTCCGCAACAAGGCGAACCTTTCCAAAAAAGGTTCAAGAAGGACGAAGTGGTTATTTTTTCGGACCAAGATCCAGTGCCACCTATTATGCCCCATCAGGATGCAATAGTGATCGAAGCCGGGGTGGCCAATAAGCTCGTACGACGAATTTTCGTCGATACCGGAGCCTCGGTCAGCATCCTCTTCAAGAGTTGCTTCGACCAGCTCGGAGTGGAGAGGACGCAGCTCGCACCAGCACCAGTCCCGCTAAAGAGCTTCGTCCAACAGGAGACGCAAACGGAAGGGGTCATACAACTACCCGTCACAGTGGGGATTCACCCTTTATCAACCACTAAGGTCATCAATTTCTTCGTTGTTAAAGCGGATTCTCCATATAATGTTATACTCGGAAGGGATTGGCTGGTGGGGGTGAAGGCGATTTGTTCGCCATATCACTTAACGATCAAAATCCCATCAAAAAACGGGATTATCGTGGTTCGAGGTGACCAAAAGCGAGCAAAGGAGTGCATGCAGATCGCACTACGAGGTGCCAGGACACCTCAAAACTCTCAAGCATAGCAATTACAGTTACCCGAAGAGTTGAGGCAGGAGCAAGAATCCGCATCAGATGAGCCGGTGAAAAGCATAGTACTCTACGAAGACGACCTAACTAAGGTCGTCAAAGTAGGCTTCGCAGGAGGTGCCGAACTTCACCGGCAGATCGTCCAACTTCTTCGGGAATACAGAGATGTTTTTGCCTGGACACCCCTTGACATGACCGGAGTGGCGCCCAACATTATCACTCACCGGCTGAATATCGACCCCGAGGTGAAGCCAATAAAGCAGAAGCAATGAGTCTTCGCGGCGGAACGAAGTCAAGCCATTTATGACGAGGTGCAACAGCTCCGAAGAGCCGACATTCTATTTGAAGTCAAATATCCGACGTGGATAGCCAACCCGGTCATGGTCAAAAAACAACAAGGAGGTTGGCGGATGTGCATCGACTATACTGACCTTAACAAACATTGTCCAAAGGACTGCTACCCTTTGCCCAACATTGACAAGAAAGTAGAAGCCCTGGTGGGTCACAAGGTCTTCAGCTTCCTAGATCTATACAAAGGATATCATCAAGTCCTGATGAGCGAGGAGGATGCACCGAAAACAGCTTTCATCAAAGATTTTGGCGTCTTCGCCTACAAGAAGATGCCGTTTGGGCTTAAAAACGCGGGAGCAACCTATCAAAGGATGGTCGACAAGATATTCCAACAACACATTGGAAAGATTGTGGAAGTCTATGTTGATGACATTGTCGTCAAAAGTAGGGAACCAGCGACCTGCGTTAATGACCTCAAAGTCGTCTTCGGCCTACTTCGGAAAGTGAATCTGAAGCTCAACCCCGAGAAATGTACCTTTATGGTTCGATCAGGAAAATTTTTGGGGTGCTGGGTATCGCAGGAAGGTTTGAAGGCCAATCCCGCAAAAGTCCGAGCTGTCCAGGAAATGAAGATCCCAAAAACTATTCACGATGTGCATCAGCTAACAGGCTGTTTGGCAGCGCTAAGTCGTTTTTTATCTAAAGCCGCCGAAAAACAGCTCCCATTCTTCAAAATCCTCAAGAAAGCACCTGACTTCGAATGGAATGGCGAGCACAGATCGGCATTCGAAGAGCTGAAGAAGTACCTAGCCAAGCTCCCGACTTTGTCTGTCCTAAAAGATGGAGAGGTCCTCGGGTATCGCAGGAAGGTTTGAAGGCCAATCCCGCAAAAGTCCGAGCTGTCCAGGAAATGAAGATCCCAAAAACTATTCACGATGTGCATCAGCTAACGGGCTGTTTGGCAGCGCTAAGTCGTTTTTTATCTAAAGCCGCCGAAAAGCAGCTCCCATTCTTCAAAATCCTCAAGAAAGCACCTGACTTCGAATGGAATGGCGAGCACAGATCGGCATTCGAAGAGCTGAAGAAGTACCTAGCCAAGCTCCCGACTTTGTCTGTCCTAAAAGATGGAGAGGTCCTCGGGTATCGCAGGAAGGTTTGAAGGCCAATCCCGCAAAAGTCCGAGCTGTCCAGGAAATGAAGATCCCAAAAACTATTCACGATGTGCATCAGCTAACGGGCTGTTTGGCAGCGCTAAGTCGTTTTTTATCTAAAGCCGCCGAAAAGCAGCTCCCATTCTTCAAAATCCTCAAGAAAGCACCTGACTTCGAATGGAATGGCGAGCACAGATCGGCATTCGAAGAGCTGAAGAAGTACCTAGCCAAGCTCCCGACTTTGTCTGTCCCAAAAGATGGAGAGGTCCTCTCCCTATACCTCGCAGCGGCGGATGAAGCCATAAGTGCTGTGCTAGTTCGGGATGAAGGACGTCGGCAGCTTCCTGTTTATTTCATTAGTCGAGCTCTGAAAGGACCGGAGACAAGGTACCAGCCATTGGAAAAGGTCGCTCTTGCACTGGTAAATGCTGCTAGAAGATTGAGACCATATTTTCAAGCACACACCATACAAGTTTTGACCGACCTGCCACTTCGCCAAGTATTGACTAAACCTGAAGCCTCAGGTAGAATTGCAAAATGGGCAGTCGAACTTGGTGAGCATGAAATAAATTTCTGTCCTCGGCAAGCCATAAAAGGACAAGCCCTAGCAGATTTCCTAGTAACGACCAAATTTTCCGAAGTGCCAAAGAAGGACGAATTCCCCTCAAGCAAAGCCGAAGTCGAACAGCCTAAAAAACCTCCAACAGACTGCTGGAAAGTCTATGTAGATGGTGCTTCAGGTCATACCGGCAGCGGAGCAGGAGTGATGTTACTCAGTCCGGATGGAACGGAGATAACGTACGCACTTCGGTTTAGCTTCCCAACGACGAATAATGAAGTCGAGTACGAAGCGCTAATTGCTGGACTCCGCCTGGCTCAGTCATTGCATATACAAGCCGTCCAAGTTCATAGTGACTCCCAAGTCATTGTGAGCCACATGCTAGGCAGGTACGAAGCAAAGGAGGACAGAATGAAGAAGTATCTGAAAAAGGCAAAAAGTCTGCAAGAAGGTTTCGAATACTTCGAGCTGCGGCGGATTCCTAGAGGAGAAAATAACCGAGCTGACGCCTTAAGCAAACTGGCTTCATCCTCAACCAACTCGCCTGTAGAAGAAGTCAAACTTCGAAGCATTGAAGAAGCCGAGCTAAACCTCATACAGGAGGACGAGCCGAACTGGATGACTCCCTACCGAGCTTATCTAGAAAAGGGGGAACTGCCCCACGACAAGCTCGAAGCTAGGAAACTCCTCAGCAAAGTCCCAAAGTACACCCTGGAGCAAGGAGTGCTCTATCGGAGATCGTATCTCCAACCCCTTTTACGATGTGCCGGACCAAATAAAGCAAATTATGCACTAAGGGAGGTGCATGAAGGAGCCTGTGGGAGTCACATCGGAGCTCGAGCACTAGCACGAAAGATAATGAGGTGGGGATACTACTGGCCTACAGTGTTACAAGATGCAATCGACATTGTCAGAAAATGCCCGAAGTGCCAGATCCATGCGACAGTGCCGAAGTTACCACAGGCCGACCTTATAAGCATGCAAAGCCCCTGGCCATTCGTGCAATGGGGAGTCGACATCGTCGGACCATTCGACAAAGCTCCTGGACAGATCCAGTTTCTCATCGTAGCTATCGACTACTTTACTAAGTGGGTCGAGGCTGAACCCTTGGCGAAGATTACGAGCAAGAATGTCTTAAACTTCGTCTGGAAGAACGTGGTTTGTCGCTTCGGCGTACCTCACATCCTCATCTCGGATAACGGAACGCAGTTCACAGACCGAGTATTCAGAGAATGGTGCGAAGGGCTTCATATTCAGCAAAAATTCACTTCAGTTGCTCATCCTCAAGCGAATGGCCAGACCGAAGTTACAAACAGAACAATCCTGAAGGGACTCAAAACTCGTCTTGACAAAGCCAAAGGAGATTGGGCAGCAAATCTACCCCAAGTCCTATGGTCATATCGGACAACTCCCAAGACCTCGAATGGAGAAACACCTTATAGCTTGGTGTATGGAACCGAGGCAGTGATCCCAGTAGAGATCGGCTTGCCGAGCCATCGCATACTTAACTTCTCAACCGAAGCCAATGAGGAAGGGCTTCGAGCCGACCTGGATCTGTTGGAAGAGAAGCGAGAGCTAGCTTACATAAGAGAAGCTAAGTACAAGCAGCAAGTAGCTCGGTATTACAACCAAAGAGTGAAGTATCGGCAGTTTCAAGTAGGCGACCTCGTACTTAGGAATAATGAGGTCAGTAAAGCAGAGAGGCTCGGCAAGTTGGAAGCCACATGGGAAGGACCTTACCGAGTCGAGGAAGTCCTCGGAAAAGGATCATACAAGCTCGCCCATTTATCCGGTGAGCTAATACCCCGAACATGGCATATTTCTCATTTAAAGAGATATTTCGCATAAGTGGAAGGGATTGAGTTTAAAGTTGGTTAGTTCATATAGGTCCTGAGTCAGGTCGTCCTGCTATTCTATCTTTAATTTTGTTTTTTTTTTATTATCATTATTATTTTATTTTTTATTATCAATGAAGTTCATTTTTTCTTTAAACTTCGGTCTTGCATATTTCATTCTGCATGTCGCCTTTCCACTAATGTAAAGTATCTCACCTTTGTTCTTAAAACCCTGACGAGGGTAAGTCAATATCCGTCACGGATAAAACTAAACGCGCGTAAGGGGACCACCCCTATCGATAAATTCGACAAACAAGGAACTATAAAACCCTTACCTTGTCTTTTGACGTGAATGGGTTTGTCAAAGGCCGAAACCTCGTCATCTGACGAGGTGAGCCAAACAAAGGCCGAAACCTCATCATATGACGAGGTGAGCCAAACAAAGGCCGAAACCTCATCATCTGACGAGGTGAGCCAAACAAAGGCCGAAACCTCATCATCTGACGAGGTGAGCCGAAAAAGGCCAATACCTCATCATAAAGGACCGAATTACGTCTAAGGATGAGGTGGGTCATGAAAGGTAAAACTTCATCTTCCCATGAAGTAAGTTGTATAAGAGCCCAAACTTTATTATTTAATAAAAGGGGCCACGATATAAAACACAATTTCATTACTCCATATAAGGAATGATTACAATTACAAGGACGATTACATCAAGGAGGTGCCGTTGAGCTCGAAGGCTTGCTACAGTTAAACCATCTATCGGCAAAACTCTGCCTAGCCGGAGGTGAAGGCAAACCCATAATGTAATCAATAGGAGCAATACCTCGGCCCCTAAGCGCAGAAAAAGCCTCGACCTCGGCCTCGGCCAACCAAAGCTCGATTCAGGTTCCTTGCCACAGAACCTCGAGCTCGTCCTCGTCCTACTGAAACTCTATTACCCGGGTTTCGAGCAGGAACTCGGGATACCCCTGGAAAGCGAGGTTGCTCACGCGGACCTTCCAAGAAAGCCCTTGAGGCTGCATCTAGAATTCCCGGATTCGGATCAGTGTTCGCCGAACTCGAAGAGCTCGTATCAGCGGTTAAGTATTGAAGCAGTTTAGGCCGACGAGCTTTTACAATCTCATACGAGTTGATGGCTTCGACTATCTCGTCAACCAACCCCCGGTACTCCCAAGAGTCCTCGCCATAATCACACCGGAAACGCTGCAGCCACTCTCTTTTTTCATCCACCTTGGCCAAGACCTCGGCAATAGTAGGCTTCCCGCTTCGGCGGATAATTGATTCGTACTCAAGGAATTCTTCTTCGGTACGCTTGGCCTTTTCCTTAAGTCTATTATGCTTCTCCTTCAGCTCAAGCAATTGAGCCTGCAACCCATCCGATTTAATCTGACTGGCTTGCAGCTTCACTTCGGTTTCATGTTCAATATAGCCCACTTGGTCTTTCCAATGAAGAATTTCGCTATTTTTGGCTTCAAGAGTTCGAAGTAAATTATCGATTTGTGCTACGTAAGGAGAGGCGTCAAAAAGTTTCGGAGACGGAGAAGACTACAAAAAGGGAAACAAATTTCTCATAAGAAATAAAGTTTTCAATAATTCAGCAAAATGCGCCATCCTACTGATGACGAAGTACATGCTACCAAAAAAAAAAAAAAGAAAAAAAGAAAAGAAAAGAGAGACGAGGAGGCGATCAACTGACCTCCTCCTCATTTTGAGATGCACACTCTGGAGCTTCGGCTTCCAACTCAGCATCGTCACCATCCACGCCATCAGCCTCGGTTCTTTTCGGGGCAGCATTCAGTTCGGCAACGATCGCATCCATGACTGGATCACGATCTACCGAACTGTCCCTAATTACTTCGGCACTTAGCAAGTCAGTAGAGGCCGCCAGGTTCTCAAGGAGAGGAACCACCTTCAAATTTTTCAGGACGATTTCCGCGAAGCCGCGGTTGAGTTCCTCCTCGGACACCTCCTTGTGTCCGTACCTCGCCTTATCGAGGTCCGGAATGTCCTTGGCAACGGCCTCCACCGTCTCGGCGACACATCAATCTGTCATTAACTCCGCCACGTCGCCGCAAAAACCCGAGAAGAACTCAGATAAGAAGAGCCTCTCAGTATAGGCTCGGAGAACGGACCCTTGGCGAGCCACAGCATCAGCCTCGGCCGATTCCAATTTGGCCTTCAGAACGGCCACCTCTTTCCGAGCTGCCTCAGCTGTGGCAACAGCATCGTCCGCCTTCTGTTTCGCCTCCCTGGCCTCCAGCACAGCAGCATCGAGCTTGCTCGTCAAGCTAGCCTTCTCTTCCTCCAGCTGACGACGAATGCGGTTCGTCTCATTGAACTTCGAGACCCCATCGTTTACATAGCTGGTAAGGGTGGACGCACTCTTCACCAACCCGTCCACCCAATTATGGAAGCTCGCCGTCACCAGGTCGGCATCCTGCAGATGGTAGCAATATCAGCATATACATCACATAAAACCCAACACAGAGAAGGTTAAAATCCTCACCTCGGGATAATCCCGGTGTTGTTCTTCCAACTCGATCACCGGACAGGCTGCACTAATCGTGGGCTGGCCAACGACTAGAATCTTGTCGCCTGTGGCCGAAGCTTTCTTGTTCGGCTTCGGTACCTTCGACCGACGAACTAACGGTTGTGGAGAGGGCAATCTCAATGGAGAGGATCCCGGTACACTAGCAGTTCATTCCGATGACACCTCGGAACCCGCCTTCTCCAGTACTACAGTGTCCGCGGACCTCGGCCTCTTCCTGTCTTTGACTAGCTTCACTGCAAAAGAAACAACGCTAGTCAAATGATATTCACATTCAGTACACAGTAAAAAGAGACGGACGAAAACCTCACCCTCCTCGGGATACGAGGTATTTTTGTTAAACGAGCTCAGCCCGGCCGACACCAGCTCGGCTTCAGTGTAATCCCGTAATAGTGTACCTAGCTGATCTAACCTAGCAACGGCATCAACCAGGTCTACATTGGGATTCTGACTTTCTGGCTTACTACCTTTCTCTCGCCACATGAGGTGGGGGACCTCGGCAGAACGACAAAAAAAGAACTTATTCTGCCAGTTTGTAAGTTTCGATTTCGTTACTAAACGAAACGAATCTTTCCGAACCGGGGTCAGATAGAACCACCCCGTTTCGCCCAACTTAAAAAAGAACAAACTCAGTATTAAGTCTACTGAAACTGGTATACCCATTCTAGAAGCTTCTACAGCTAATCCTACGAGCTGTTTGAATGAGTTCGGTGCAATTTGACCCATTGCAATACCCAGTCTACGGAGTAAAGCCCCGAAAATTGGAAACAGAGGAAACCGAAGACCGTGCTTCAAGCTGTCTTCATATACGGTAAAGAAGCCGTCCGGGGGAGAACAAGCTCTATCTTCCGGACCAGGGGCAACTAGTAAAACGGAGGGCGGAAATTGATAATTTCTACAAATATTTATAATATTTTCGGCGCTAAGAGACGACATATAATCTTGGACTTTTCCCGTAGTCACCGGCGCAAAGCGACAACACTCAACTACCCTAGGCGACAAAGATTCTACAGTAAAAGTGTTTATTTTTACAGTAGAGGGAAAAGATTGCATTGGGTGCGACGATGACCCACCAACGGCTTCATCGTCGTTACCTATACCGCTGGAAAAAGGAGAGGAAGAAGGATCCATAACTTACTTGTAAAAATTATCGGCGGAATGACTCCTAATAGTGATTTGATGGCACAAACGTGTGGCGAATCTAGCAACGGCAGATGGGAGACGGCGGCTCTTTTTCAGAATGCAAATTAGGGCGAAATGGGGAAGAAGGCGTACAGTGGAAGTTTTATTCAAAAACTTCCGCCCCATTCAACTTCCACCATAACAGCGCGACACGTGTCCCACTAACTCGGGACTCCAACCGTTGCTCCATGTTCGACTTCGCTCTTCAACTTGAGATCGTCCTCGTCTTACCGAGGCTATATACAGTTCGGCCTCGGCAAAGAACTGGTAAATTTTTGACGAAGTAATCCGAAATTATGCTTCACCTCGTCCTAACGAGGCGGTACGAACTCGACTTTGTCGAATTTATTTTGCGTCGGGGCGAGAAGTTTTAACCCGACCTCGTCTTAGCGAGGCGGTACGAACTTTAGACTACTCCCACCTCAACTATTTCCTCTATGTTACACCCTCGCTTCTACATCTTTTTGGGGGGGGGGGATGTGATAGGATATGGCCTAACTACTAGGCCCAAGTATCAGGCCCAATATAATTGGGCCCCGACAGTTAAGCTCGGCCTATGCAGTTCGGCCCAACTCGAAATAAGAGACTTCTACACTCCTACATCGATTACAGCTCAAGCTCTAAGAGAGATCTAGAAGCTCGGTGTTTATCCAAGAAGGAGATCAAGCCAAAGAGTCCAAGTCCAAATAGGAGAAGACTTTGTATTATAGTTAAACTCCATGTAATTACCTATAAATAGAGGCTTAGAATAGATGGAGGGGGAGGACAATCTTTGTAAAGCTACACGCATACTAGTAATAATAGCCATACTCTCTTTTGCTCCGTGGACGTAGATCTATTCCGATAGATCGAACCACGTAAATCTCATTGTGTCCTTCTATTTTCTGCTCTGTTAATTCTTTGTTTTCGTGCACAAATCATCCTTGAAAAGCAAGTTTCATCACACTTAATCGTCTAAATTTTATATATGTATTTTTGAAATTACTTTTATATTTTGAATTTTTGTGAATGTATGAATTGTTGTTCATATTTACTTATTTGTTATGTTTCTTATAATTTCCTAGCTACACAATAAAATCTTAATATAACTTAATGTTTGAAATCCATAACAAATTTTCTAATTTGTCCTTATTAACTCCTTCAAAGGTTTATTTGCCCGATCAAAAATATAATAATAATAAATAAATAAAATAACTCCTTCATAGGTTTTAATTTTAGAAGGAAAAAATTAATCAATAGATTACTCAATCGAAAAGATGCTTTAAATTTTTGCCAAAAAAATTGCTTATTGTAAAAAATTATATAAATGGACCGCCTAGATTAGTTGCCACAATATTATCATAAAGTACTTCCCATACATCGTACAGGTACAATACTAGTGATAAAAAAATCCAATCGAATACAATACAATTTGGGCGGGAAAAGTAATATAAAAATTGGTTCTGCTTTTATATATACAATAGATAATAGATGGCAAAAATTAGCCAAAAATCAACCCCATAATACAACTTAAATTAGGCCCAAATTAAACTTAAAAACTTAATTAACCCTAACAAATTGCAAACTCTAATATCATAATCCAGAATCTACGCCTCCCCAACCCCTCATTTCTCATTCTGAAACTTCTCTACATCTCTATTTCTCTTTGCCTCTCTCTACCTAGCCACCATGCGTTGTTTCTCTATCACCATTTTCCTCCCAATCTCAAAACCCTAGCCCATATCACGCTAGATCTGTGTTGCCCCCGCCTTTGCCTGGCGCAGATCTGTCTCACTAGATCTGTGTCGCCCCTTCATTTATTTTATTGTTGGGTTCTGTTTGTTTAGCAAGAAGTGGGAGTTGTTTCACTCCGACTGAGTTGAGAGCTTCCATTTCAAGAGGCGAACTGTTGATTTTTGACTTTTTCTTTGAACTCCAAAGGCTCTAAAATTCTGAAAAATGCAAACTATCTCATGGGGTAGAGCGCTGAGATGGAGGGAAGTGGAGTGAGTTAACCAGTTGCAATCTTTTTTTTAATAGCCGGAAAAGACAACAAAAAAAAATGAAGCGTAAAAAGAAACTTAAACCTAATACTACCTACATCCCCTTATATTAGAACCCTTTCTGTTTTGGTCCGTCCCACTATATTAGAGCTCTTTCCTAAAATGGCAAAAAACATTTGGCTACAATTAACTCTCTCTCCTTAGAATTGATTATAGCCACATATCATCTCATTCCTTGGTTTCTATGCAAGTCAAATGAGCTCTAATATAAAGGGAATGAGGTAGTACTAAGTAGCTCTTATCTCCTTCCTCTTTTGTTATTGTGTCATTTTTTCTCTTTGAGACCAATAACCAGGGACAGAGGGAGTATTATTTAATTTATTTTTTATTTATCCGTGATATGAGAGAAAAAATAAAGAGAGAAACACTTTAAATAAAAATAAATTGGAGTGACAAGTTTAGTGAAGAATATATATATAAAGCGTATATATACTGGAACTAAACAGTGTAACATGAATTTAAATGGAAATAAGCGTAAAAGGATTTAATAATATGAAACAAATAACTTGTGTTAGTGGCTACACTTCATGGAGACATTTTGAAGTCTAACTTTTAGGGTTAGAGTTAGTACAATCTATGACTCCACTCCCGACCCTTCTATCTCCTTCTTACGATGCTGAACAAACATGAAGGTGTCGAGCTTGACTACCATCAAAGTGAGAAGGCATCTCGTGAAGCAGAGCATACGTGGAATCACTCTTGATGCAAAGTCGCTCGACATTCACAAGTCTTCATGGTGGATAAGGAGCCAGAACTCGCGAAGCGTTAAAGACTTTCTCACCGCCGCTTATTGTGAAAACCTCATTCGTCATGGATATTATGAGTGACCTACCCTAAAGAGGCTTGAGTCTTCTCTCAATAATTCTACTTCATGGATATATGAGATGGCTTGCCTTATTAAGGAGAGTAGAAACTCATTCCTAACAGGATCCCTAGTGGATTTAGTAATCTCACAAATATTCCAGGTTGTAGATATATAAGAATGATTCGACCTAGTAAGGACTAAGGAACTTGAAAAATTCCATCTCTCTCTCTTTTATAGAGAAAAACAAGTGAAGAGCATCTCTCTTACAGAATAGACTCTTTCAGAGATTGCTGGATATTATGCTAAGGGGGAAGCACACTCACTTGGAGGGAAAGCGCCAAAAAGGAGAACAAACACTTTCACGTATTCAAAGCGTGAATGATGCTCTCTCTCTCTGAACTGACACTTTAACGAATGAGAGCGTGGACGTCACGTGGTTACGGTCAATTACAATATTGACTGACATGTAAGTCTTTCTTTCGCATATTTCAATTCAAGTAAGTGAGCTAATGCAAAGCGTCGCTCGAGAACTTTGCATGGCTTATTGAAAATATTGATTTGAGCTGTTACAGACGCTTTTAGAACTAGACGCTCTCGTCTAAATTCCAAAGTATGAAAATCAGCCACTTGTCTAATTAATTTCAAATTAATATTCTTATTAATTTATTTTTCCTATACTTGCATGTTTATCTTACCGAGTAAGATATCACTCAAGTATAGATGGTGTCACTACAAGAAAACTGAGCTTTTGCGACATGTAATTTGTGTTGCAAATAGCTGTTTTAATGTCGCATAAGAATATTTGCGATATTTTATGCATCATGTCAAATTGTGTCTCAAAAGGTGATGTAGTATTTTTATGACACTTTTTTTAATAGTGACGCAACATATATGACACTTTATGCTTCACTAGATTATTTGTCGCATAAAATGTATGACACTTTACACGTCATTAATTTTTGTGATGCATGTCTATTTGCGACACGTATGTGACATTAGTAAAAGTGATGCATATAATTTGCGACACTAACTTGTGACATTTAAAATAAATTGACGCAACTTTCCGTGAGATATGTGGCATCATATTTAAAATGTTATATAATATTGCGACATATAACATTTGCAAAAAAATATTGATTTTGTGTCGTAAATTATGCATCATCTTTTGCATCATTTTATTATTATCGTGTCATAAATATTGCTTCACTTGTGCAACATTAATTAAAATGACACGTCCAAATTTGTGGCACGCGTGTGTCTATTTCTTTCATAAAATTTAGATATATATATATATATATATAATCATAGGATAATATAAAAATGGAAAGGACATTAATATAAAATCATAAATCATGCATTTGTAACATATTCCATTAATTGATTGATTGGAAATTAGTATTAATGCACCATTATGATATACAATTTATATATTTATTTGAATAGAATTAATATTAAAATGACATAAATAGAAGTTACTAATTATAGATTGTCAAAGTTACTATAAACGACGGTCCGGTGTTGTTATTAGTATATAGATTAGTTCTCAAGTTTGTTGATGTAATTCTTTTTTTATTTTTAAAGGAAGTCATTTTTTCTCTTGAAAGATCTTGATTGTGTGGTATGAAACATTCAATTTATCTATTTTAATATGAAAGTTTATTTGATCAAAATGAGCATTGCAACAAATCAAATGTGAACATAGGTATTTTTTAACAAATATGAGACTTTCGATCTATGGCATTTTTCAGTGACACTCTTTTAATAACATAATTCAGAATAAAGAGTATGAGCTATCCTCACAGTCATGCGAAAAGGTAGCTAGTAAGGTTTGGAGTTGGAGTTCGTCAAGGGAAGGAGGGTGATCATGGTGGCGACGTTCAAAAGTATGCGATTCTTTCACGTTGTTGGAGACGTTTGTTTCCAACTCAGCAGGTGTTGATGACATTTGAACCCTGTTCCCATTTAACTCATCTTCATCAGGGACAACGTCATCCCCTGACGTCCCGAATGTGACAGTTGCTACACCATCAGTTGCACCAACACCCTCTTCTCTTTGTGGAATATTACTCTCATCACCTCCACCCTCTTCATCATAAATTTCCATGCGTAGACATGATACGCAATTGCACTTCAGTTGACAAATAGGACAAGCCTTAGCAAAAGTTTCGTTTGACATCTTGGGTACCTATTATTAGAAACAAAGGCAGATGAAGATTCTAGAATGCAAGTAAAAAGGTCATCTTAGCAGAAAATGATAGTACTAAGATAATGACGTGTGATGTGTCGCGTATTTGATGCGAAAAATAATTAAGTGAAGCACAAAATGTCACATAGGTTGTGTCATAATTCAATAAAAAAGTGTCACAAAAATACTACATCACATTTTGAGACACAATTTTGCATGACGCATAAAATGTCGTAAATTAACTTTTGCGACATCAAAACAGTTGTTCGCGACACAAAATGCATGTAACAAAAGCCCAATTTTTTTGTAGTGGTGTAGGTGACTGTCTAATCTAAGTGTCTATCTTCCACAAATGGCTGGCAAATAACACCAACAAAAGACCATGCTTTTCATTTTGATATGCATACATCTTATCAACAATTTTTACAGTGAAAGTGAATGAAAATACTAGATTTCTGGTTTGTAATTTTTACAACCTAACATGAACAACTAAGGAATAATTTGCACCTAAAAAAATGATGCGTAATCAAACTATAAACCATAATTGTAATAGATTTCATAACTCATGACTCCGTGCACGTGGCTTTCAATATCCTAACAAGGTGAGCCACAATGAATATTATTTTAATTTTACATATGAGGTTCGTTGATATTAAAATTTGTGCCAAACCTTGGAACTCAAAACTTACCCTTTCCTTGTCACTTTCTTCAAAGGTACTACTGAATTCTCCAGAAAATGATCCGATTCCCTCCGTCCATCGTCCTCGACATTTGTTCCCCTTAATATCCTATTTAACAAGGTGAGTCCACAATAGAAATTAGTTAATCATTCTACACTAATAGATGTTGGGCTGAGTTTTTAAACATTAAAAGAAACACATACTCATTATCTATTTGTTCTTCAAAAGTATGTGATTCTTTCATGTTGTTGGAGGCGTTTGTTCCCAACTCAGCAGCTCTTGGAGACATTTGAACCTTGTTCCCATTCAACTCATCTTCATAAGGGACAACGTCATCCCCTGTCATCCCCAATGTGACAATTGATGCACTATCACTTGCACCAACACCCTCCTCTGTTTGTGGAATATCACTCTCATCACCCCCACCCTCTCCATCGACCTCATCTTCATTAGGGTTACTTTCCTTCCCATCGTGAGTACTTTGCTTATCGATCTGTGCAATGATGCTTTGAGCTTCGCCAGTTGTCATTGAAGTTTTTCCCACAGTGGATGCTTCGTCCTTCTCTTCCTCCACATGATCCTTTCGGATTTTCGCCTTTCTTTTTCTTCCGATTTTCCTTTGCACAAGTACGGCAATTGTTTGCTCATCTCCTTATGGTCATTACGATGATAAAGATGCTGCTTCGGATATTAAAAAGACAATTTAGCTACTAATATCTATAAAGGACAAAAAAAATAACATTTTTAAAAGATCGCCTTGCACGTAACTGCAACTCTCCACACGACCCTTGAAGATTTTTACTCTTCTCTTTCTTGTTTTCGTCATCGGCAAAACTACAGCTGTTGTTTGCTCATCACTTTCTGGTCTCTCTGCTAATGAAGAATCTGCTTTATATATTACAAACATAATTTATAAACTAATACTACCTCTATCCTATTGTATTAGTCCTCTTTAGATGGAAACAGAAATCAAGGAAGGAGGGGATATGTGGCTATAATCAATTCTAAGGAGAAAGAGTTAATAATAGCCAAGTATTTTTTTGCCATTTTAGGAAAGAAGAATATGATGGGACGGACCAAAACAGAAAGGGGACTAATATAATAAGATAGAAGTAGTATTAGAAAAAAGATAATAACAATAAATAAATAAATAAATGTAACGTCCCGACCCCCAGGGCATGTAAAAATGTCACTCGGAGACAAAGAGCTACGGGGTGGAACGCTAAAAGGGATGTTGAACATTTATGAGCAATCATTGAACTTACATCTTACTTTTGATTGATGAAGGAATTAGATGATTAAAGACGGGGGATGTATTATCGAATAAGGAATTCAATGACTAAGTGTAAAAAGGGATCAAGGGAGGAGTGCGGACCTAAGTGTTTATTTACATCTCGACACTTGTCTATACCGTTATACTTCAAGGAATTATAGATCAAAAGAAAGGAAATCAAAGACCGAACATGATTACAAATTACTATTTCTTAACATTCTCTAACTTAACTTACTTAATTACATTATTATCATCATGTACTTCTATTTATCTTGCTTGTGAACTCATGTCATAAGTCTGTTGCGGAAGCATAGGTGTGGCACATGTGTGTAGACATATGTCATGGGGCTACAACCACAATATCCCAACTCCTCAGCTCGTCTCCCTTTTATCTTATCACTTCCAGTTAACTTGGACGTTTAAAAATACGTAAAAGGCGTAAGTACATTGATTGTACTTAGTGAGCTTGTTGCCCAAAAGCAATGTCACTTAGGGCTATACACATAGGACTTGCCCAATTTAAGCAAACTCGTAGGTTTAGAAAAGAACCTGAGTTGCAGTTAAAACATTTGCATGCTCTTAACATATTACATGATCATGCCTTAATATATGCGCACGCAAAATAAACATGGCATACCCAAGTCTACAGTTAAGAGTTGTACCGAGAGGTTGGCCAGCTTCTCGAGCACCTTACCAGAATGGCCGATATAGTTCATCTACAAGTATGCAAGTAGATTGGTAATGCATGATAAAACGTGGCAAGTCTAACTTCATAACATTTTTGCATAATATGAAAATCATAACATGAGCTTTTGTGGAAACATTTTCATATATAGGAAAGTAAAACTCACAGTTTTAGAAGTATCAATCAAGCAATCAAGCAACTATCCTTTGGCTCTCCGTGTCGCCTTGTCTCCTTAGCTAGCAACCTATTCACATATACACATTAATACTTGGTTCATAAATACTTAGCTTACATATTGAACCCCTTAGTGCTTAGCTATACTTTTACTTATGCTGATATACTTATACTAAATCAATTATTAACTTAGCCTCCTACTTATCTTCATTAGCTACCCCCATATACTTAGCCATTTGATGAACTTGACATGTTACTTAAAGATAGGTCTTAGAGGCTTGACTTGAGGATTAAGAAATAATCTTTGAAGGAGAGATAAGATTTGTATCTTTGACATGAAATGATTCAAAGGAATGAGGCATGTCAATTGATCTCAATACCTTGACCTTCAAGGATCATTAATACAATCATGAACGCATGAATGGAGGTTGGGGTTCAAAGAATGATGTATATCTTGAATAAATGAACTTTATTTTCTTGTACACTTGATACCACATCATGCTAAGGAAGTGCAATGAATGACATGGGGTGAATTACCCTTGATGAAGCAATATTCAAGGTTTAGATGAAATAACATAAATCCCATGAAGAATAAAACTTAGAACTCATGGACTTGAACTTTGGGCAGATTGGTCACTCTACAAGGAAAAGGCTATAACTTGAGTAATGATCTTTAATTGAAGAGTGTGATATAGAAATGGAAAGCTAAAAGGATAAGCTTTTTAAAAAATATAAGTTTGAGGTTCTGGACTTGAGTGATTAATGAGCTATGAGCCAAATAACAACATTGTTCATGCAAGGGAAGACATTCTGCGGCAGTTTAAGAAAATATTTATTTATCTTTGGAAATAACTTGGATCAAGGCATGGCTTATTAATCTGGAAAGATAAGACTCAAGGCTACATCATATTTTAGTTCTAGATTTTTATCATGGAAGGTTTGAGAGTTGTACTCTCATCAATCAAGGGATTGAATTCTGGAAACGGAAACAGGGCAGTTTCGATAACTGACTTTGAAGGGCTATAACTAACTCAATACTTAATATCACGAGGGGTGCGAGCTGGGAAACTGAATTTCATTGAGTCTAGAACAAAATTATGTTTCATAATCGTGCCGAGATAAGCAAGGGATCTGGGTGAAAAATGTGGATGAAAATAGTTGGTCGCATGGTTTTCAGAATCCCGGCAGATTAGGCATGTTAACTTTAAAACATCATTGTGAGAGCACATATGAGCTTGGATGAAGACGTATGACCTATCATTAGAAACCTAAGACAATAAAATTTATCATGGAAAAAGAGTTAGGCTCAAAAAATCAATATTTCTAATGGAATCATGCTCGCAATTTCAGGGGTAAATTATGGAATTTTGAAAAATGTTCATCTTCGAAATCAATGATCATAAACGTTACCCTACGAGTTCTAGATTGATGAATCGAGACTGGAAACATCAGGGTATACTCAAGATCATCAACATATGGAAGCTACAAGGTTCGGTTCTTGAAGAGATCAAAATTTTCACCGGTTGATTTTGATAAAATTTACATCAATGTGTTCTAGATGATGTGTAGATCATAAATATGAAGGAATTAGAGTGATTGATCAACCTTTATCTTAAGGGCCAAATCTATATCATGCTTCATCATACTCATATCATCATATACTTTTTAGATCTATGCTCATATCATCAAGGGAAGAGAGATTATACCTCAAAATGACACAGGTTTCTAACACTTAGTTCATCACCGAAAATTCGGAGCTTGCATATGGCACTTGCAGTTCTCCAATGAAGAAACAAATGCCTGAATCATGATCTAGAGGTCGAAAATCTTGGGGGTGCAAATTTTGGAAGCAATCGGAGGTGTTTGGTGGTTTTCCGATCGCCAGAAAATAAAAGGGGCGGCGGCGACCAGAGGAGAAAGGGAGGAGGCTGCCGGAACTTCTAGAGAGAAGGAGGAGTCTCTCTCTAGAGCTTGATGTCTAAGGGATAAATGAAGACCTTATGTTTACCAAGAGTATTTATACTCTCCTCTCAAGCTCTACATGTGTGACACTTGTGCACTTGTGCACAAGTGTATTTTCTCCCACTTGCTCTTATTACTTGGTGATTACTCATACACTAATAATATACTTTTATATATCTAATCTTATTCCTAGTAGTGTATAAAATACACATGATGTTTAATTAATCAAACACCATTAAATTATAGTGATTCTTGATCACTCTACATAAGAATTCACACACACGTTTAATCATAGTAGCATTAGATCACATCATCACATAATCATGTTACTGAGCATTTAATCATATAAACTTCATCACATTAACATCATACCATGCATGTGTGCTGAATTTATAAAAAAAGCTCTCATTTATTCACACCATTAATCTGAGCTATCATTGCAGCTTGGATAATATTTATATTATCGCTATTGCTTTTAGTGCTAGTGTATCCGTATATACTAGCTTGATATAACGTGAGTTTGCTAGATAATTGTTGAGCTAAACTATTTAGATAACTAGTATGACTATTTCGTAAGTCGTCGAGCCAATAATTGATAAATAAACACTACAAAAAAATTGGGCTTTTGCGACATACGTGCATGCGACATTACCGATAAGTGTCATGAAATTATGACATTTATGATCTTAGTGTCGTTTATTTGCATCAAATGTGCGTCATGAAATTATTATGTTACAATGTTACGACAGGTCACTTAGTTATGTGTCTCGTAATTACAACAATTTATTTGCAACACTTAAATTAAATGTCATTATTATACCTCACATTTCAAATAATGTTGCATTTGTGTCGTATATTTACATCTAACATGCATCATTAAATTATTGTGTCATTATTTTGCGACAATTATGCATCACTTAGTTTTGTGTCTCGTAATTACTACAATTTATTTGCGACACTTCAATTGAATGTAATAATTATACTTCACATTTGAAATAGTGTTACATTTTACGTTGTATATTTGCTTCTCACATACATCATGAAATTATTATGTCACAATTTTGCGACATTAACGCGTCACTTAAATTTGTGTCTTGTAATTACTACAATTTATTTGTGTCTCAATGTTTCGCGACATTCTTATTTAATTTGTACATGTGATGTTAATCTTTTGACATAATAAAATAGTGATGCAAAATGCGTTGAGAGTTTTGCGACTTAATATCAGATTACTTTGACAAATATTATATATCACAATAATTCACAATATTTCGTGTATGACGTCATATGTGTTATGAAAAAATACGTCAATATAAAGTGTCACATATTAGGGCGTGTCATTTCAATTAATGTCGCACAAGTGAAGCAATATTTATGACATAACAGTAAAGTAGATGCAAAACATGATGTATATTTTACAACATTAATTATTTTTTTTACAACAAAATTTATACTCGTAATGCTATATGACACAAATTGTGTCGCAAAGAAATACGGCATATTAATTGTAGCTTCATTTGAAATACGACACATCTTAATTGTCACAAATTAAGATGTGTCATTTGAAATAATGTCGCACAAGTGATGCAAAATTTACGACAACAAAAATAAACTGATGCAAAAAATATTGTATATTTTACAACATGAATTATTTTTTGAGACATATGTCATATGCCGCGATATTATCCAACAATTTAAATATGACGTCAATTGTGACGGGAAAAATTACGTCATTCTATTTGAAATATCACAAGTTTATGTTACAAATTATATGTGTCATTTTTAATAATGTCACATATTTTGTCGCTAATGAATATGCAACACTAAGCAAATGACGTGTTAAGTGTCGAGAATTTTATGCGACAAATAATCAAGTGAAGCAAAATGTGTCATTCTTGTCGTGTCACAATAGAAAAAAAAAGTGTCTCAAAAATGCTACATTACCTTTTATGACACAATTCGTAATGACGCACAAAGTGACGCAAATCGACTTTTGCGATATTAAAACAGACATTTGCTACGCAAAATTTATGTCGCAAATGCCCAATTTTCTTGTAGTGAAATAATTAATTCGCTCGTAATACTAATGATGGGATTAAGCTCGGCACTTAATTAAATAAAATTTTAAAAAGCTCGAAATTTCTAGTACGGATTTTCAGGGTTGTTACAATAAAAAATAACTTTTCAACAGATTGTCTGGCAGGTCATTGCAGTTCTCCACACGATCCTTGGGGATTTCCGCATTTCTCTTTCTTTTGCTTTTCCTTTGCAAACGTATGGCGCTTGTTTGCTCATCTTCTTCTGGTTTCTCCGATGATTATGAAGCTGCTTCAGATATTACAAAAATAAGTTTGCAACTAATAGTAGAAAACGACAAGGTTTTTTTTTATTTTTTTATTTTTTATTTTTATAAAATCTAGAAAAGACTGACAGAGCACCCTCACCTCCTCTCTTTCGGGCATGCTCCATCCGATCATGGGGATTGTACATGCTTGTTGCTTTCCTCATCGGTTTTATAGGTTTGCAAACTTCCTTATTATTTGCATATTTTGTTGGTCCCAGAAGCGAGTTTACGCGTATAGGGAAGGGGGGGTGATACACGCGTTAGAGAAGTTTGGACTTCTCTAAAAATTTTCTTCGAAAAACTGTGTGCTTTTAAAAAGAGAAGCGTTTCGCTTTTGAAGAAGCTTAAGCTTTTCAGAAGCGAATTGTTTTCAGAGAATAAAACGCTTGCGGAATTTGGTGAGCGATATTATACTCGTTTTTGATAAAATCTTGCCTTAGTTCAAAACTGTGTTGGTTGCTTAAAGTGAGTGTGTGTGCCTTATGCAATAATCGAAAGCTAGTAAAGATATAGAAATAAAAGCGATAAATACTTAGCTAGAAAATAGTAAATAAAGCAGTAAGGACACAACGATTTATGGTGGTTCGGAGGTTACGCTCCTACATCCACTTGTTGCCTTCACTCAGCAACTTCAAAATTTCTTCACTCGAAACTCGAACAACAACAACAACACGTACTGGTTTTATCCTTCCCAGTGAAGTGTTCTAAGTTCAACCTTGAACCTAAAACCTAGAGATTCCAGCGGGTTCTCTAGAAACCTAACTGACAGCAACAAACAAACACCTAACAACCATCCACTTGTGTGTGCAAACACAAGCTTCACAATCAACAAAAACAAACACAAACGTACAACACAAAACAGACTTTGGTTGGGGTTTGGTTTTTAAGAGTTCAAGAGAATCATTTTACAATTAAGATCACTTAAAAAGGATAAGGATTCTCCTCCTAGACAACCTAAGGATGAAGGGATATAAGTGTTGTGGACTTAGAAACTTTTGAGAGTTTCTAAGGACTCAACTAAACTCTAGAACGTAAGAACTTTGAAAGATGAATGAGAGAGAGCTCTGAAGTTCTTGTTGTAAACTTGTGCGCGAGAGAATAGTTTCGTGAGTCTTCACGTTAAGTATGCACCCCTATTTATAGTGGAAGATCGTGCAGCCCGTGGATTGTGGTTTGAAGCCAGTAGGTCAAAGATCATAGATGATATCGGCTGAAGAGTGAAAATAATATTTTGTAGTTTATTTAGTTGTTTCTTTTATTAATTTTCGGATTTTATTAGTACTCTAGTTGGTAGGGTTATTTTCAACATTATTTTGGTGATTTTATTCCTTTTTAGACTAGGATTTGGTTTGGTATATGTTGAGATAGGTTTTTAACTAGTTTCCTTATAGAATTAAGACTTTATGAAGCCGATAAATATGGCTCTCATAAGGGTGACGAAAATTGAACAATTATTCATGAATAAAGTTGAGTTTATTTCTCTCTTGAGAATTATCTTTGAATTTCTTTTGGTGTGACCAAGAAATTCTTTTATCCAGTGAATCGACGAGTCAATCATCCATCATTCGTGTGTCATTCATTATCCCCGAGTTGCTAAGGCAATACCACATTGGGGTAATTATTGCCTATAAGGAGATAATTCTTGCCTATATTACTTCTTGGATTTGATCTTAGAGGTTTTGAGATTTTCTATCTTTAACTATTGAGTCTTCCGCTTGCGTGTTCGATATACGGTCGGCAAGGATCATATCAGATCGCCCGTTACCCGTTAGAGAAGTTGATGGCGCGTGCTCTTCACTTCCCTTCGGTCAAGCGGCAATGCAGCTTTTTGCAAGCGGTCAGTGCTTTTCCGGCTAGTCTTCTTTTCGGAAGAGAAAACCATAGATATCTGCAGATTTCTGACTTGGAATGTAGCGGAGACAGCAGTTGTGCACTGTTCCGGCGATATCCGTTGACCTATAACGATCTTCCACGCGTTCTCTGACCTCCGCGCCGCATTAATGAAGTGTACGAACTGTTGCAGAGTTTGAATTTTGAAATTCAAACTCAAGTTCACTTCGTCGCTTCTCGTACTTTCTCACGAGCGCTTCATCAGTGTTAAGTTGGATACTGTTTGACTTTACGCTTGTACTGATGTCGCTTTCTCTGAGTAGTTTTTGCACGAGTGCTCCTGTTCATGTTGCTTTTAACTGTAGTCGCTTCTCACTTTATAAAAGTGATCACTTGTGACATTTCACTTTTTGCACTCTTGAAAATGTAAAGTCTTCTCCGCTTTTCTTCAATTCGCTTCGCTTTAGCTGCTTCACTTGAGTTGGAACAAAATACACTTAAAAAGGCATAGCTCCCTAACAAGTGAGCTTTTCTAATGCATTGAAAATTACAAGAAACGATATTGGTATTCATAAAAAATAACAAGGGAATGTTCTATAAGTTTTGGAATCTAATCAAAACAAAAAAATATTTTATTAAAAGCAAAAATAGATTCTGTTTCCCCTTAACAAATATTTGAACATATTTGTATATACATTTTGAAGAAATGTATAAAACTTTTAATAGTGATGCTATAATATCTATAATCGAAAAATAAATTCATATACATAATAAAAATATGTATTGTAATAGATTTTAATGTATTTTTAATATTAATTATATGAAATTTAATTTATGTTTCATAAAATTGTGAATATATATATATATATATATATATATATATATTATGTAACTTATTATTATTTTTATTAATTTATTTATTAAACGGTTTAACCGGTTGAATTAATTGAACCATGACCCGAAAATCTCACCGATTCGATCTCTGGTTCGGTTTTTAAAACATTGCATACGTCGTCATTGGTCTTTGCTTGAGCGTAAAAATGTTATCAATTCCCAATCGATCCATCTATTTGTTTTAGGTTTTAATGTTCTCTCAATTATTAATTTAGAGCTGTCAAACTGGCGGGCTGGGCCAGCCCGACACAAACCCGTCAGGCTTTGGATAAAAATATAGTTGGCCCGGCCAGCCAAAAAATCAATCGGGCCTAAAATTTCAAAGCCCAACCTGACCAAAATTGTATTTTTAATGTAAAATTGTCCGGGGTCAGGTTGGACGGGCCCATAAAATTTCAAAGCCCAACCTGACCAAAATTGTATTTTTTCATTTTCGGGCAGCCCAATTCGGCCCAGAATCTGATCGGGCCTAAATTTATATTGCCCAACCCGGCCCAAAAGCGGGCCGGCCCGGGACCATTTTGCCACTCTGTATAAAAGAAGCGTAGGAACTAATGCTCCTTGATTTCCAGGGGTTTCCACCGTTTAACCAATCACAGTTCCTTAATTTATCCCAGTTTCTCGATTAGGGTTTCGATCGAACGCGGAAAAAGGAAGCTGGTGGTGTTTGTAATCCGTAGTTGTCATGTCGGTGACGGCGGGGGTTAGCGATACAGTGATTGCTGTTAGGGATAAGCTTAGGGGTAAAATCGGGCAGACGAAAGTGAAACGGTATTGGCCGGGAAAAGTACCGGAGTGGGCGGAAAACACCGACGACGGAGGCGATTTCCGGACGAGGGCGGCCGTCCTCGACAATGCCTTCCCCAGTAATGAAGGCTCCAACGTTATGCGGAAGGATGATCCTAGGTTGCGCCGTTTGGCCCAGAGTAGGATTGATAATCGCGATGAGGTTAGGGAAGATCATAGGAGGATTAGGCAAGCAGAGATTATCTCGACGGTGGAGGAGGAGAGCAGGAGGCTGGAAGGGATGGATGTTGAGGAGGAGGATGACGAAGCTTTGGAGGAGAGGAGAAGGAAGATTAGGGAGAAGCTGCTGCAGAGGCAACAAGAAGAGGCGGCACTATTACCGGAGGAGGAAGAGGAGGAAATCGAGGAGGAAGAGGAGGAGTCGTCTGAGTATGAGACTGATTCGGAGGAAGAGATGACTGGTATTGCGATGGTGAAACCGGTTTTTGTTCCGAAATCAGAGAGGGATACAATAGCCGAGCGTGAGAGGCTGGAGGCTGAGGAGCTGGCTCTTGAGGAAGAAGCAAAGAGGAGGATCCAGGAAAGGAAGAGGGAAACAAAGGAGATTGTAGTTGAGAAGATTAAGGAAGATCTTGAGATTCAGAAAAATATGGAGTTGGAGGCTAATGTTGCTGATGTGGATACTGACGATGATGTGAATGAGGCAGAGGAGTATGAGGCATGGAAAGCTAGAGAGATTGCTAGGATTAAAAGGGATAGAGATGATAGGGAAGCTATGCTGAAAGAGAAAGAGGAGATTGAGAGGGTGAGAAATATGACAGAGGAAGAGAGGAGAGAGTGGGAGAGGAAGAATCCGAAACAATCTTCACAATCCAAACAAAAGTGGAGGTTCATGCAGAAATACTACCATAAGGGTGCTTTCTTCCAGACAAATGCTGATGATCATGCCGGAACAGCTGGGGCTCATCCCATTTACACTCGCGATTTCTCTGATCCCACTGGAGAAGATAAGATGGACAAGACTATATTGCCGAAAGTCATGCAGGTTAAGCACTTTGGCCGAAGTGGGAGGACGAAATGGACCCATCTTGTTAATGAGGATACCACTGACTGGAATACTCCGTGAGTAACTTATTTTATGTTTATGCATCTTTTTAGGTTTGGAATCTCTGAAATGTGTTTGTGCATATATTAATGGTGCATAAACTAAACTAGATGGTTATGCAACAATGCATAAAAGATATGGAACTTATTGGTGCTAAAGAAATTGCTGTTGTTGTTTTATACAGTAGTATTAATCTCTAGTTCATGCTGATCACAGGGTATAACTTTATTTGATTAAATTTGTTAGATGAATATTGTTTAATTGAACTAGTTGAAGGTCAAATTCGATCCGTGCACTCTATGGTTTGCAACTTTACAATATGGTGATGGCTCAATGATAGTTAAACGAACTTATTTTTTTTCTGTCATGTGTTTATGAATCTGTATACCTGGTTATGGCTACAGTGTTTTGAATTTGGGTCCTTTTGTCAGTTTGGTATGCTTTGAGGTTTATCCTGACTTCTAGAACTCCTTATTACACAAAAAGCTCATTATAGTTTGTATCTATATTATTGGATATAGAGAGACACTTTTTGCGTTTTCTACTTTTGTGAACACTACTTCTGTAGCTCTTGGTGTAATGCTCCTGCTATAATGAAGGACCTTCAGAGTACTATTATTAGAAGTAGCCTATCATCAGCTTTTTATTTTATCTTTCTTATTCGGAAAAGTGAACCAAGAGCTATAACTATTATTTGTCCATCTGGGATACAAATGCTGATTTTACTTCTTTCATAAGTGTGATGGTCCAGATTCCTTTGTTTTTTCGTCCTGGAGATTTTAGATTTTTAATGTATTGGATTATATTGTTAGTTGACTCCCCTAAATGCTATGTCATAGTAAACTACATGTCTGCTAAAGACACAAATTCACTAACATTCATGCTTCCAGCTACATTTCTATGTTTGCATTCAATTATTCATCTTCCTGAAATTATTTTGAACTCCGACTTCTTTGAATTCTCTATTAATCAGTTTATTTGAATGTTAATTGCATCATTCTGCTGGCTTCTTCTAGGGGAGTTATGGTCTCTTCTCAATTGGTTATTAAGCTATGGAGGGTGCAAGTGTAGTGGTTTGTTAAACTGAAACTAGTGAACTATTGATTGCTGTTTAATATTTGTAGTGTATCATAATTGACCTCTGTTCATAACATTATGCTGTTATTATACTTGCATTACATTATGCATTTCTTAATTCTAACTTTGTGTAGATCATGTTATCAGGCATAAGATGATGTTTTGATGTTTTACGATTCACGTTCTCAATTGATTTATCACGAGTCCGACGTGTCTGAATAGGAGATATAACATGCACCAGTGTGATTGATTACTTTTTGTTGATTATGCAGGTGGACCTACAATGATCCTCTGAGAGCAAAATACAATCAAAAAATGGCTGGAATGAATGCACCCATAGAAAAACCTAAAGGGAGCAAAAAGATGAAGGATTGGGAGACGCGATGAAATCCTCAAGGGCCTCCAATAATGTAGGTCTAGCTCCCAGAAGTACTTTTCTCTTGGAAGTCTTTGATGTATTAGGAATGATGAAGTCTCCTGCTAAGTTAAAGCTCAGTAACTGTTTCACTATATCTATCTAGTTGTAGTGTTAGTGTTGATGGGTTGTACCGCAACTCCTTTTATTGGCTCCATATAGGTGTTGATTTAGTTATAAAATTTGATATGGAGCATTCGCGCCCTGTACCGGTGTAGTCTTATGTTTTGATAGGACGAGTTGAAGTTAATGGCTTTGTCGACATGGTTTTTAATGCCAACTTGTCGCCACTCGCGAGGACATAATTAGGCTTTGGAGTGTTTGTACATGTCAGTTTCTCTTAGGGCTCTTGCATGGGTGATAGTACGAACATCAATTTAGCCTGAAACCGACGGGCCGACTTAATAGTTGGTTAGAGCCAAAAAAATTATAGCCAGAAATATGGAGGCCCGATAGAGCTAGATTGAAAAAAGCCCGAGCCTGGTATGACTAGATTGAAAAGCCTGCGGGTTGGCCTGATAGATTACATGTGTCAAAATTCATGTTATATTTCAGTAATGCCAGTGCCAGTTATGTTGGTTATTGACTAGTTTAAATTTGCCCTACTTCTTTTTACATTTTAATACTATGTAATTTCTAATTTGACATTAATATTTTCTCATGGTGCCCAATAAAACTTTATTTGAGGTTATAAAACCCTCATTTTATTCTAAAAATAAAAATAAAAATTGTACTCTAACTCCTATTTGTGTAATAAGATGTCCTAAACTCAATAGACAAAGACTTGCATGAGGCCGGTCGCATAATGTGGTCAGGCTATGAAAGCTAATAAATGACTTGGCACAATTCATTATTTGTATTGTTTTCAGTTGTAGGCATGTTAGATTGTGGACTTTGCGGTTGGGCCGCACCTTGCCACTGGCCGCACAGGAGTGTGCCTCAACTCAATATTAGGATGGGTCTAAACACAACCTTTTTTTTTTCTCCTTACAACCCCTTTTTCTAAATAATAATAAAATTAATTAACAAAGTACTACTATATTCTCGTAACCCTAGTTTACAACCCCCAAATCTAAAAGAAAATACGAAAAACTGTAAATGGTTTATAAACTTGCTGTCTGTAAAAATCAAGAGAACGACAATCAGAAATGCACAGAAAATTCCCAATAAATGAATGAAACTCGCACATGAACGCCTGAACGGCAACGTTTGAAATTCACATAGGTTCGAATTATCGAGAAAAAACTTCAGAGACTTTTCTCGTGCAAAATATATTTTTTGTTTCGTTTCCAAATTTGTTTGAATTGCAAAAAACTCCATGAACGTAACCCTACAAAATTAGATTAAACCCACCAACAAGTCTTCATCCATGCTATTTGGAAAATAAATTACATATGTATATTCTTCACAAAATTCATTAGCAATCACAATTTAGTCGATGCAGATTAGCAGTTTTTTTTTTCTTCAGATTAGATGGGGGCTGCGATGATGAAGAAGAGGGGGACATATTAGTAAATTTAGTTATATTTTATATTATTTTTAAATTATGGGGGCTTTAAGGAGAATTTGGGGGTTGTGTTTAGAATTACCCTACTAGGATTAGGAAAATTGAATAACCCTTACTTATCTATTCATCTAGAAAATAATTTATCTATCTATTAATTTTGAAAATACTATTCTCTTTGTCCCTTTTTATTTTGGTATATATATATATATATATATATATATATATATATATATATTTAATTTGTCCCAATCATCTTAGCACATTCCATTTCTTGGTAAAATATTAGCTTAATAATTAGACCCTAATCAGGCTCTAATTAAAAATAAATAAATTAACCTATGTGGTCCAACACCCATCAATCTTAATTATAAATTATTTTTATCAAAAAAATCATCAATTAATTCATCAATCACTAATTCTCATTCTTGATCTTTATCTTCTTAAACTACGTGATCGAAAAAAATGTATCAAGATAAACGGGACGAAGGAAAAATGCAGGAATGCTCATATCCATTATATTGTGCATGTGATTGATGTGGCAATGTTGAGTTAATATAATTTTTAAGGTTTAAAATGATAAAAGTAATTTTATTTCAATAAATTTATAAATGAAAAGAGATTTCCGAATTAAGAGGAAAAAGAAACCCTAGAAAAGTACAATTAGGAACATCCGGGGAGAAGGGGCAAAAACAGACTCCACAAAACTGTAAAAACGTCGTCTTTGTTTTTATTTCACAAGTACAAAACAATTAACCCTTATTTTTTTTTTCGTTTTTCTTTTTGAACCTGCAATCCAAAGGAATCCATAAAAGGACCTAAATTTTTGTTTCCTTTCCCACACACATACTGTATCCCACATACGCGCACAATTTCTTAGACCTAACCCGCATTAGCGCTAGAGAGATAAAAGATGGAGCATGAGCAGCAGCACGAGCAAGAAGACGACGTTTACGGCGGCGACCTTCCCGACGAGGATTACATGGAGTCTGAATTTGACCCTTCCGCCGATGCTGATGTCGATGCCGACGCTGATGCCGCCGCCGAATCCAAATCGCAGGTAATATTGCTTGGGATGTAGGCGGCCCACTTATATATCAATGGGGATGCCTTAAAGTACACTTAATTATTGATTTCGAATTCAAGGACGTACGAGGGTATTTGTGTGTGATATTGTTGATGTTTTGAAATTCTGCAGGAGTTGGAGACTATGAAGAAGAGGTTGCAGGAGATTGAGGAAGAAGCAGGTGCACTTCGCGAAATGCAAGCCAAGGTTGAGAAGGAGATGGGGGCAAGTCAAGGTTTTGTCGAAATTCATTTACACTCACTAATAAGATTTGATATTTCAGAGTTAGAATTTGGGATCCACGTTTTCTTTCCGTTATTTTGAGTAGGGTTTTTTTCGCATACAATTTTTGTGTAATTACTGTGGAAGTTTAAGCAATGAAATGTAACTTTTTTTTTTTTTTGGGTGAAGATTTGTGAAATTTTGAACTTGGTAGACTCATTTTTCCCGAATATTTAGTAAAATAATGCACAGTGACCTTATTCTAGGAGAAAAAAATTGACGATGCTCTGTTGAAATATTTAAAGCTCTGGACTTTGATATGATTGTAATTTGTAAGTTGAACCAAGATAATATGTTAATTTGTTTGAAAGGTTAGGAATTGGATGGTGGAACCTTATCTGAAATCTGAATGGTCAAATTTTCATATTTATTTTTCTTGAGAGTGGTGGCCTGACTTACAGTACTTGCATGACTTCTAAGCTCTAATATATGAATCTGGATCTCGGGTAAATATCTATACTGTTAATTTGGGATAAGGAATTTCATCTTTCAATAGTTACCAGATTGGATAGTTTGGTTGAGTTAACTGATCCAAAACTTACGAAAAAGTGTAAATTTAGAGGCTGTGTTGGGGTCAAAACCATTGAAATTCAAGGTTACATGTATTTTTTGAAAAGATTCAAAGACCCAGCCCAATTAAATTGAGATTTCTCCTTTTGCTACTCAAGGGGATAGAACTTTAGTTTGAAAACAGAAGGATAGACTCCTTACTCCTTATTTCTGCCCTATCCATTCTGAATAATGCATTAATATTCTTTAGCAGGCCTCTCTTTTCCTGTCAGTCGTGCTTATAAGTGATTCTACACATACCTGCAAATAATGGATGAATGTGGACACGAGTTTTCGTCCTCTGATTCCTCCATCTCTCACCATAGTTGTAGGCAGTTTGATGGTAATAACAAAGAAGTTGCATTAGTTGTTGGAGAAAATTTACGTAATTTATTCTCATCTCAAAATAGTGCTCTTGTCTCAAAGCAATAAAAGTTGTACTGTTCAATTGTGAGGATTGAGGTCATGTCTAGATGGTAGGTTCTTGGTGGGGGTAGGGGTTGTGTTAAGAGGGCTATAGTGTTTTTAACTTTTGTTGAATGCTTTTGGCTTGCTCTTAAGATGTCGGTTACTCGCCAGACTTCGACGTGTCTTTTTTATGGAAGGTGAACATCGTACCAATATATTGAATATCAAAATCTAGGTGGGATTTTTTATTATGTGAAGTTTATGCGATTTGCTAATAAAATACAAGGTTGATTATTTAAGCAACCATTATAGATTTACCTTTTTCCCACAGGTGCAGTGCAATATTACCTTTCCCTTCCTATTAAGTCAGAAGTGTGATGGTTTTTGTTCCTCCCACTTACCATTTCCTCCTTACACTTTAACCGCTTACCTTATGCAATTATCTTTTGCAGTCCTTTTCCCACTCTTGTCTTATGCCTTTCTCTTTTCTTTTAAAGTTTATTGTTCCCCACCCCAATTGTCTAGAAATAACCTAGTACACTAGTGGGCGATTTAAACATAAAGCTTACGACTTGTTGATAACTTCCTCTAGAAGACACTATCTGTGGATTAGTAACGGCATCAGGTCATGAAGGGTCATCATGGTTTTTCTTCATGGTGCAGCAGAAGTATGCAAAACTGCCCCTATATCTTTGGCAAATAAACTTTAGATAGTTTCCATTAATCAAATTATTACATCGAGTTGTATTTTAATATCTCCGATTAGTTCTACCTCATCCTCAACCCTTCAAATAGCCCTATTTTGGTCAGATCTGAAAGAGCAGAATTGTGCCTATTTTTTTTTTTTATTGAGGGAATCTGATAAGATTAGGATTGAATTGATATGCAGTTTGCTGTGTCAAATTTGTATTAAGATATAGTAATCGATAAATTATTTGCTTCCAGAATCAACAAGACATGTACTTCTTCATTTTTTGAAGAATAAATTATTTCTTTCTTTTGTTGACCAAGTTTAAGGTAGTATATTGTACTCCCTCCATCCCCATTCATATTGCTCCGGTTCTCTGAAATATGTGAGAGTGAGACATATTTTAAAAACTGGAGCTTGAATGGGACGGAGGGAATAGTTTTTTCATGTGAAGCTGGATATACTTTCTATTGCTTACTTTTCCGCTGTCCACTGTCTTTAGGAAATGCTTTAGTCAGTTGTTAGTATCTTTGTGAACACTTAATGTACCTAATTTAATATTTTCTGACCGAATACAAGCTAGTCATAATCAACCAAAAGAAAAGTAGTGGGATTTAGTCTGGCTGATTGATCTCTGCTTTTATCCTCCGAGTAAAGTTTATATTTAGACGCAACGACATGTTCCTGGGAAGGTGGATGAAAAGCAAAATCGGATAAAAAGCAAAATCTAATTCTTCATATTATGCATGCTTGACTAATTTGCTGGAAATTTTATTGAAATTAGTGACTCAACATTGATTTTCTTCTTTTGGCTCTTATTAGATGATTCTGGTGGTACATCTGCTAGCCTAGCTGAAAAGGAAGAGGTGGATGCTCGATCCATATATGTTGGTAATGTAAGTTTCTTGGTCAACTTTCTATCTCGAATCTGGTAGTTGTACAGCTTTCCATACATTCTAAGTTTGTTGTTTTATCCATGCAATGTTACAAGTTTGTGAGAAAGAAGAATATCAGTAAAAGCATAATTTCCTATTTCTGTTGAAATTTATACCATGTTTATGTAGCGACTAGATATGTGATCTTTTATAATGAATGAAAGATCAGCCTGTTATTGCTGAAGTAACTTTTATTTGTCGAGCGATGGCCCTTTATAAGGGTTAGTCGCTGTCTTCCAAAGTTTAATGTGGCCTATATGAAACTTGTGATTTGTCGTGATGTGGTCATTTAGTGCAGACTCACCTCTTGGTTGGTCAAATTTATCTCATATAGTTCTGAGATCCAGTAAGGTGTCTGATGTCAACAATATATGCCAGTAAATTTCAGTTCTATAGTATTTTCTTCTTGAACTATCATTCTATTTATCTTCTGTAGTCCTTAAAGACTTGTTCGGCATGGTCTAGAAAGTTCACTGTACTTCTCAGACCAGTTTCTGAGTTTCTGCAAGTGATGTATATGTTGAACGATACGTGTTGATATGTAGAATTGATATCTGATAGAGCAAGACGACGAAGAAGAAATATAGTGGAAGTTGGAGTAAATTGAAACACCTCAAAGAGGTTCAAAGGAAAATAATTCCTGCAGCCACACCCGTACTGCAAAGTCTGATAATAATAATAATTCCTGCTAGCCCTAACTTATTAAGAGACTATTTAAAGAACTAATTACTTGAGGCCCCAATAAAATTAAAACTTGACCTCTATTCTATGGTTCTACCCTAATAAAAAAAATGGCCAGACCTAACAATTTAAGATAAATAATAATAACCTGAACTAAGAATTAATAGTCTAATCAATAATAATAGACACACTATCACATACTTGCATGATTTGCACGTCGGATGTGTGTGTGTGTGTGTATCAACTCTGAGCGCCTTTGTGGCCGAAAACATATCTATGACCTAAATGTTTAAAAGATGGGATCGGTGCTAAATACATTCCTATCATTGCCAGCCTTAGTACGAAAACGATCCAAACATAACGTTAGGCGCTACCAACACCCTAACGTTCCACTATATTTTGCAAATACTCCCACCAACTAACAACCTCCTGGCTGATGTTAGAAATACTTGATCTTTAATTGTTTCAATTGGTCATTTACTAGATGGGATAAGGGTGGATTGGCTAATATCCAACCTAATATCTTATTTACTATGCTAGATTGAAAATGAGGGATTTCTAAAGACCCAGTTTAATCTCGCTAGATTTGAGACAATTCATTGGATATGAATCCCACCCAAACGCATGTAAAAACTTTCATCTTATTCCCAACCCATCCCATACCTTATCTTAAAACTTATCCCGATCCCGAACTAAGCTATCCTTAATAGTAAATTCCCCCTAAAGGTATCTTTCCTAGGTATTGAATAAATGTCTTGAACCACCGCTGCCATCATCGAATTATGAAGGATGGAGGTTCTCTTTAAATTTCCTGCACCATTTTTCCTAATGGTGACTCAACTCCCCTTTGAAGTGAGGTGTCTTGACCCATTTTTTGGGGTATTTATAGTTTATAGCTAACATGGTGAGAATGTGTCACCATTCCAGTGTCCAGAAAAGGGATGCTGAACAATTTCAAAAAACTTTACAAAGTTGAGAACATTAAGAAGAAAAAAAAAAATTTGGTTGATGTCATGTATCAAAAATTGCCCAAAATTGTGGCAAAAATATAAATAACACTGCGACATAAATAGTTGAGTTGCCGATCATCAGATTTCTAGTGCACTCTACTTGTCATTCTATCTGTTGCTTCATTAGTTTATTGTTGTCGTCAATTGCATGGTTGCTGTTATTTCTCTTTGCCAACTGGTTCAAACAGCAAAAAGGTTTACCTCTATTATGCTACCCATCTATTTGGTTCGAAAATATGCTCTTGCTTAATGTGGTTAGTGCACATGCCTGACTGCAAGCTAACGAGACATATATGTTTTATCTGCTTGGCTTAACTGAGCATTTATCTGTTTTTTTTTCAAACTACAGGTGGACTATGCATGCACACCTGAGGAAGTTCAGCAACATTTTCAGTCTTGTGGGACTGTAAACCGGGTCACTATATTGACAGACAAGTTTGGTCAGCCCAAAGGTTTTGCTTATGTAGAGTTTGTGGAGATTGAGGCTGTTCAAAATGCTCTTCTGCTCAATGAATCTGAGCTCCATGGTCGTCAACTGAAGGTTGATTTACTTACCTTGGTGTGAACAAAGTTGTGGGGAATATATGCTAATCATTACAACAATTTAATATCTATATTTATTGTGGTGTATCAGGTCTCTGCTAAGAGAACTAATGTTCCTGGAATGAAACAATATCGAGGAAGGCGTCCAAATCCATATTTTGGTTCAAGAAGACCTTTTATGCCTGGTCCTCCTATGTACCCTCCTTATAGTTATGGGTGAGCAAACAAATGCTATTTGCTTTTTGGATGAGAAATAATGGGTGGTCCTAAATTGCATTCTATGGTTTCATCTTCCTTTATTCCTCAGATAGCCTGAGGTTGATTTTAGCAAACTTCTGTAGAAAAATTCTGTGTATTTCTATATAGAAGTTTCTTTTGACCTTGTCGTCTGATCAACATGTTTGTTTCAGTTTCATTCTTATATGGATTTATGCATTTGTTTAGATAGGGATGGGTTCACATAGGGAATTAGGGATTATTGAGGATAATCATTGTTTTAGGAGTGATAAATTTCGGGATAAGGTATGTGTTGATGTTAGGATATAAATTATCACATATGTTTTGGTAGGATTCATATCTAAGGAATAGTCACAAATCTATGGTATAAAGCTGGGTCCAAACTTGGCCTTGGGCATTTTGACATGAGATTAGGTTAATTGACATTAATCCTTGAAAGTAAAACGACCTGGTGTACGAATGTAGAAACATAGGTTTTATGTATACAGTCATGGGTCATGCTTCTTTATATGAATAATATGATGCATTTTTACGATCATGTGTTTATACATTGGCAGTGATACTTTCTTTCATGACAACAATAGGTTGTACAAAGATCAATGATCGTGATTAGTTATGAGTTTCTACATGCGAACAATTTCCTACATATATATGGCTGTATAATATATTAAATACAGGTTACTTACCACTATGGTAATGGCTGTTGTTCCTGAACGTAACTGCAATTTCATCTGCTTTGCTTGTCTTATCACAGTAAAGCAACCAATGAGTCTTGTACTTAGTTCTCAAATGGATGAAATTGCTTCTTTGTTAGCTTTATTCGTTTTTGCCTGATCCCAATACTTTCATGTGCAGGAGGGTCCCAAGATTTAGGCGCCCTATGCGTTACAGGCCGTACTGATGAATATTCTGCTGTACGATTGAGGAATAACTTGGGTTCAAGCAATGCCTCCATTTAATTGTGCCATCATATCATATAATTTTCCGGATAACTCTGTATTGGCTAATGGCTAGAGTTAGTGTGATATTTAAACATCTTGTAACTTTTTATTGTAAGTTGTGTTATGTTAGCTGCATGGAATTATGACTGCTTAAAGTCAAGGAAGAGTGAAAAAGCTGATAGCTAGGGTTTTCTTATAGTCTATGATTTCTATTGTTTTTCCTAGTCCATTTAGAACCTCACACGTCGATATGCAGTGTCTAACTGTTCCAATGCTAAATCTTATGCTAGCTGGATATTGACGATCTATGTGTGTCATTACTGCCATTCTAATTTCCTGCATTATTTCATTGATGTAGTTATTACTGCACTCTAGGTAAAAAGTTTTCATGATCATGGCCAAAATAGCAATAGGCTTCTGTTCGATTTTTGTGAGGCTGAAACAAGGAATGTGTATATTTTCAAAACTGAAACTTGTGTTCTTGTATGAGAAGTGGGAGGTTTTTTGCAGCAACTAGGTAGGTACACCTTGTTTCGTACTCATAATTAGACATAGTATAATCTCTCTGTCCTAGCACATTTAACCTGGTTTTCTGAATGGGGTGTCTCACCCCATTAGGCCAATTTCTTCATTTGGCTCGACATGGCCCCATTAGCAACAAATTAAAGTCCATTATATTTAGGTAACCTTGATGCTAATTCAATCTAACCTTCCCACTTTGGCCTCTCCGTCTCATTTTTCATTTTTGTCCTTTGCAATTTCCTCTCTCTCACTGTGCCGTCTCTCTCCCGACGCGGCCACCCTCACCCAATCTCTACCTTGTTGCTGTGATGAGTTGGGAACCCCACTCCCTTCCACCCTTTGACACTAAGGAGTTTGATTCTCCTCCTTTCATAAATCCTAGCCTCGAAGAGTTAGTCCCGGAGACATAATTCGATGAGGGATATGCTGGTGATTCTTATGGTAGCGATGATGACGCCCTAACATGCGCACAAGCACCCATTTTTGGCAACTACCTTTTTAGACGGCCGGGTGGTGTTGTTCTTGGGAGGAGGGGCTTGGTTGTGTAGGAGATGTAAGGCATTAAGCGCGGCAAGAAGAGGGATGCAGGATCAACGGCTATGTTGAAGATCCTTTTGGTTGTTCGATTTGAATGGGTGAGATCTTTGAATTTTATGCGTAATATGTAATTTTGCTGGGTTATTGGTGGAGTATTGTATCGGATTGGGATTTTTTGTGCTGAAATGATGAAAATATGCTCACACTTCTGTGGTTATGTGCATTGTGATTTATGTGATGAAATGTGCTGCCTGGTTTAACCTCATTCTGCCCTAGCCCATTTGGCCTTGTTTCCTTGTGACCGGTTTGTTTATCGGACAGTCTTTGGTGCCGAATGATGATGTAATGCCTCACTTGAATGTTAATAAGGTCTTTCCTCTTGCACACTTCCCATCTTTGCTATCTTCAAGCAAGAATAACACAATTTGATTCTTCTTCGAAGTGGATCATTCCTTCACCATTCTTTTTAATTTTTTAATTTTTTTCAGACTCTGAACTTGTAATTTTTGTTATGGCAGAATGATGAATGTTGGGTATTTATAGGCAAAATTTCGGGCATATGAGCCCATGTGAAAAAAGTCTTCCACTACAGGGTCTGAATATTTGAATATCAGATAAAAGTAGATAATGTGACAAAAAAAACCCACGTGAACCTATGTGAAAAAAGTTATCATCAACTAGTCAAAGCTGCAACAATACAATACACCATGATTTTAAATAGCACAATACAAATTACTTGAAAATAGCTAATATTACATAGATTACTCGCAAGACAATACAACAACTTAAATGCAAGAAACTTAAATTATACGATAACAAACTACATTTCCTTGCCAAACAAAGTAGCTATGAGTTGCCCTTTCATCTCTTCTTCTGCTAGGGTTAAATATGCTTTGTTGAGTAGTGAATTCAACAACAGTTGGTTCATTTTGATAGTATTCATTTGCATTTTTTCACGCTCCACTGCAAGCCTCATTATATTTGTTTCATTTTCGAGTTCTCTGGTTAGTCTCAGTTTTTCAATTGAAGCAGCAAGTTCAGAAGATTCTGAGATCTTACCCTTTCCTTTCTTTTTTGTCTTATCCCTGCCTGTAGGTCGCGAAATCGTTTAACTACTTGATCCTGGAGTATCGGGATCATTCGGAAGTGCATACTCCCCACCTGCGCTAGTTTTCGATCGCGAAATCGTTGAACGACTTGATCCTAGAGTATCAGGATCATTCGGAAGTGCATACTCCCCACATGCGCTAGTTTTCGATCTTTTAGAACTGCCACCACTTTCTTCATTACTCGCGTCAGCAGGTTCAGAACGACCATGTTTTGAACCTTGATCAAGAGTAATTAAAGACTATTTTGGATGTTTGCACATAACTTCGTTGAAAACAACCAAATCATTAAACTTACTTCCACCCGCTTCATAAATACAATGAGCTTCTTTCTCCAGATCGGCTTGGCTCATTCCACTCTGCTTTCCACGAGATGCTTCCCTGCAAGCAGCAACTCACTTATTCGCATTTTCAGCAAGTCGTTTCCAACTACCTATCATCTGATCGAGGTTTCTGCAACTCATTTCTTCAGGATTTTCTTTTGAGCTTTGTGAAAATGTGTATGAATTCGTGACCATCTCGCGCCACCCTTTTGATTTTTTTCATGCACGGAATCTTCGCTGACAAAACACCAAGCTGACATTAGGGCTACATCTTCTTTCACATACCATGCAAATTTTGTCGCCTTTTGATTTTCTGATGGTTGAACTTCACAAGCTGTAGGAATGTTATTAGAATTAGGAGAAAACTCAGTATTTTGATAATATTGAGAGTTTGCTAATATGGCGAATTTGGACAGTTTGGGGAGTTAAGAAGAATTTGGAAATGTGGATAGTTCTGTGAGTATGGATAACCTTGAGAGTTTGAATACTTTTGGGAGTTTGGATCATCTTGCGAGTTTGGATAATTTTGGGAGTTTGGATCATCTGGATTCATATTTACAAGGATAATAAATTATCAATATCCAAATAGAATACCAAAAAGATAGAAAAAAAGATGAGGGAAGATGGAATATTTTTTTTTATTCGAAAAATATGAAAATGGGTATTTATATATAGAGAATTTCAAATGACAAGTTTTAGTATAGTTTTTATTTTTTTTAATAGGAGTATTTTTTTTATCTTCAAGATCATAAAAATAAAATTTATCATTACAAAATTACCTCACCTAATGAAAGAATGACAAATGGCAATAAATTATTGGATAACCCAAATTGGCGTCAAGGTTGTTGAATCCACCGGTTGGAAGGATTAATTTTCTTTTTTTGCTTTTCTTTTATTACTTACTCAGTTGTCGGCTAGTGCACGACCCAACCTTGGTGTCGTTGATAAATCTAGTCTTAGAGCTGAGGAAAAATATAAGTTCTTCATAACATTTGGCCAGAATTTTAAACTTGGCAGGATTAATGTACAATGTTTCATTGAAGCAGGCTGCCTTTTGGGTTGTCGGCGCAATTTTTCAGTTAAATAAAGTTGGATTTTTTTTCCACAAAATTTTGCCTCGTTGAATATGGTTTTCTCGCATCTACTTTTTCATTGTCCTTTTCTGTCGGAAAATTTGAATCAACTTTGTTAGCAAAATTAATATGAAGTCATTAAAGGAGGTGGACACCACCTTCTCGTAATCCTCATGTTTTAAAAATTATGCCCAAATTAAAGGAGTATATGCCAATAAAAGCGGGATGGAGGAATATTTAATTTAGCCGTATTCAATTTAATGATAGATATTGCACGATTTTATCTAGAATGATGAATAATCTTTGATTTGCAAGGTAAATAACTACACTAAAATAGTTCAAGAAAAAAATATAGATGTTTTTGAATGCATAAAAAATAATAACATGACAATAATAATCATAAGTTAAAAAATAGAAACTTGCCTCGGAGGAATCATCAGAATAAAACTTTCAAGATTATTATTATCTGTAAATCACAATATTCGAAAGAAATACAACAGAAATGTTCCGTCTCTTTATAACAAAACAGAATAGTTATACAGTGGGAGTACTACTTAACCCATATCAACTCACCAAATCAGCTACCTGAATTTCATTTTCATCTGATAATACAAGTAAAAGTAGTACCAAGAATCGAACTTCACTCGATACAAATGGAAGAAACCGCACCCGTAATTTCTGTTGCTCGAGGGTCGTTGCATTCTAAGGAAACACCTCGAGGGTCCTCTGTTACTAGCAAGGCGAGTACATTAACAGAACTCCAAAATTTGACCACGCTTTGACTTGACTCTCCCAAAGTCACAGCAAACACTGCATCGAATCCACCTGCACCAGGAACACCGGCTAGCAGAACTCCTTCCATATTCATCGTTGTATCCAGTAATTGAGTTTGTGATTCGGGTTCAATCTGTAGAAGGTATACACCATGTGAAAAAGGTGGCCGTAATACTTTTGAATCTATCATATTCATGCAAATCTAGATTCAAACAATCGAGAGATGACACACAATGAGCAAGCTCGACGGTAAAAATTAAAGAACTTACAGGAATCCCAGCAGCCTCGCCCATCTTGCGCATGTTACACCTGATTTCAAGCATGGCATCTCTAGCTCCTAGTAATGCTTTAACAACTTCTATTTCATTTGGTTCAACAGCTCCGTCTCTCCACTGTTAAAAAGAGTAGCCAAGAACACCATTCAGGTGATTATGAAAATAGGATCTTTATGGTAATAAGTTGATAATGAATGCTGCTACGCAGGGGGGTGGGGGTGATTTCACATTGAGTCAAAACTATATCATACTGTAACTGGTTTAAACAACAACAAATCCAGCTTTATAACTAAAAACTAATTATGTAATGGTTCTATCGGATGCCAGGGGAATACGATTCATATTATCTTCTATGGTAGTATTTTAGGCAAAATTCTGTGTACTACACAAGTTCTGATAAGCCCTATATCAAATAACTACTAGTGAAATAGTTCTACACCGAAAGGAGAATTATTCAAATCAGATTAAGCAAGGGAATTGTTTCCATTTTCCAGTCCCCAAATATCTCCATAAGAACTTGTACCATCTATATTTGAATGCAACATTAGTGTTCATACAAGAGCTAATTACGATGTTCTTTTGCTGCCATCAGATGGAATGTGAACAAAATTGGCAAATTATGTACCTTTTCGGATGTAAGGGTGCTGCACTTGATAATGGTGGATTTATAATCATCAAAATTTATTTCTGCCAATTTGCTTAAGGTTTTGAGATGCATCTCCAGTGCAGAGTTAGCTTCTGACAACTTCTTCCATGTTTCAACAGAGTGTTGCGGGTCAGACTTTTGCCACTTCTTTACAGCACCAACCATTGAAGGCGTTGACGATCCACCAGTTCCTGGTTCTCCAAGTAACTGAAAGAGCAAAACAATTACTCAGTGCAACTAAGAAAATTGACATGCATTTCATGTCTGCATCCCTGATTTTCAAATGCATGTGCAGAATTTTGAGAAAGATTCAAATAGGCCAAGGAATTTACGGAAAGTAAGATCTTATTTACGGAAGATTAAAAAAATAATAATCCGTGTGTCAACTGCACTAATTAGTCAGAACAAAGCAACATAACCATTTAACTAGAGCGTAAGCTCAGCTGGTGCATATTTCCCGATACCAGTAATAATAAGCACTTATGTTAGCATTATCATCATAAGCATACATTTTAAGGAACTTACTAAAGTCATCATTGGAGGCAATGAGAATTTAGTCCTCTCATGATCCCAATTGGCTTTAAGCACATTGCCTATGGCCTCCTCAAACGGAGTCCCTCGACCAGCATCCTGCATAGCATTAGTGGACTAATTACCAATATATTCAGCACTCGTCTTAGCTAGATCAAAAAAAATATAGATGGCATGTCGTTTTGACCTTCTGTATATACTCAAAAAACAGCACTTCCTTGTTTTTGAGGATTTAATTCCAGTAATGTACTATAACTATTTCACAAGTGTTAGCTTATCAACCAGTAGAAAATCAGAGGCTATAGTGAGAAACATAAGGCAATGCGTCAATATCTCCTCCAATGCCCTTGTGGAGAGCAATATCAGTACTTACAATACACACAAAAAGATTTATATATGGGGTACATCTCAGAGGGCGAAAATCAATTTTCATCATACTGTCATCATCACATTACAAGGATGCGAGTTTTCCAAACAGGGTCTGAACATCTTTACAGCTGATATGTCATATATGAATTCGAGAAACTAGCTATAAGTTACAAGAACCTCAAAGCAATCCATAGACCATATATATTCTAATTTCTCAATATTATGAATGATCCTGAGTCAACTGCTAACATGCAACTTTACTACTTCCTCTGTTTCAAGATTGTTGACACGTTTCTTTTTCTTTCTTTTTGGCACACATTTCCACGCTTCTCGATGATGAATTTTAAAATAATTTTTTAAAGTATTTTTTTATTTACGGGATACTATGACATACGTAGTATTTCGTAAAAGAAAAGATACTTTAAAAATTTATTTTAAAATCCATCATCGAGAAGCGTGGAAATGTGTGTCAAAAAGAAAGGAAAAGAAACGTGTCAACAATCTTGAAACAGAGGAAGTACATAGGTGTGGGTAAGCCCCTGAATGCAACTTTACACATAATTCCAAAATCCAAATCCAGAGTGAAATTATAGGGCAGTACCGAAAGATGAATACCTGAGCAGAAGAAAGTACTTCTGGTGAAAATCTGACATACTGCTGACTACCATAAACAGCAGAGCTCACATCAAAACCACTACCAACTTTACCCTGTGCTATACAGTGAGCTGTTTGAGCAATAATATGCACAATATCCAGGTCTGCAGAAACTTTATCACCTCCAAGAGGACCAGTGAACTCAGAGGGAAGATGGACAACTCCAAGGTAATGAAGTAAAGCAGCAACAACAGCAGTTGTCATAGCTGCTGACGAACCCAACCCAGTTTTCGCAACTTCCGGCTTGCTCTTTTGCCCACTTGATTCTTCCTCATTGAATGCAATCGAAGAAAAAGGAGGAAGCGATGCCAATGATTCGAGGGTCAATGGCAAATCACGTGCTTCAATCTGCACAAGGAACAAAACAGCTTATATTCGCATACTCAAAATAGACAGAAATGTACCTTGCAAAATAAAAAAGCTACTCAAGGAAAGAAGTAGAGTGAAGATTACGAAGAAGAAGAAAATAGAGATAAAAATACGATAGCTCCAATACTCAGAATCGAGAAGATTCTGCCTCAGCAATTATGCCGCAAACAATGTCAAAAATCCAATGCCCTAGCATTCTCGACTATGACTCTATAAATACTACTAATACCCATGATTACATAAAGCCCAATAATAATACTTGACCCACAAGAAAATAACTAATTACTAATAAATAAACTAATATTAATAATATTAAATCCGCAACAATGATTAAGCAGCAGTGGTTGGAACAAGCTTCTTCCTCCGACGTGTATAAACTTTAACGCCTCCCGTCGACGCGACTCTATCAGAAAGCTAGTTAATAGATAGATGCACCCCCCCCCCCAAAAAAAATAAAAATAAAATAAATAAATAAAAAAAATACTTGCAGCTATCTGAGAAATATTTAGTATTTATGTTGTCGATCAGAAACTTATAAACATCAGTATCGAGGAACACAAGGTCTGGCCATTTATACTCCTTGGTCGAAATCATATCTCTTCCGAAATGGAAAAACTCAATTACACTTGACATTAATGCATATTAGTAAAAGACTTCTGGTGGGAAAATGAGAAAGAATACTGCAGAAATGGGTTACCTGATTCCTATATGAATAGAACTCATTGCAACCTAATATAGTAATGTCCAGACCTGCATGACTAATCCAGAATAGACATTAGAATTGTAGAGGTAAATTAACAATAAAGCAAAATTTAATGCTCTAAAACAGACTTTACCTAGCAGCAGAAGTTTCTGCAATGCCTCCTTCTTAGTTTTGTCAAATATGACACATGCCGCTGCTACAACATATTGCAATGCATATTCAACAAATGGGTTTCTGGCATCACTGAAGTTGGCAAAGGTAGAAACTTGCATCAGTAATTAACTGACATAATTATTTATTTTATTTGCATTTGATAATAATTGGTGGAAATCCTACTGCAGGGAAGAGGCATAAGTATCTCCATAATTCACTTAGCGTAATTTCATCAACACTGAGTAATTTCATTAGACTTAAGTATGTGGTTTGTGACATGACATTTCAATGATTCACTGAGTGATTTAAAAATGAGAAAAATAGATAGATATGATGTTCCACCTAGAAGACAAACATTGGAGCTGGAGATTCTTGAGTGACAATTTATACATTATTTCTCTTCCCATCTGAGGAGAAGTCAGTTTCACATCTGTCCATCCCTGAAATGCAATCACGAACATCGTAATAATACACATTGTAAAAGAGCATGAACATTTAATAGCAGAAAAGAAAAGGGGTTCGGATACTTTAATCCTTGAAAGCTTGAGTTAGCCTGAAGTAACCAACAAATCCAACAAATTGAATGAGCACCAACACAGTCAACAGTCGGGGGCGACACTCTGTTAATCAAAACTCACTTCTAAGTTTCTTAAGGATAGAGTCCTACTACACCAAGATTTCATATATGTCAGCACGGAATATTAACATTAAAATATCGATGGCATTCTGTCAAAGCCAATAGCCAAACCATAAACCTTGCAACATCCGGAAAATCCAAAATGAGTTTGAGCATAATCTCTATGCACTGAATGAAGAAGCATATGACATATACATAGTTGTATACACATTACAACTTACTCAAAATCTAGAAAAGATGAGGAAAAAGTATGGAAAAATGAGTTTTCTTCAAGATTTTATTCAGAAATAATAAAAAAAGTAACTCTATCAAGCCTGGAATTGTTTCATCAGTATCATATGACTTAATTCTTTGTTTTTTCTTTTCCTTCGTAGTTTCCTATACAGGCTCTTAGAAAACTCAGCCGCTCTTCAGCTTTGAAGCAGACAGAAATTTTGCAAGCTACGAAAGATTCACCATAGTTTCAGCCAACAAAGAAAAACAAAGGATTCATCTAACAAGAAGATAAATCTGCAGGGATTGTTGTATACCCATGCCCAACTGTCAGGTTTAGCTTCGTCATAAAATGGCTTTACAATTGCATAAAAGCGAGCATTTGTACTCAATACTATCCCGGCATTAGGCCTCTCCAAAACAAGGTAACCCCCTGTCATTAAAACCTTCCCCGGAGCAGAAGCAACCCTACAAATTATCAAGTACCAAAATGTAATGTAATGATTGGAAAACTATACTTCTCAAGCTAAAATAATAACAAAACGACATAGTAAGACGACTCACACTGCCATCTTTCACAAGTTACAGCTTTGTGCGATCTTGGTGTATACCTGACCAGAGCAACAGCAAGCATTAACATAGCAAAAGAAGACCATAAAAAAAGGGTTCTATTTTTCACCACTGATGAACAATCAAATAAATACCGAAAGCTATAAATTGTTCCTTCCCTAAACACGATTCTCCGATCCCATTCGGATACAGACAGCCGACAATTTCCTCCTCCAATCATGTTCTAAATTAGTTCAAAGCCCAATTAAACTCAAGTTCATCTTGCAGAAATAACCGGAAGGAGTTAACTAAAGCTTACTCCCACTGTCCCACACATATATACTTTCTCAGCATTTAAAGAAACATAATACCGATAAATTCAAGAATCAACTACAGTAGTTGAATTAACAGAAAATGAAGAAAGACAATTGATTACTTATGCCCGAACCCAACCAGAAAATGTTTGATCACTGAAAGATAGATCATACCAAAAACACGAATATCACTATGCAGGATTGGATGAAAAGAAATACATACAAAATACATGCATATGAGAAACCGAGAGAGAGAGAGAGAACCTGGGCGGTGGGGGTGAAGGATTTGGTGGGAGAAAGAAATGCAATTATGCAAATGAAAGCGCAGCTTCAACTCTTTACGAGTGTGAAATTTTTGACATTTTTAGACTTCCAAATATGACTTTCAAACATGTTAATACCCAAAAAATTCCCACCTTTATATAGGGCTATAAAATCAAGGGGCCGTTGGTTGGGACAGGGAAAGGGAATGATAAGAAAGGGAAGGAATAATAATTGGAAATCATTGCTGAGTTTGTCAGTCGTTTGGGTAAGAACAAGAAAGGGAATCGAAATGAAGTATTTAATCATATAGAGATATTGTAACATTAAAGATTGTGATAAATAGAGTGTCGTTTCAAATAAAAAATACATACATCATACATATAGATAGATGTATATATGATTTAAATATATTATTATTTTAGAAAATAAAATATTAGAGAGATTAGTCTAAAATAAGATAATAATATTTTATTATTAATATTTTAGTAAATATATATCATATTTATACCGAATATTCGTCTATATAATATATTGATATATATAATAAAATATTATATATATTATTATGTTAAGATATTAATTATTTAACCAAACTATATATATATATAGATATTAATATTCAAAAATAATATATCACGTATTAATACTATAATATTAGTCTATATTAATATATTTTATATTATATTATTATTATTATTATTATATTTAAATAAAATTATCATTAATGTAATAAATATTATATTTAAATTATATTATATATATATATTATATTTAATACTATTATTATTATATTAATATATTTAATTCTATTATCTTATTTTTAATAAATTTATTTCACAAATTAAATAATATAATATATTTTAATTAATTAATATTAACTTATTTAAAATATGAAATAAATGGGTTAAATATCAAAATCAATTTAAATAATATTATATTATATTATTTAAATATTATTTTTTTATAATATAATATTTTTATTGTGATTAAAATATATATATTTATCTAGTTATAATTATATAATATTATGATATGATATTATTACATAATTTATTTTAATTATTTTAATTAGAGACAAAGAGGGGAAAGAGAATGAAATTCCCTAGTTGGAAGAAGGGAATGAAAATGGGGAAAATGGGGGAATCCATTACCCATAATGGGTAATGAGGAATGATTGAAAATGCTAACCAAACACTCACTAAGAAAATCAGGGTTTCTGATTCTCTTTCCCTTTCCTGATTACCCCCAACCAAACGGCCCCTAATTACTTCCCCCGTTCTCCATTTAGTAACCAAAATTTTAGGCACAAGTTTTATTTTGCATTTTGATAATATAGTAATAAATTAATGTGTTAAAATAGAATAATTGTGGATCCTTCTATTTTTTTTTAATTTTTTAATAGTATTAAACTGTTAAAATGTTACTGATAAAATGTTAAAGTGATTGTGAGGTCGGCCAAAATGAAAAGATTCATTAAATGAAAGATATCCAAATATAATAAGAGTTTCAGTAAATTGAGGAGAAAGAGAAGTATAATTTTTTTAGACTAAATAATAATAAATCAAATTGATGAGCCTCTTTTTTTGTTTACTCAATTAATTATTTCCCGATTTCGTTATCATCGAGGAATTTTAAAGGGGCGTACAAAAAAAAAAAGAAATTAAAATAGGGTATTAAATTAATTTCCATATACATTGCATTCATTTGTTAATTAATTCACCAAAAGAAATAAACTTTATTTACAGAAAAAAAAGCTTCGCCTTTAAATTATACTCTTATTATTCTCTAATAAAACCTTATATCAAGATAATTTTATGCCTGAAATCGAGCAGAGCAGAGTCGTTTCGCCGCCTTCACCTAAAAGGAATTTAATCGGGAGGCAAAGGAGCGGCGGATATGCAGACGTTGGGTGAATTCAAGCTGCCCCCTTTCTTTAACTACCCTCCTTACTTCACGTAATACTTTCTGCTCTCTTCTCTCGCCAATCATGCTTTGCACAGTGTATGCTTTGATTGTTTTGAATTCTATTTATCAGAATGGATATGGCTGTGCTACTTAAACTTTTCTTGATTTGTTGTTGTTAAATGATTGATTGTCAATAATGATTTGGGAATTTCTCAACTTTGAAAACTAATCACGGTGAAGAAAAGGGTAAAAAGAGGTTCCGTAGGTTTTTTCATTCGTTGAATTATGTCAAAGAAAAGTCATGTGCAATGATGATTTCGATTAAACTAGTTTGGCATTCGTTTTCTCGAGCTTCAGTTAGTGTTTTCATTGGTATGCTAATGAAATGCACTCATGCCAACTCAAGATTTTTGTGAATATTGGTTGCTGGATTGCTCACTTGTACTTGTTTCTTTTGAGATGTGTTTTTTTGTAGTTAATAGTCTTGGTAGAAGGTTCCCACGGTGCTTGAACTCCATAGAAAATATATAATAAAATATTTACACGAAACATTCCTTGAGATGCTTAACTTATTCACACTAGCATTGCCATAGATTTATTATCTGTCAAGCAGAGGTGATTATTTGTTCTTGAGTGGAAGAAATCATAAGAATGTTAAGGAAAGTTGGGGTCCAGAATCTTGTTCGATGCTCATTTGTGTAGTCACATTTAATCCCATATAGGGGGCCTCAATTTTTTTTTGTAATTTGAAGTTCTTAATTGCTGTAGTTTGCAGCCAGTGAAAGACACCAGAGAGAAGCAGATACAACTATGGAAGGAGATGATAATCGAATATTGTCGGACACACAAAATCTTTGTAGTTGGACTTGACGAAGACATGCCGTTGTTTAGCAATTCAGTGATTGAAAGTGAGAATTCTTGTTTGGATATCTGTTTTTTAAAATATTGGTTATCTGTAACAGAATTTTGTTGCTTTATCTGAAAGTGAACATCAACACTTACTGACCAAAAGTAGTGGAGATGATATATCTGAGAATCGGACAGTTGCTTATTATTTGAACTACTATTGATGTCGAGCAGATAAAAAACTGAATAATTATGCTTGCTTATGTCGAGAATCTTACTGTTTCTTGGAATACTATTTATCAAGGTCAAACTGATTTTGATATTGATGAATCACGGTTATTATCATCATGACAACGTAAATAATATGCTTTATTATCTCATTGAATTTCATGTGTAGAGAACAGTACATAAAGTGATTTTTTTGGAAAACTAAGTCCCTTTTACCGATTTTGTTCTTAGTGCACTACGATTTTCCAAGTTGTTTGTGATTTTTGCAGGATCCCTAAGTCATGAAGCTAGGGAGGCATTTCTCTCGGCCTTAGTTTCAGAAGGTATGTTTACATCACGCAGTTCTGGTATTTGATAGAAACCTTCGACTTAATCACTTGAATAAGTTCCATTCTGCAGGACGTGCTGAATGGTTGGATAAAAGTCATCGAAAATGTCTCCTCCTTTGGCATCGCATACCAGATTGGGCTGACCTTATTATAAGCTTTGTGAGTATTTCTTAAAAGATGTCACTTGCGGTTGCCTTGTGAATTAATTTTTCTTATAACACCTATTATTAGGTCAAGGATAATGGACTTGAGGATAGTGTTATGACTATTGAGGAAATACGTTCAGGAGTCGAATCTCAAGGGACAGGTACGCTATTTATGGGCTACTACTTATGTGTTTTCAACATATCTTTTGTTAGTGGCTTAGGTAGATGAAAATATTATTCTTTGTTAACCTTGGTTATGTCTGTCACACATATACAAATATCAATTGCAAGTATTTCGTTTTTTTTTCACACAATGCATATACAGATTGTGAAAATTGTGAGTTAATGCTCAAGCAGTTTCTATTTCCCTCTTGTTTTCTTTAAGCAAGTAAAATCTTTAACGGGATGCAGAATGGGTTGCTAGTATTAGGGTTTAAATAAAATTCATTTTCTACCAATTCTCCTTTTCCATGGCATAGAACACAACAACCAGTTAACTTCTATATAAGCTACTTTTGTTTTTCCTTGGATTTATGGGATTAATGTGCTCTCTCTCTCTCTCTCTCTCTCTCTCTCTCTCTCTCATATTGTTGTGGTGCGTGCAGAGCTTCATGGAATGGACCGTAGTATTCTCATGCGAGCACTGAAACACCTAGAACACAGGGGGAAGCTTGCGATCTTCAAAGGGACTTCTGCTGATGATGAAGGCATCAAATTTTCAATCTAGTTTGTGTATGTTCTATCATGTAAACGGCGATTTTATTTAGCTAAAGATTTCGGTTTCACTGTACGTACATGCTCTCTAAATCCACCTTAGTAGACATTATAAGGGTGTTTTTATATATAAGATGTGTTCTCTTTGAGTGGTAAGGAAAATGATTGATAAGAAAATGGTGGAAAATATTATCCCACCATGTAGTCTCCTCTCTTTTTGTCTTCTTTGATAGAAATGGATGGATAAATTAATTATATATATATATGATATGATACTCCCTCAATGGTGGACATCTTCTTCGTTTATTCGATTTGACATTATTTTTATTAATTTTTATTGTTGTTTTTTATTCTTATTCTAGTATAATACTCCGTATAAATAAATATAAAAATGATTAAATCTACAAAATAAATAAAAATCAAAACTCGATTTGTTGTAATAATAATAATTCAAATTTGTTTGTTTTTTTTGCAATTTTGAAGTTTGTTAAAATAGGACAAAAAAATATATTTTTATGCTTTTCATAAATCACATAATATTTTTTTTCCATTGTTCGTAAAAAATAAAAGGCTACTCAATTTATATGAATCTAGCACAATAAAATTTTCATCTGTATTTGACCATTTATTTTAAATCATCATTGATATAAAAATGAATAACAATAATTAACAATTTTAAAATATTATTGCTAATGTATTAAGTCAACTTATATGTCTCTTAAGATAACGAAGCGCAGATCAATTGGTAAAATGCTTTCCTTCCAACGAAAAAGTCGAGGGTTCGAGTCAACTTAAAGGGGAAATGAAGAACCATTATTGATCCTCTTAAAAAAATAAAATAAAAAATACAAATATTTTTACAAACAAAAAATATTGGAAGTGTATTTTCTTGTGTCGAGGTGTATTTTTATAATTGGTGCTCTTGAACTCGAAACATTTAATCTCAGACATCAATCTCTTACCGTTAGGCCAATACACGCATGCAGATTGTTGTGTGTTTTTATTATATAACTATTGTAAAGAGATTGGAATAGCCATTTTGCTAATATTATTTGACTTTTAAAATAGAGGTTTACCTAAAAAATAAGCCCGAATCTAACGGACGGTGGGGGCCCATCAAGCTATTCTCCTCCCTAAACGATTTGGTATATTCTCTACTCGCTTATGCGAAACATAACGATAGCTTATTTGAAATCGAATCTGCGATGGGTTCCGTTTCTCCGCCTGATTATTCCGCCGCCGCGGAAGAGCCACCTTCATGATTCCGCCGCCGTGGAAGAGGCATCTGATCGCAAACTTCGGCAGGTTACGAAATTCCAAGATCACTACAGTATGGTTATGCCCTACTGTGCCTTCTTCCGATTTGAAATGGATCCAACATATGATCCTAGGGTGGATTGCGATACTGATTCTGAGGATGATGAAGACGACGGCAATAAAGTCGCCGAAACCATCGAGGAAGTTATCCCCAGGCTAGTCAAATACGTCAATCAAATTCGCGAAAGCTTCGTAATAGTCTCTCTAGATCTATTTTACTACTAGTACTATTATTTATGTTTTTTTTTTTTTTTGAATATTGTTTTGGTAAAATTCGATCTAGGGTTTTGACGTGGATTGCGTTGCTCCGGGTTGGTTCCAAGGTGGTTTCTACCCCATTGATATGCCTAGGGCTAAGCGCGAGAAGGAGTGGTTGTATGAAGATGTGATGAAGATTGTAGATTTTGCAATCGCCGAGATCAACTCTGATTTGATATATGTATGTCTTTTCTTCTCTTTAATCATCATCATCATCATCATCATATGTATGTATATTAATTGCACTTTCTTTGTTGATTCATGTAAATACTATTTTTTATAGGATGGGAAAAGTAGTATTGAGTTAGTGAAATTGGAGAAGGCTGTGCTCTTTACCCCTTGTTGGATGAACCTGTTAACACTTGTGGTGAAGACAAAGGAAAAGGAAATTGGTGAGGATGATGATGGCGATATGAATGTGAATACCATCCAAGCAATAGTCTATGAAGGACATGGATATGAACCCCCTCTCAGTCTTGAACAATGGAGGTTTAAGCCAGTCGAGCCTGATTTTTGGTATAAAGCACCTCCTCTTCCTCTTCCTCTTCCTCTTCCTCTTCCTCAAACAAGAACAATGTAGGTTTAAGCCAGTCGAGCCTGTGCACTGGTGCGACTACTTATCATGTATCAACATTTCCATACCTGAAGCCATAGTCATTGAATCAGTCAGTGATCTTATTCTAGCATAGGCAGGCTTAGATTCTATGTTCTATTCCTCTCATCACAGTCATGAAATGTTCATTTCTTAAGGTCATCGTTTTTGTGTGTGTCTGCACATATATATGTATATACATATTTCTTTCTCTCGATATACGTAACTGTATTTATATGTAGCTTTCTCGACAGTTGAACTGCAACATCATCATATTTTTCTTGGTATAGATTTCTCTATTTAGCGGGCTTTCTTGCTTTTGATCTATAATTGCGTTTAACCCTCTTAGATTAATTGCAATGGTTGGTTAGACTTACACAGAGGTTTTCACTTGGATATTTTGCTCAAGCAAAGAAAGTTCCGCCATGCTCAATCGAAACTTTAGCCAAGGAAAATCCTCTCTGTATATTTCATGGTTCATTATACTCCATTTCGTGGAATAGACAATGAGGCCTATTCTGACACGTTTTTCCACGCTTCTTGATGATGAGTTTTAAAATAGATTTTTGAAGATATATATATTTTTTTACGTACGACTCATAGTATCCCGTAAAAAAAATCTTCAAAAATCCATTTTAAAACCCATATAATCAAGAAGCATGGAAAAACGTGTCAGAATAGGCGTCGTTGAAATGAGGCCTAATCCACGAAAATGGAGGTAGTATTTTCCGATGCTTCCTTTTCTCCATTTTCTATATTTTTAGTTCATTGGTTTGTTGATGCCTCGCATATCATATCGATAACGGTTGGGAACAGTAAATTAGCAGGAATCCTTGACTCACAATGGCAGACCCTGCTTATCATAATTAATTAACATAATATAATGGTTTTTCTAAATGAGGGTCGAAGATGCAATGTTATGTAATCCTACAATTGTCGGATTAGTTTAATCCTAAAATTCTGCAACTGCTTTCTTTTAGTTATAGCAACATTCTAGATTATTTTATCCTGAAAATTATACATTGACCATCATTCAAAATAAGCTTTATAAAAAAACACCATAATACAAATATAAATTTAATACTAACTATTAACTCTAAATATGTCGTCCGATCTCAAAAAATTAAAAATCGCAAGTTTAACAATGCATTGTACACACGATTATAATGCATTACTAATGTGTGCATGTAATGCACAGTGAATTAAACTTTCAAGTTCATTTTCTTTTTCTTTTTTTGTGTGTAATGCATTACAAAATTCATTTCGCATATCATCGTGATGAATTAATCATTTATTCTGAAAATGAAATCATATAAATTATACTTTTTACATCTAATGCGTTATATTGCAAAACTAACTACACTGTAAAGAGAATTTTATAGAAAAAAAAATGAGACTACCTTTCTTTTTTCTTTTAAATCTTGATTCTTCATATTAAGTTCAAGGGTAATTTACAATTTAATTGCAAAATTATTCAACTCTTCATAATTGTGTTCCAAACTATATGAAATAACAATTGAATGTTTAAACTATCAATAATTTCATAATTGTGTTCTTGACTTTAATTTTCGACAATGAAAAACACATATGGGAAGCCAAAAATTATTTATTAATCTAAGGCCTACAATATTTCTTATTTCTTACATTAGACTAGTTTTGTATGGTGATGCTTGATAATTTTTATGTCTTTAGGTCTAGAAGAAAAGGGAAACGACTTTCCTCATCTCCAATTTTTTTAATATCGCATATAAATTAAAAATAAAATATATTTTTAACAAAGGAGATGTAGCTCATATGGTGATGCTTGATTAATTTCTATGTCTTTAAGGGGTTCGACTCCCCTCATCTCCAATTTTTTTTATTAATTTATTCTTTTTTAATTATATAAATTAAAAATAAAATATACTCCTACTATTTTTTATTATTTTTATTAGTTTATTCTTTTTTAACATTATACATAAATTAAAAATAAAATATATTTAAAAAAAGAGAGATGTAGCTTTACTTATATGGTGATCTATATCTATATATATATAAAAGCCAAGTAGTGGCTTATAGAGGAAGTTGCCGCCAAAATGCAACCTACTTTTAATAATTATATTCATAGATTATGGTCTAATATTTGGTGTGCAATTTGTAATTAAATATTATAAATTTTATTGATATTTCATATCTTTCACAATTTTATTTTTATTTTGAAAAATGTATTAGCTCATCACATACACACAGGCAATTCAACTTCACACATAGGTCAAATTCTACCATACATGAAGATAGAAAAAATATTCCACACGTCAATAGTGAAAATTGAACCCAAACAAATTAGATAGATTAGTTAAATTGAATCGTTGCCCCATATTGAAACATACAAATACTCGATCTTGGGGTCATGGTTATCTTACAGTGATTCTAATAGATACCTCCGACTACATTAATTTAGTGAAATTGTCAACGGTAAGCAAGGTTTTGTTTGATTTAGTTTATTTACTTTTATATGCTTGTGTTTATATTTTAATATATTTATATAATTTTTTTTCTTATCTAAATGATGTAGTCAATTAAAGTTATTTTCGAGAGAGTTTTACTAAGAATAACAATTTACCCACATTATTTGTTTATTGTTGTTGATGTGTTATTATTTTAAAATTTCTTTTAAATATAACGAATTATTAAAATCTATTTAAATTATCTTTATATTTTATTTATTCAATTTGTTTTTTAATAGTATTAATTTACTTACATCTGTGACATCCCGTGCATAGCACGGGGTGCAATACTAGTATATATAAAAACCAAGTAGTGGCTTATAGAGGAAGTTGCCGCCAAAATGCAACCTACTTATAATAATATTATATTCATAGATTAGGGTCTAATATTTGGTGTGCAATTTGTAATTAAATATTATAAATTTTATTGATATTTCATATCTTTCACAATTTTATTTTTATTTTGAAAAATGCATTAGCTCATCACATACACACAGACAATTCAACTTCACACATAGGTCAAATTCTACCATACATGATAGAAAAAATACTCCACACGTCAATAGTGAAAATTGAACCCAAACAAATTAGATAGATTAGTTAAGTTGAATCGTTGCCCCATATTGAAACATACAAATACTCGATCTTGGGGTCATGGTTATCTTACAGTGATTCTAATAGATACCTCCGATTACATTAATTTAGTGAAATTGTCAACGGTAAATAAGGTTTTGTTTGATTTAGTTTATTTACTTTTATATGCTTGTGTTTATATTTTAATATATTTATATAATTTTTTTCCTTATCTAAATGATGTAGTCAATTAAAGTTATTGTCGAGAGAGTTTTACTAAGAATAACAATTTACCCACATTATTTGTTTATTGTTGTTGATTGTTGTATTTTAAATTCTTGATTAACCTATTAAATTATCTATATTTTTATTTATCAATTTGTTTTTTTAGAATTACTACTCGTACTCCCTTACACGGGTGCTACGAGTACTTGATAATTTCTATGTCTTCGGTTAGGTCTAGAAAGGTAAAAGGGGTAAGGGGTTGGATTCCCCTCATCTCCAATATTTTTTTATTAATATTAGTTTATATCTTTTTTAACATTATATATGAAATTTAAAATAAAATATTTTCATCAAGGAGATGCAGTTCATAGTTTGTTTGTTTTTTGCAATTCCTACATTTGTTAAAATAGGACAATTTTTTTTTAATATTTTTATGCTTTTCATAAATCACATTTAATCTATTTTTTCATTGTTCCTAAATATTAAAAAAAAATCTATGCAAATTCATATGAATTTAGCAAAATAAATAAAATAAAATAAAATAAAAATCATCTGTATTAGACCATTTATTTAAAATATTAAATCATCATTGACATAAAATTGAATAATTAATAATTCTAAAATAACGAGAGCTTATTTGAAACCGAATCTGCGATGGAGAAGCCGTCTTCTGATTCCGCCGCCGTGGAAGAGCCGTCTCCTGATCCCGCAGCCGGGGAAAAGCCATCTGCCGCCGTGGAAGAGCCATCTGATCACAAACTTCGGCAGGTTACGAAATTCCAAGATCACTACAGTATGGTTATGCCCTACTGTGCCTTCTTCCGATTTGAAATGGATCCAACATATGATCCTAGGGTGGATTGCGATACTGATTCTGAGGATGATGAAGACGCCGCCAATAAAGTCGCCGAACCCATCGAGGAAGTTATCCCCAGGCTAGTCAAATACGTGAATCAAATTCGCGAAAGCTTCGTAATAATCCCTCTTTCCTCTTTACTACTAGTATTATGATTTTCTTTTCGGATTTTGAATATATTTTGTTTTGGTAAAATTCGATCTAGGGTTTTGACGTGGATTGCGTTGCTCCTGGTTGGTTCCAAGGTGGTTTCTACCCCATTGATATGCCCAGGGCTAAGCGCGAGAAGGAGTGGTTGTATAAAAAAATGATGAAGATTGTAGACTTTGCAATCGACGAGATCAACGCTGATTTGATATATGTACGTCTTTTTCTTGTCTTTAATCATCATCATATATATGAATATTAATTGCACTTTGTTGATTTATGATTATAGGATGGGAAAAGTAGTATTGAGTTGGTGAAATTGGACAAGGCTGTGGTATTTGTTCCATGTTGGATGGACCTGTTAACACTTGTGGTGAAGACAATGGAAAAGGAAACTGGTGATGATGAAGATGAGGTATGAATGTGAAGACCATCCAAGCAATAGTCTATGAAGGACATGGAGATGAGCCCCCTCTCAGTCTTGAACAATGGAGGTTTAAGCCGGTCGAGCCTGATTTTTGGTATAAAGCACCTCCTCTCCCTCTTCCTCAAACAAGAGATGATGTTTAATGCTTAATGCTATTATGCTATCTAAACATGCATGGATTTGCATTTAGTCATCAAGTTAGTTATGCTGCAGTGTTGAGATTTATTTGTAATTATGCAATAGCCAATAATTGTATGTTGATTTCTTTGTAGTGACAAGTTGCGTTTGAGGATATATGAAGAAGAAGAATATATATATAGATTCCTCTTCTTTTTATGCAAGCTCAAACTTGAGTTAGCTCTTGAATTAGCAAACCCTAATATAGTATGTCTTTTAATAATGTATGTTCGATTCAGATGTCTATTACATGGCAATCAAAACATGAACATTTCCTTTAGTGCCACAAATATGCACACAAAGATTAAAGAAAAACATCGGTCAATTTAGGGTTTGCAGATTCATTATTGTTCTCCTCATCTCTTTTGTCTCTCTTCAGCCGAAATAAAATAGAACTGAAGTTTGACAATTGATTGCAAGAAAGTAGTGAAGATAAAGAGACAAAAGAGTAGTCGTGAAATTCGTGCTTAGCTTCATTTACGTCTTTCATTTCGGACTCGGTCAGGAGCTTGACGGCACGAGGTGGACTTACTCACGCAATACACGACCATAACCCTCCTAATCGTGGTCGTGCATTCCTAATTTCATATGAATGACTATGTTTTACTTTAATTTTTCATTATAGTATCATCTTTCGACTATTTGAAGGTTTAACTCATGAAAATTGAATAGTTACCGCCAACTAGTTCATAAAAAATGTTATGTTTTTGTTTTCTTAATGAAAACAGAAACTACATGTATAAGAAAGTAACATAACAAGATGAGGTTGTGGATCTCTTAAATTCATGTTTGTTGCTACTAGGTATCTGTTCAATTACTTGGATCATTTTTGTTCTAAGCATTTTTAAAGTTTATGTTTACCCCTTATGTTTATAGATTGTAGGAGCTGTAATGGAGGGTAACCAAGTTCTTAATTGCATCATGTATACCTAGGGATAAGGGGACCATGCTCATTGCAGTTTTATATGGGTTCAACAAAATTTGTTCCTTGGTAATCTTACTCTGACAATTTAGAACCATGGTTAGATTTTCCTCATGTTATTGATTGTAGCTCTTTATAGCTTTGAGTAGAGGGGAAGAAGGGTTGGGGTATTTTATGTTAGAAAAAGAGTGTTAGCTATAACATGTTGGAGATTTATTACTATGAAGAGAGTGTGAAGGAGCAACTTCCACTGTCTGCCTCTTCATATTTTCGACAATGGGTGAACCTACAGTATAGAAATTTACTCGATCTATGTATTTTTTATGGTTTCATAATTTTCATAAACTTGTTTAAGTAAGTGTATTTGATTCGTTATCATTTTCTGGTGAAACAAAGTTAAGAAGAGCTAGATTAATTATATGGTGTGGAAGAGTTACAATCAACATGCATACAAATCAACACTGAAAGGGTCCTACTGGACTTTCTCTCGTTGGATTTCTGCTCTCAGACCATTAGTTCACTAAGAAGTTCAAAGTATAGGCTATTTTTGTAATATTTAAAAGTTCGGACCATAAAATAACTATACGGTGAAAGTTCAGGCCATAAAATATATTTAACCCTAAAATCTTTAACAGGATGCATAATGGGTTGCTAGTATTAGAGTTTAACTAAAATTCATTTTCTACCAATTCTCCTTTTCCATGGCATAGAACACAACCACCAGTTAACTTCTATGGGTGTGTTATCTATGATGAAAAATTTTTATGGGAAAATGAGAGAAAATAGAACAATCATCCTTTAAATTTCCCACCTTTTTCCACCTCCTTATTTATGATGGAGAATTTTACTCTTTCTTCAATGAAAAATACTATCCCACCCACATGGAGTGAAAATATTTTATCTCCATTAGAATGAAAAGAAAGGGGAAAAAGGAGTAGAAGGTGGAAAAATGTGGAAAAATATGGGAAAAGGTGAGAAATTTAAAGGGTAATTGTTCTCTTTTCCCATGATAATTTTCCATCGCACAGAACACACCCTATATATAGAATACTTTTGTTTTTCCTTGGATTTATGGGATTAATGTGCTCTCTCTCTCTCTCTCATATTCTTGTGATGCACGCAGAGTTTCAGGGTGTGTTCTCTATGATGAAAAATTATTATGGGAAAAGAGAACAATCACCCTTTATATTTCCCACATTTTCCCACATTTTTCCACCTTCTACTCTTTTTTCCCCTTCCTTTTCACTCTAATGGAAGGATAATATTTTTACTCCATGCTGGTGGGATAATATTTTTCATGAAGAAAGAGTAAAATTCTTCATCATAGATAAGGAGGTGGGAAAAGGTGGGAAAAAGTGGGAAATTTAAAGGGTGATTATTCTCTTTTCTCTTATTTTCTCATGATAATTTTTCATCATAAAGAACACACCCTCATGGAATGGACCGTAGTATTCTCTTGCGAGCACTGAAACACCTAGAACACAGGGGGAAGCTCGCGATCTTCAAAGGGACTTCTACTGATGATGAAGGCATCAAATTTTCAAAATTGTTTGTGTATTTTCATGAAAAATTGGGATGCTTCTTCTGAAAACTAAACGACGATTTTATTTAGCTAAAGATTTCGGCTTTCACCTTATTAGACATTATAAGGATGTTCTTTTTTTCCACAATGTAGTCTCTTCTCTTTTTGTCATCTTTAATAGAAATGGATGTATAAATTAATTTTTAAGATAATTATCTATAGAATAATGCATTATATGGGAAGACAAAAAATAAAATACCCAAAAACACTACATAATATCAAATTTAGCTTTGAAATATAAAAAATACAAAATTTACCCATCTTTTGGTATGAGTGGACAATAATACCCTTACTTTTGAGCACATGGCCACTAGGGATGACAATGGGCCGGATTTGGACTGAATCTTGTTTGGTCCAGATCCAGATCCGGAATTTTGACCTGAAGTCCAAATCCGGTCCAAGTCCATTGGGTCTAAAAAAATCAACTTCAAGTCCAGATCCATTGGATCGGGTGGATCCTAGACCCAGATTCGTAGTTATTACCTAAAAAATTATTACAAAAATAAATAAAAAATAATTAAAGATCAACCATCTATATAATTGATTTGCACCGGCAATAAATGAAATTTCACACACCATATACAAAGAATTTTCCACACCAGTAATCAACTTGCTAATAAAAAGTGTGATTCTCCAAAACATATCCAAAAAAATATGAAACATATTTAAATTTATTAGGGTTTGAGATTTAATTAGAAAAGCTAATTAGATATTTCTTAGATTATTATAATTTAACATATGGAGTATTATATATTCTATGGGTCCATGGGCCGGATCTGGATCTCAAAAATAAAATTTCCGATCCAAATCTAAAAATTGAGGGTGAAGTTGGATCCGACCCGGATCCATTGGGTCCAAATTTTTAGCACTCCAGATCCTAAAAAATTGATCTAGATCCCCGGATCTGGACCGGCTCCGGGATCCACTGCCATCCCTAATGGCCACTCTCTCCCCCTTCTCTCTCTCCTAGGGCTGGTAAAGTACCAGCCCCAGCCCGACCATCGGCCCGAAAAATTTAATCCAGTTTTTTTTTCTCGAAATGTGCAATTACACAGTACGTTTATGTTCATTTAGTATTGTTTACCCGGTAAGTGGTAAACGAATAATGTCAATTTGTAACTGCATTACGCAGTACGTTTATGTTCTTTTAGTACTGTTCACCGGTAAGTGGTAAATGAATAATATCAAATTGTAACTGTATTACGCAGTACGTTTATATTCTTTTAGTATTGTTTACCAGGCGGGTCAAGCCGGGCGGGCCGGGCTGGCTGCTACTTTACCAACTCTAGGAGAGAGGGAAGGGTATTTTTGTCCTCTAAAGCAAAAATTGGATATTTTTTGTGTAAATTATATTCCAAAACTAAAATTAATTTTACAAAGTCAAATTTAGTAAAAATATATATTATCTCTTATATGGGAGGGATCAAATAGGAACATCTCATTGCGAGTTAACTAGGATCCATTTGTGTTCATCCATTTAATCATATCAACGGACCACATTTAAGATGATTTCCCATGTAATCGTTGTTTTCATTTGAGGAAGGGGGTAGTTTAGTACATTTGACTACAAAGAAACTCCCATAATGTATTGTTCGTTACTTTCTTTGATTAGATGTAGTTAATTTAGGAACAAAAAGTTAACAATTAAGACATTTCTCTCATTTATACGGAGTATGTTGTTATTTTCAAAAAGATTTACTGTCTTTTTAGTTATTATTAGGGCTGAGCATAAGAAACCGGAAAACCGAACAGATCGACTAATCAGACCGAATCCGATCTAATAATATGGGTAATCGAACCGTATGGTTCGGTTTTTATTTCAAATATTAAAAACCCGACTATAACGGTTCGGTTTTGATTTTTATGTCTAAAAAACCGCCGGTTAACCGAACCGGTACCAATTAAATAAATATATATGATTTTATATATATACATATTATACTATATTATATTTAGTTTTTTTTATTTGATATTATTAATAAAGTTTGACATAAAATCACCCACTTTTGACTATTTATAATCAGCCAAAAGTTAATAGGCAATTGAATATAGCTCGATTGCTAGTTTGAGTGATTCCAAAACTTATTCTATTAGAATTATGCAATTTAGTTTCACTGTTTTTTGATTTTTTTTAAGTGTTTATTTTGCATGTACATTTTAAGATATGAATTCTTTCGAATTTTCCTATTATGAATTATAGAAAATTAAATATTTCCTTTATTTATGGTTAACCGTTAGATAAATGGTTAACCGACCTGATTTTTAGGTTAACCGTTTTCATAATTTTTGGTCTTTATTCTTCCATTTATAATGGTTAACCGATCAGATAAAAAACCGTATAATCGGTTTTTTAGACGTAAAATGATCGGTTAACCGACCCGTAGTCACCCCTAGTTATTATGCTTAACCAATAAACTATAAGTATTAAAGCAATCAACAAATAATAATAAGCATTAAATGTTTGATTTTAACCCTTTTTTTAAATGTACTCGCTTTTTAATTATTATGTTTAAGCAGTACATTTTAAGTATTAAAGCAATAAACAAATCCAGTAGTATTTAGAGTTAATACCCCAATCTACCTAATATCACATAAGGAATACAATATTTATTCTCAACTTAATAATGTACAATTTATACCCATATTTTATGGGATGGACAAATATGCCCTTCAATTATTTCCCTTCTTGTTTCTTCTTCTTCTTCCTTTCATTGGGTTACTCTCTCTCTCTCTCTCTCTGTTAAGTGGACGAGGACCAGATCGACTACTCCATCTCTGTCGACTACGCCGGCCCTTCGCCGTTCTTCGCCCGTCGTCGCTCACCCCCATAAATCCGAGCGTGGATCCGGTCGCTCCACCTCAGAGACGACGAGCTCCGATAACCGAGCGCCACCACAAGCTTCTCTTCGCTGTTCTTCTCCGATTAATTTGATCTGTAAATTTCTGATTTTTGTTTGTGATTTTTTTTTCTATTGTTTGTGATTTTTTTTTTTTAATCGAGGGGTTGTCATGGTTGCTCCGTATGAAACGGAGCTGATGAAGGAAGAGAGAAGGATGATTTGGGGAAAATTTACAACAAGGAAAATAATAATGTAATTTGTTGCTAGGAGAATAATGTACTTTTTTCTCTTCTCTTTTTGCGTTGCTCATCATTATGAGATTTTTTTATTTTTGTTGGTGGGCTTTTTTTTGTTGTTGGTGGGATTCTATTGTAGATTAATGTAATTTTCAAATGTTATTTTAATAAATTGGTTTTGATTATTGATTTTTAATGGTGGCATTGAAGCAATTATTAGTGAGATGAAGATGGTTTTTTTAGTCAATGGTTATTTCTTGAAGTTTGAATGGATATGTTTAGTTAGGATATTTGTTACTCTTGGTTCGTTTTTTATTTTATTTCATTATATTTTTGTTGTGTTGTTGTGTTGCGAATTTAGAATGTAAAATAATTGGCAAGAAATCACCTCATTTTTTGCCTTCTGCGGGCAAGTAACTAACGAGTTATTACCATTAATAAGTAAAAAATTGTATAAGTTTTTGCCCCGTCTTTTCCGCAGTTAATGGTAGTTACATTACCCCATTTTTTTACTTATCAAGACAAGAAGTTAATATTTTCTTATCATCAGTAAGTAAGAGTTTTAATATTTTTTCTTGTCTTATCAAGGCAAGAAGTTAACATTTTCTTGCCATCAGTAAGTAAGAGTTTATTGATTTTTGCCATCAGTAAGTAAGACCTACGATTTATTATGTTTGAAATTGAATTAATCTAAGAAATTACCCCATTTCTTGCTTTCTATCGGCAAGTAACTAACGATTTTTTTACCATCAGTAGGTAATAAATGGTGTAATTTCTTGTCTCATCTTTTTCCCAGTTAATGGTAGTTAAATTACCTCATTTATTGCCTTATCAAGGAAAAAAATTAACCATTTCTTGTCATTATTAAGTAAGAGTTTTACCTATACTTTGCAATTACTTGCTAATGTTATGTCTAGTTCTAATAAGTGGTAAGGATTTGATAGCTGCAAATAACTTTGGTAATATTTCCTTAATAACTTACCAAATATTTAAACGTGAATGGTAAAAATATCTTCATTACTTATCTTCTTTGTATTATTTTTCACATGAATGTCACATAATCTCATATTTTTGTGTTCTTTGCATAATTTGGCAAGGCGTTATCTACATCTTGCCAACTATCTTACCATGAATAGCAATATCTAGATCAATATCTTACCAACTATACAAAACCTGATGGTTACATTCGAAACACACTTACAGTAAATTAAAAATAATAATAATAAAATAAAAAAAAAACGGTAAAAAAGCAAAGAGACAAGGAAAAAAAACTGAAAAAAAATAATACAAATAATATTATAAAAAAATAAAAGAACAAATAAGAAAGAATAGAGAAATAAAAATAATAAGAAGAGAGAGGGGGAGAGGTCGTGTGTGTGTGTGTCTCAAGGTGAGGTGGAGGAGAGAGAATAGATGAGGGAAGAGAGAGTAGTAAACGTAAGGGTAAATTGTGGAAAATTTGAAAATATGGGTATATTTTGTACAAAATTAAAAGTGTGTTAAATTTTGTCATTCTTATCCCACAATAGGTAGAATAATTCTCCACATTGATTTTTTTTCTCATTTAAGCATATTTATTCCCATATATTAACATTTTTTCATCTATTCTTTTTAGCCTATTTAGGCAAAACAAATCTCAAGGTCCTTGTACTTTCATTTTTTATTTTAATAGATCCTTATACAATTTTTTAACTTTAATATGTCCTTATACTTCAAATTTTAATATATATTTCAGGGGTTTTCCAGTATGGTTGCATAATATGGCTGGGATCGAGTTTCGTACAAACAACGATGATAGGATATGGCCTAGCTACTAGGCCCAAGCATCAAACCCAATATAATTGGGCCCCAACAGTTAAGCTCGGCCCAGTCAGCTACAACCTACTTCAAAGAGACTTCTACACCAAGGCAACTCCTACATCGACTACAATTCAAGCTCCAAGAGATATAGAAGCTCGGTGTTTATCCAATAAAGGAGGAGATCAAGCCAAAGAGTCCTAATAGGAAAAGACTTGTAATCCTAGTTGGTTCCACACGTAAATACTTATAAATAGGGGTTTAGAATAGATGGAAGGGGGAGAACAATTTATGTTAAGCTATACGCATACTCTCAATAAAAGACACACACTCTTTCGCTCCGTGGACGTAGATCTATTCCGGTAGATTGAACCATGTAAATCGTTCGTGTCCCTTTTTATGTTAGTTTTATCTCGGTTTTAGACGGAACGCAATTCACCGATCGGACATTCAGAGAATGGTGTGAAGGGCTTCACATTCACCAAAAGTTTACTTCGGTAGCTCATCCTCAAGCGAACAGCCAAACTGAAGTTACGAACAGAACAATCGTCAAGGGACTCAAGACCTGCATCGACAAAGCCAAAGGAGATTGAGCAACAAATTTACCCCAAATCCTATGGTCGTACTGAACAACTCCCCGGACCTCGAACGGCGAAACACCTTATAGTTTGGTATATGGAACCGAAGCAGTGATCCCGGTAGAGATCAGCCTGCCGAGCCCGCGCACTCTCAACTTCACAGCCGAAGTCAACGAGGAAGACCTCCGAACCGAACTGGATCTGTTGGAAGAGAAACGAGAGCTCGCCTACATAAGAGAAGCCAAGTACAAGCAACAAGTAGCTCGGTACTACAACCACAGAGTGAAGTACCAACAATTCCAAGCAGGCGACCTCGTACTTCGGAACAACGAGGTCAGTAAAGCGGAAAGGACTTGGCAAGCTTGAAGCCACATGGGAAGGACCGTACCGAGTTGAAGAAGTCCTTGGCAAAGGGTCGTATAAGCTCGCCCATTTATCCGGTGAGCCCTTACCCCGCACATGACACATTACTCATTTAAAGAAATACTTTGTATAAGTGGAGGAGAGTAATGTCCAAGATCAGTTCATTTAAAGTCGTAGGTGTCAAGAGTCAGGTCGTCTTGTCAGCTATTTTCTTTTTTTAAAACTTCAGTTTTTTATCAATAAAATTTTATTTTCCTTTATTATTCGTTTAAGTCCTTGCATATCATATCTTGCATGTCTCTCTCTCCCATTTATGCTTAGTATTTTGATCTTTTATTCTAAAACCCTGACGAGGTAACTTAATAAACTCCATATTTGGGGTAAATTCCAAACGCGCGTTCTAACCTAACCTTGTTAAAAATAGAAGTACAAACTGCCTCTGCTTAAAACGAAGGCACCACATTTGTTAAAAGCTAGGATGAACTACTTTTGTTTAAAACGAGGAGGCACCACCTCGGTTAAAAACAAAGATACGACCTTTGTTTAAAACGGAGAAGAGCCTAAACCTCGTCTGAAGACGAGGTCGTGCTAATTAAAGCCTAAACTTCGTCTTTGATGAAGTCGTGCTATTCAAAGCCTAAACCTCGTCTGAAGACGAGGTCGTGCTAATTTTAACCTAAACTTCGTCTTTGACGAAGTCATACTATTCAAAGCCTAAACCTCGTCTGAAGATGAGGTCGTGCTAATTAAAGCCTAAACTTCGTCTTTGACGGAGTCATGCTATTCAAAGCCTAAACCTCGTCTGAAGATGAGGTCGTGCTAATTAAAGCCTAAACTTCGTCTTTGACGAAGTCGTGCTATTCAAAGCCTAAACCTCGTCTGAAGACGAGGTCGTGCTAATTAAAGCCTAAACTTCATCTTTGACGAAGTCGTGCTATTCAAAGCGTAAACCTCTTCTAAAGATGAGGTCGTGCTAATTAAAGCCTAAACTTTGTCTTTGACGAAGTCGTGCTATTTAAAGCCTAAACCTCGTTTGAAGACGAGGCCGTGCTAATTAAAGCCTAAACTTCATCTTTGACGAAGTCGTGCTATTCAAAGCCTAAACCTCGTCTCATGATGAGGTAATGCTAATTATGGCCTACCTTTATGTAAAACAAGAAAATATACCTATGTTAAAAATAAGGTAAAAGGCTTATACAAGTACATAAAAACCCGCTTTATTTCAAAAATGGAAAAGTACAATTACATGGTGATCAAGACGAACTCGAAGGCTTAGGTTTGCTAAAACTAAGCCATCTTGTGGGAAAATCACCGTCGGAGTTAAAATTTAAAACTTCATCTATACTGAAGCCGCCTCAACCTCGTTCACCACCACCTCGTCCTCGACCCCTATCCCTACCCGATTGAAAGCTCCGAGCTCATCCTCGTCGAGCCAATGATTGCCGTTCTTGTTTATAAAACTCCTTCGAGTGGCGAATGAATCTCATATTCGATCGACCAGCGGGAGTAGACGAACTCGAGGGACTGACGGGGGTGGACGAACTTGAAGGACCAGCGTTCTTTGCCAACCGAGCAGCCAACTTCGGGCGCCGAGCTAAGATCACTTCGTACATGCCGGCTACTCGTTTCAGCTCAACCATCTGATCTCGGAGCTGCCAGGAGTCAACTCCGTATCTTTCTTGGTAATCCTGGCACCAGGCTGCGAGCTCTTTCACCTTTGCGTCCACTTCAACAATGGTCTTCCCATTGTTTCGGCGGACAATGGCCTCGTACTCAGCTTGCTCCTCAATGATCTTATCGGCTTCTTCCTTCACGGCATCAAACTTATCTCCAAGCTCCAGGAGCCGAGCTTGAAGCTCGTCATTTCTGATTTGAGCGGCTCTAAGTCTCACGTCGGCCTCGTCCTGGATATGGCCAGCTTGGTCTTTCCAATGAAGGACTTCGACATTCTAAGCTTCAAGAGCTCGTAGTAAGTTATTGATTTGTGCTATATACGGAGATGCATCAAAAAGTTCCGGAGAAGAAGAAGACTACAAAACACGAATAAGATTTCAATTAAAACTTGAAGTTTTATAGCCACTAGGGCAGAGGTGAAACGACATCCTAGCGATGCCGTAGTATAAGTGCCCTACAAAAAAATAATAATAATAAAATAAAATAAAATAATACAAGGAGGTGATCAACTGACCACTCCGGCGTTCTCTTCATCCTCACGAGAGGCCCCATCAGTAGCCGGAGCAGTTTCACCCTCACCCCCAACTTCGGCCTCATCGTTCTCCTCGGCTTCCACTCCTCCGTGGCCAGCATCCTCCGCCTCGGTCTCCGCAGTGCGGCTGAGGCCAGCGATAAGCTACTCCAGCTCATCATCCCGGTCGACCGGGCAATTTTCCACTACCTCGGCAGTCAGAACAGTGGATGCCGAGGCCAAGCTATCCAGTAGAGGGATAACTTGGATGCCCTTCAGTAAGGCCTCGGCATACTTGTAGTGCACGGCCTCATCCGACATCTCCTGATAACCGTACTTGGATTTATCCAAATCTGGAATATCAGCAGCAATGTTGTCGATGGTGTCACTGACAGCACGCACGTTCAGGACCGAGGCCACCTGCCCGGCAAGCTCCGAGAACTTCTCGGAGCGGAAGAGTCTCTCTGTATGCGCCCGAAGCAGCGGCCCCTGCCCGGCAACCATTTCGGCTTCGCGCTGCCTCGGCCCTCCATGAGGCCGCCTCCGTCTTCGCTGCCTCGGTAGCAGCCCGCTCCACCGCCAGTTTGGTTTCGGCCAATGCCAATCGGTTGGCGAGGCCGCCCTTCTCATTTTCCAGGTCGCGATGAACCCGGGCCATCTCGTTGTAGCGATCGACCCCGGCGGTTAAGAAACCGCTCAATTCCGAGGCCAGATCACTCAGCTTCGTCGCCATATCCTCGGCACCCTACATCAGCAAATATTAATGTTAGCAAAAAAGAAAGGAGATGCCGAAGTACAGATGAAGGTACGATACTACCTTGGGGAACGGCCGATGCCGATTCACCAGTTCTCCAAAACCCTGGCTTCCTACACCACCAGATGACCAGACTGCAGTGACAGTGCAATCCTCCTCTTCGGTCGAAGTGGCAACAACCAACTTCTACAGTTTCTTTTTACGAACGAGGGGTCGCTCCGGAGGGGACCCCATTGGTGATGAGCATAGTCCGCTCTCTGTTCGCTCCGATGAAGCCTCGGACGTCAGCTTCTCAGTAGAGCTGGACCTTGTCCTCTTCAGACCGAGTAGTTTCACTGCAGAGAAACACAGTGGGAGCCTTATCACAATGACATGGAAAACATGAAATAGGATAAAACGGACCAAGTGGAGCCTCACCCTTCACCAGCTCAACCATGGAGTCTGGATCATAAGGGCTCAGCCCCGCCCTCGCAAGATCGGCCTAGGTGAACTCTTCCTCGATGAGGCTCGTTAACACTTCCTCAAGAGCACCGAACATCTCTTCGGTGCCTTGGTTCCTCAGCTTACCTACATTCCACACGAACTGTGGGACCTCACTGAACCGGCAGAAGAAGAACTTAGACTGCCAGTTCGGGATCTTTGACTTCGTCTTGACTCTAAAGTCAAGACGAGGTGTCAAGTAGTACCACCCTTTGAATGAATTGAATTGGAAATATTTCAGGATAGCTCTACTGACAGGCTGACCCCGTGACGACTACTAAGTATGCCCAAACCCGTGAACTGCCTAAACGAGTTCGGCATTATTTGAGCTAAGGGAATGCCGAACTTCCGAAGAAGATCAGCATAAATAGAGGGAAGGGGAAGACGAAGACCGTGGTTTAAACAATCTTCGTAGATAGTTACGAATCCAATCGTAGGATTCGATGCCCTATCCTCCGGCCGAGGAACTATAATCTCGATCGATTTGGGAAATAAATAATTTTTCACAATTTTCAAAATTGCGGATGAATCTAGGGTTGAAGACACACCAGACACTGTTCCGACTGAATCTATGGGAGAAGCAAAAACTACCCTACACTTTGAAGGAACGTCCGACTCTACGGTATATACATCTACATCTACATTTTCCGGCGGATGGGATACCGGCGGCAACATGGACCTTTCACCAGAATCCCGACTACCACTACCGCTCGATTCGTGAAAAAAAGAGAGGAAGCCATGGAAACTTACTTTTTAAGCGATGGACGACTGTGGTGAAAAAGGGTTCACTGGATTTTGGCACAACAACGGCGGCAACGCTGCAAATCGTGAAGGTTGAAGGTGAATCGCCGAGATTTTTAGGGTTCCAAATTTTGAAAATGACTAATTGTGGCGTATGAAAGAAGTTTTATCAACTTTCCGCCTTTTCACATTCTCTCCACGATACGCACGTGCCTACTTTATCGGGACCCTAAACGGCGCATTTAAGGTAACTGACACATCATGTGTTCGACATCACCCGCGATGCTGACTAGCGCTAAGCCACTTCGCCCCACTCTTTACTTACCTCATAATTAAACGAGACAGCACAAAATCGACCTCGTCCAAACGAGGCGGTACTCATTCCGACTTCGTCAAAATTTAATTTCCGAATGGGCAATGTGAATTTTAATTCGACCTCGTCCTAACGAGGCGGTACGCATTCCGACTTCGTTGAAATCTAATTTCCGAAAGGGCAATGTGAAATTAAGCTTCACCTCGTCCTAGCGAGGCGGTAAGCATTCCGACTTCGTTGAAATCCAATTTTCGACGGGGTAATGCACTTTAAGCTCGACCTCATCCTAACGAGGCGGTACATATTTCGACTTCGTCGAAATTCTAATTTCGATTGGGCAATGCACTTTCACTAGTACTTCAACCTTCTACCCCGCACCCTCACTTTCATATCTTTTTTGGGGGGGATGTGATAGGATATGGCCTAGCTACTAGGCTCAAGCATCGAGCCCAATATAATTGGGCCACGACAGTTAAGCTCGGCCCAACTAAAGCTCTATGCAGCTCGGCCCAGTCAACTACAACCTACTTCAAAGAGACTTCTACACCAAGGCAACTCCTACATCGACTACAATTCAAGCTCCAAGAGATATAGAAGCTCGGTGTTTATCTAATAAAGGAGGAGATCAAACCAAATAGTCCTAATAGGAAAAGACTTGTAATCCTAGTTGGATTCCACACGTAAATACTTATAAATAGGGGTTTAGAATAGATGGAAGGGGGAGAACAATTTATGTATAAGCTATACGCATACTCTCAATAAAAGACACACACTCTTTCGCTCCGTGGACGTAGATCTATTCCGGTAGATTGAACCACGTAAATTGTTCGTGTCCCGTTTTGTGTTAGTTTTATCTTGGTTTTAGTGCGTTAATCACCTTGCAAAAACAAGATCGAACAAACGATGTGTTCATGGTGATTATATTTTTATTTCTTTCTTTCTTTCTTTCTTTCTTTTTTAAATATATATTAAGAATTAAACTTTCTTTTACTTTTTTTTTTTGAAATTAATTATTAACTTTTTTCTTGTTTCGATTTTTAGGATGAAATGAAAATTTTCACGACGTTGATAGTCGATATGGTGAAGAAAGAGAAGCTGTTTGCATCCCAAGGAAGTCCTATTATTCTTGCTCAGGTTCAAATTTAATTCATAAATAGATTCTTCTAATTAAATCTAAGATTTTTTTTGGTAATTACATGTGTTTCAATTTATTCTATAATAATCATTTTTTTATAGATTGAAAATGAATATGGGAATGTTATTTCATCGTATGGAGATGCTGGCAAAACATACATGAATTGGCGTGCTAATTTTGCTAATTCTTTGGATATTGGAGTTCCATGGATTGTGTCAAGAAAGTGATGCTCCATCATCATCATATTTTTCTTGGTATAGATTTCTCTATTTAGCGGGCTTTCTTGCTTTTGATCTATAATTGCGTTTAACCCTCTTAGATTAATTGCAATGGTTGGTTAGACTTACACAGAGGTTTTCACTTGGATATTTTGCTCAAGCAAAGAAAGTTCCGCCATGCTCAATCCGAAACTTCGTCAGCCAAGAAAAATCCTCTCTGTATATTTCATGGTTCATTATATTTTCCAATGCTTCCTTTTCTCCATTTTCTATATTTTTAGGGTGTATTCTCTATGATGGAAAATCACCCTTTAAATTTCTTACATTTTCACATTTTCTCATCTTCTACTCCTTTTTCCCCTTCGTTTTCACTCTAATAGGAGGAAAATAATTTCACTTGGCAAAGGGTTGCAACACGAAGACTTCCGAGTTCCTCACCCATCTACTCTTGCCCAAACAAGCTTAACTTCGGAGTTCTGATGGAATCTGGTGCATTAGTGCTGGTATGATCGCATCTGAGAGTAACATCGCAATTTATTCTCTTATAGGCAATGCGGGCGAAGATGTAATCCCATGTAATCCTACAATATGTAATCCTACAATTGTAGGATTAGTTTAATCCTAAAATTATACAACTGCTTTCTTTTAGTTATGGCAACATTCTAGATTATTTTATCCTGACAAATTATACATTGACCATCATTCAAATAAGCTTTATAAAAAAACACCATAATACAAATATAAATTTAATACTAACTATTAACTCTAATATGTCGTCCGATCTCAAAAAATTAAAAATCGACAAGTTTAACAATGCATTGTACACATGATTATAATGCATTACTAATGTGCATGTAATGCACAGTGCATTGAACTTTCAAGTTCATTTTCTTCTTTTTGTGTAATGCATTACAAAATTCATTTCGCATATCGTGACGAATTAATCATTTTTTGAAAATGAAATCATATAAATTATACTTTTTACATCTAATACGTTATACTGCAAAACTAACTACACAGTAAAGAGAATTTTATAGGAAAAAAAAATGAGACTACCTTTCTTTTTCTTTTAAATCTTGATTCTTCATATTAAATTCAAGGGTAATTTACAATTTAATTGCAAAACTATTCAACTCTTCATAATTGTGTTCCAAACTATATGAAATAACAATTGAATGTTTAAATTATCAATAATTTCATAATTGTGTTCTTGACTTTAATTTTCGACGATGAAAAACACATGTGGGGAGCCAAAAATTATTTATTAATCTAAGGCCTACAATATTTCTTATTTCTTACATTGGACTAGTTTTGTATGGTGATGCTTGATAATGTCTATGTCTTTAGGTCTAGAAGAAAAGGGGTTCAACTCCCCTCATCTCCAATTTTTTTTAACATCGCATATAAATTAAAAATAAAATATATTTTTAACAAAGGAGATGTAGCTCATATGGCGATGCTTGATTAATTTCTATGTATTTAAGGAGTTCGACTCCCCTCATCTCCAATGTTTTTAATTAATTTATTATTTTTAATTATATATAAATTAAAAATAAATATAATACTTTTTTATTATTTTTATTAGTTTATTCTTTTTTAACATTATATATAAATTAAAATAAATTATATTTAAAAAAAGGGAGATATAGCTTATATGGTGATGCTTGATAATTTCAATGTCTTTAGGTCTAGCAGTAAAAGGGTAAGGGGTTGGATTCCCCTCATCTCCAATATTTTTTATTAATATTAGTTTATTCTTTTTTAATATTATATATATAAATTAAAAATAAAATATTTTCAGATGTAGCTCATAATTTGTTTGTTTTTGCAATTCCTACATTTGTTAAAAGAGGACAATTTTTTTATATATTTTTTATGCTTTTCATAAATCACATTTAATCTATTTTTTCATTGTTCTTAAATACTAAAAAATCTACGCAAATTCATATGAATTTAGCACAAAAAAAAATCATCTGTATTTGACCATTTATTAAAATATTAAATTATCACTGATACAAAAATGAATAATACGGAGTAATAACTAATAATTTTATAATATTAATGCTGATCTCTTTTTGCGGGGGGGGGGGAGGGGGGATGGAATTAGTGAATTACTGTATACACTCGCTTCTGCGAAAATAACGAGAGCTTATTTGACACCGAATCTGAGATGGAGAAGCCGTCTTCTGATTCCGCCGCCGTGGAAGAGCCGTCTCTTGATCCCGCCGCCGTGGAAGAGGCATCTGATCGCAAACTTCGGCAGGTTACGAAATTCGAAGATCACTACAATATGGTTATGCCCTACTGTCCCTTTTTCAGATTTGAAATGGATCCAAAATATGATCCTAGGGTGGATTGCGATACTGATACTGATTCTGAGGATGAAGACGACGCCAAAGAGGTGGCCGAACCCGAACCCATCGAGGAAGTTATTCCCAAGCTAGTCAAATACGTGAATCAAATTCGCGAAAGCTTTGTAATAATCCCTCTTTCCTCTTTAACTACTAGTATTATTTATGGATTTATTTATTTTTTTCGGATTTTGAATATTGTTTTGGTAAAATTCGATCTAGGGTTTTGATGTGGATTGGGTTGCACCTGGTTGGTTCCAAGGTGGTTTCTACCCCATTGATATGCCCAGGGCTAAGCTCGAGAAGCAATGGTTGTATGAAAAAATGAAGAAGATTGTAGACTTTGCAATCGCCGAGATCAACGCTGATTTGATATATGTATGTCTTTTCGTCTCTTTAATCATCATCAACATATTATATGTATATTAATTGCACATTGTTGATTTATGTATATATTAATATTTTTATAGGATGGGAAAAGTAGTATTGAGTTGGTGAAATTGGAGAAGGCTGTGGTCTTTGTTCCTTGTTGGATGGACCTGTTAACACTTGTGGTGAAGACAAAGGAAAAGGAAACTGGTGATGATGAAGATGAGGGTATGAATGTGAAGACCATCCAAGCAATAATCTATGAAGGACATGGAGATGAGCCCCCTGAGAGTCTTGAACAATGGAGGTTTAAGCCGGTCGAGCCTGATTTTTGGTATAAAGCACCTTCTCTCCCTCTTCCTCAAACAAGAGATGATGTTTAATGCTTAATGATATTAGGCTATCTAAACATGGATTCGCTTTTAGTCATCAAGTTAGTTATGCTGCAGTGTTGATTTATTTGTAGTTATGCAAGATATAGATTAATTCCTCTTCTTTTTATGCAAGCTCGCACCTGAGTTGCTCTTGAAGTAGCAAACCCTAATTACATAGTATGTCTTTTACTAATGTATGTTCGATTCAAATGTCTATTACATGGCAATCAAAACATGAACATTTCATTTAGTGCCACAAGTATACACACAAAGAGTAAAGAAAAACATCGGTCAATTTAGGGTTTGCAGATTCATTATTGTTCTTCTTATCTCTTTTGTCTCTCTTCAGCCGAAATAAAATAGAATTGAAGTTTGACAATTGACTGCAAGAAAGTAGTTAAGATAAGAGACAAAAGAGTAGTTGTGAAATTCGTGCTTAGCTTCATTTTACGTCTTTCTTTTCGGGCTCGGTCAGGGGCTTGACGGCACAAGGTGGACTTACTCACTCAGTACACGACCACAACCCTCCTAATCATGCTCGTGCATTCCAATTTTCATTTAAATGACTAAGTTTTACTTTTTTATAGTATAATCCTTTGACTATTTGAAGGCTTAACTCATAAAGACTGATGTTTATATTACTCACCGCATAACTAGTTTATAAAAAATGTTTTGTTTTTATTTTCTTGATGAAAACAGAAATTACATGTATAAGAAAGTAACCTATCAAGACGAGGTTGTTTGTTGTTACTTGGTATCTATTCAATTACTTGGATCTTTTTTTGTTCTAAAGCATTTTTTACACCTTATGTTTAGAGATTGGAGGAGCTGTAATGGAGGTTGTAAGCAAGTTCTTACTTGCATCATGTATATACCTAGGGTTAGGGGTGAAAACGGATTGGATACGGATGGATATTGCCTTTCTCGTATCCTAACCCATATTTTTTTCTTGGATTCTGATTCGGATACGAATTCGGAATATTCGGGATACGGACACGGGACTGATATTGGACGAATCTGAGTCAAATACAAATATATATAATCGAATAGTAATATATTTAATACAAAAATCGTCTGGGGCATATTCAAGATAGAAAGAACCGAGATGGAGAGAGTATGATATAATTTTATAGTCTTCACTTTGGTTCAATAATATTATAGAATATGATTAGATTTGGATTTTAAATAATAATATGATAAAATTTTATATTATATTCTTCACTTTGGTTCAATAATATCATAGAATATGATTGAATTTGAATTTTAAATATAATATAAATTTTAACTTATAATTTTCTCCTAATTGTGATTTTAATTATAATTTAATGCAAGTTTAACTTTAAATTCTACATATAATTTAAATTTTAGCATAGGAAACCAGAATAAATTTAATTTAAGCTAACCTCTATCTAAATTTAACCTTTAACCTTTCATTTAATATAATCTCATTTATTTGTTTCAGATTTTTTTCGTGAAAAAATTGAAACAAAAATATGGAATGCTGATTTGCGAAAAAAAAAAAAGAAGATAATACTAGTAATAATTACTAGTAGTAGTAAGTATTTAACACAAAAGTCAAAAAGAAGTTAAAAGAACCGCCTAAAAAAACCCTACACACTACTCCAACCGACCCACTTCTTCTTCTTCTTCACGCCCCGTTTCTTCTACTTCTAAAATTCCTTCTTTTTTTTTCAACTGCTATCATCTTCCTTCGTCTTTGTCCTTGAGAATCTGCTACATTTATTCATTCCGTCGGCTGCCGGATTTCTTCTTCTTCACAAATGTTGTTTTCACTGCCGCAGAAATTCTTCAACGACACTTGCCGAGTCCGCCGGAAATTCGCCGGGCACCTCGCCGACGGCAAGGTTGATCAGCGACGGTGGGCCTTCTTCCATTTGCAGCGGCCAGCGTATTGAAGAGAATTAAAACTGTAGAAGAAACCTTAGAGCAAATAATATTTTCTATTTTTCTTAATATATTGATTTTTCTTTAACATAAATATTAATATTATAATATATAATAAAATACATTAAAAGAATCCGGATATCCGAATTTGTTATCCGGATAATATCCGATAAAATATGGGAAAATTCGGATACGGGCGGATATTACGTAATCCGAATCTGATCCCGGATCCGAATTCAACTATCCGGATTCGAATCCGAATCCGACCGGATACTAATTTTTTATCCCAAATTCGATTCCGACCGGATACGGTTCCGGATCGGTCGGGAAATATCTGATCCGTTTTCACCCCTACCTAGGGTTAGGGGGACCATGCTCATAACAGTTTTATATGGGCTCGCCAAGATTTGTTCCTTGGTAATCTTACTGACAATTTAAAACCATGCTTAGATTTTCCTCTCTTTTAGCTTCGAGTAGAGGGGAAGAGGGGTTGGGTGTTTTTTTTTTATGTTAGAGCATTAGCTTTAAAATGTTGGAGATTTATTACTATGAAGAAACTCCGGAGGAGCAACCTCCACTGTCTATCTCTTCATATTTTCGACTGAGTAAGTAATGAAGCCAATGGCTGAACCTACAATATGGAAATTTACTCTCCGTATTTTTTATGTTTTCATACATTTTCATAAACTTGTTTAAGTAAGTGTATCTGATTCGTTATCATTTTTTTGGTGAAACAAAGTTAAGAAGAGCTAGATCGATTATATGGTGTGTAGGAATTGCAATTAGCATAAAATCAGATCTGTGAAAGCTGGAGTTCTAAGTTTATCCGCGATGGTCCTGATTTACAAAATTGAATCCACCTAATAGGTCTTTTGATGATTGTAGCCAATCAAGTTATGGAGATGCTGCAATTTGGGTCTAATTAGTTATTGAATGAGTTAAAGTAGCAAACACTAATGTAGAGTTAAAAAATTAGTGATAATCCTTTTTAATTTAAACTATACTAACAAATTTGATTTACTTTGCCTTGAGAGGCAAGAAAAAGAAACTTGCTCGCGATCAAGAGAGATTTTAAGCTAACATATAGTACAAAAGCTTCCCGGAAATAGAAGAACAACCAAAACCAAGCTTGGAAACAATGAATATACGCTGACCATCGATACAACAAACCTCATCAAATTCCCCTTCAACCAAATGTTGTCATCAATACACCATGCATCATTGTCTTGAATTTGAATTGATTTCTAGTTCTAGTTCTTGTAGCTCATAAAACCAAAACAACAAATAAACTTGCTTTAGTTTTAATAGATTACGTGAAACTAACAATTAAACTTTTAAAAAGTGCATAATTGGGCTTTCCTTGAATTGGAACACATAGAATATTTCTAAAGAATTGTGTGATGAATTTCTTGAATTGAATTTCTAGTCCCAGTTCTCGTAATTCATCAACCCAGATCAACTAATAATTCATACTTTTCGAAAAATTGTACTATGAATTTCTTGATCGAAGTTGATCACCTTCTTGAAGTGGGACTGGTCAGTCTCTAATATATTTCTTATAATTTATCAACCCAAAGAATCAATCTAATAACTTTGTCTTTCTAGATGAAGTGCATCATGAACTACTAGATCTAAGTCCTAACATTGTTTTTGAATTGTGACACATTTATTTCTATATCTACTTCTCGTACCAAAGCATAATATTTAAAGAAGTAATGAAAGTTTTAAAATACATCATCATCAATATTCAGGTCATGCAATACATCAATTGGTAGTGCAATTACCGGTTTCAAGTAATGAAAGTTTCAAATTCAGACCAAACTAGCAAGACTGTTATTTGTACTTAAAAACCAAGTTACCAATGCAAAATTGATGGAATGACTTGGAAATAAGTTAGATATGGATGGTACCGGTAACTGGCGATACCCAATATTTTGAGAAAACTCAGTTTTGCTGAACTATTAAGTTCTTTCTACAACAATCTCCCCAGGTTCATATCTGAATGTAAGAAAAACCCATTATATGAAGATTGACAACGTTCCATCACAACATTCAATCATCCAAAAGAGAGATAAAAAAGAAAAGATGAAGAAAAGTTTTAGAACTTATAGTGGAAAGAGAATGTTGAATTCTTTCTTCTAAACACTATCATCCCAGCTAGTAAATTTGCATTCAACGATTCTATTATAAACTACTAAATTTGCACTTGTCATTCCATGGTAAGAGATGTTTGGGTGAGATCTCAATCTCGGTTGTATAGTTGATTGTCGTCTTATATGATATAGGGGTACGATTATCCACATCATATGGCCTTGTTGTAGATGTATCCTTGGGTCATGTGTACAAAGCTGCATAATCGACATACTCTTGCGGCGAACCTGCAATTGCTAGTCTTTTTTGACGGACTTGAGCTCCATATGTTACTGCTGTCATCACGAACCCAGTGTAGGCATCTGATAAAAATAGAAAATTAATAAAAAAAATTGATAATATATGAGAAACGTACTTGTTTTTTTGTTGGTTTCGCACCTTCATCAACCTTTCAGATGCTCAGTCCCAGCTACTAAATTTGCAATCAACGATTCTATCCCAAACTACTAAACTTGCACTCGTCATTCCATGGGTGAGATCCCAATCTCAGTTGTATAGTCGATTGTCGTCTTATACAATATAGGGATACGATTATCCACAACATATGGCATTGTTGTAGATGCATCCTTAGGTCGTCTGTACAAAGCTGCATAATCGACATACTCTTACGGCGAACCTAGGATTACTTGTCTTTTTTGACGGACTTGAGCTGCATATACTACTGCTGCCATCACGAACCTAGCATATGCATCTGATAAAAATAGAAAATCAATGCAGAAAAAAATTGATAATATATGGAAAACGTACTTGTTTTTTGTTGGTTTCGCACTTTGATCAACCTTTCAAATGCCCAGTCACAAAGCATGATTCAGCCTAACATTTACATAATAGAGTTAAAAAAAAGAGAGGAGAAAACAGAAAGCAAGGTGTTGCGCTGCGGGTCCTTCAACACGTCCATGGAATGCTGCCATTAAAATGAGAACAAAAATATTTATATACAAATGAAGACATACAAATGAAGAAAAGAGGAGCTTCCATTTTAAATTGTTGTCGCTACCGTTGTTGTAGGTGTCACTATGTGAGAAGGACAACGTATCTTAACAATGGTGTTAAAACCCTAGTTGTATATAATAAGACCACCATCTTTTAACATCAGTTAGATGTTAGTGCATATTTTTTGTCGAGCTACATTCTTTATCATTAGCTCGTTTGTATATATGCACCCTTGAGTGGGCTTTTTGTTTTAGGTGATCAGGTTGTATTTTAGAGGATGAACACTTTTGGTTCATCCTCACCACAAACTATGTTATTCCCCCGTAAGGGGTTGATTTTATATATATATATATATGATGTTTCTTAAAAAAAAATTAAAAAAAAAATCTTTTAACATCGGTTATGAAACTGTTGTTGAAAGGCATGCAAATGACAACTGTTAAAAAATTGTTGTTGTATATGTAAAATGTAACACGTTTATTCATTATTCAACCTATATTTATACAAAAAGTCAATTTTATAAAACTAAAAAAATTAGCAATCGGATTTTTTACTATAATTTTATAGCTATATAATTCAAATTACAAGGTACTAGTTATACATTAATTCATATATTTCTCGATAATAAACAAAGTCACTGATGAAACTTGCTTTTCAAGGATGATTTGTGCACGAAAACAAAGAATTAACAGAGCAGAAAATAGAGGGACACAATGAGATTTACGTGGTTCGATCTATCGGAATAGATCTACGTCCACGGGCGGAAAGAGTATAGATCTTTATTGCTTGTATGAGTAGTGATTACAAGATTGTTCTCCCTCTCCATCTATTCTAAGCCTCTATTTATAGGTAATTACATGGAGTGTAACTATAATACAAAGTCTTCTCCTATTTGGACTTGGACTCTTTGGCTTGATCTCCTCCTTTATGGATAAACACCGAGCTTCTAGATCTCTCTTAGAGCTTGAGTTGTAATCGATGTAGGAGTGTAGAAGTCTCTTATTTCGAGTTGGGCCGAACTGCATAGGCCGAGCTTAACTGTCGGGGCCCAATTATATTGGGCCTGATGCTTGGGCCTAGTAGTTAGGCCATATCCTATCAGTCACTACCACAGTCAATTCATCAAAAATTAGCATAAGGACTCAAAGTTTATGATCCAAAGTCCAAACTATACAAAATTACTAAGCTAAGGATGAAGGACGCTCAGTCCAATCTCGACTCTCTTGTCCTAGTTTCATGAGGAATCATCCTACAAACAATCAAGAATATAATATAAATGAACACCAAAACAAAAGTACAAATAAATGCTACTCCATTTAGCAATTTAAAAAGTTGTCTAAAAAAAATTATGCATCCCTCCAAATCAAGTATAAGTATAAATCATTTGAGCCAATCATCTTTATAATAGTCGATAAATTACATTCTACTCATATATATATTCTTGCACACCTTACGCACCATATCAATATTCGCAACCGAGTAAGGTTTTTCATCGAACTGTAAGGCATAAGTATTTAGATAAATATCACTATTTATATTCAATAAGCTACAACCATTACAAACCAAGAATATCAGTATTCATCACCAATGATTTTAGTGATTAGATTGAATTAACAGACTCAGCTATCAACTCTATAATCACTTTTTAACTGAGAAAAAAAAAATAATGCTAAAATATGAATATAAACTCTTATATGATTAATGTTTATAAACTTAAAATAAATTCTAATTTAATAAATTATTAAAGCGAGGAATGCCGTATATTATGCAGTTGTACCAGCATACAGCAGGATAAGAAATTAAATCTACGCTTATTATGTTATGAAAACTCTTGTTGCAATGGCCACCGAAGGCAGCGTTCAGTTTCTTGCTCTTGATTATGTGGCAATTAATTATTATTCTTGAACAACAAAGCGCAACTCAGATAGTAAGACGTTTTCCCTCTAATTAAGAGGTCAGGAGTTCGAGTCACTTCGGGTACGTGTGTGTGAGTGTGTTGTGTTTCATGATAATAAAAATAAAAATAAAAAATTCTTATTCTTGGAAACACGGTCTCTCAAATAAGTTTAAGCTACATATAGTTTTAAATACATGTGTGCATGAAAGCAGGCAGATAATGTTTATTGACTACATGTCAAACTAAACTAATAAGAAAACAGTAGTGCTAAATGTTAGAAATTAAATTTAATTAATTCATACTTTAATCTCTATCACGATAATCCGAGAATAACTGAATCATATTGGAAGTACTAACCTGAATTTGCCATCATTAAACTTGAAGATTTGAAACTTGGTTTTGGCCTTCCAAGAATCCGTTCTCTCTATTCTGTATCGTGTGTTCTTTGACGGGGAGAAGAAAACACGTAGAGAAGAAGACGGTTCTTGGGGACCAGACCAATTAATAAAGAAGTTATTGATATTTATTATTTGGCCCCTCATCAAATAATAAATATCACATGTGGTATATACATATTATAATAATAGCATCTACATTTAAATATATTTGCCCACAATTATTAAATATATATAAATATATATATCTAACAATCTCCCACTTGGGCAATATATATTTTCTGATAAACATAGAACTTAATGAGCTCACAATTTGTTATTATAAAATATGTATATCTTAACAATCTCGTCCATCAACTATACAAGCATAGGACTAAAGAGGCCTTCATCACTATATATGTGAATGGACCCATCAATAATCACATATACTTATATAATCAAATGACATAGATCAATGGTTATTACGAAAATCAGATATAATATCTATTTTTGACTGGTCCTCTATAAACTTAAGTAAGGTCACAGAACAGAGTAAAAGCACCAAATACTTCATTTCTGATCAGAATAACTTAATACATAAGTGTATGAATTATCCATAAGCAACAAACATACAAACTCCCACTAAACCATGATATCATCTAATGATACAACACCCATACGAGCAACATGTTCATGAAAGACCTTGGGTGGTAAACCTTTAGTAAACGGATCCGCTATCATGGAGTTTGTCCCAATGTGCTCTATAGATATTTGTTTATTCTGCACCTTTTCTTTCACAACTAGGAACTTTATGTCAATATGCTTTGACTTAGAAGAGCTCCTATTGTTGTTGGAATACAGTACTGCCGACTTATTGTCACAATATAACTTGAGTGGTCTTTCTACATTCTCCAAAATACGTAGCCCCGTGACAAAATTCCGCAACCATATTCCGTGGTTTGATGCCTCGTAGCATGCTACAAACTCTGCTTCCATGGTGGAAGAAGCCATAAGTGTTTGTTTAACACTTTTCCATGATATAGCTCCTCCCGCCAATAGAAAAACATAACCTGATGTAGACTTTAAACTATCTTGGCATCCAGCAAAATCAGAGTCAGAATATCCAACGACCTCCAAATGATCTGATTTCCTGTATGTGAGCATATAATCTTTTGTTCTCTGAAGATACCTCATAACCCTTTTGGCTGCTATCCAATGGTTCGTACCAGGGTTACTTACATATCTACCTAACATCCCAACAATGTAAGCAATATCCGGACGCGTACATACTTGAGCATACATAAGACTTCCAACAGCTGAAGCATAGGGAATCTTTTGCATTTCCTGAATTTCGAGGTTACTTTTCGGGCATTGCTTAAGACTGAATTTATCTCCTTTAGCGACAGGGGTATCACCTGGTCTACAATCTTGCATGCCAAACCTCTTGAGTACTTTATTGATATAGCTCTTTTGCGATAATCCAAGAATACCTCGAGATCGGTCTCGATGTATTTGAATTCCTAAGACAAAAGAGGCGTCACCAAGATCTTTCATCTCGAAATGCTTCGATAGAAATCTCTTGGTTTCATGCAATAAGCCTATATCATTCGAGGCAAGCAAGATGTCATCCACATATAGAACCAGAAATATAAACTTACTCCCACTGAACTTGTGATACACACAATCATCAACAAGATTCATCTCGAAACCAAATGAGACAATCACTTGATGAAACTTATGGTACCATTGACGAGAAGCTTGTTTGAGTCCATAGATGGATTTCTTTAATTTGCATACCATATTCTTTGGGTCTCCTAACTCAAAGTTTTCTGGTTGCACCATATATATCGGTTTCTCAATGTCTCCATTGAGAAACGCAGTCTTAACATCCATCTGATGTAACTCAAGATCGAGATGAGCAACAAGTGCCATGATTATTCTAAAAGAGTCTTTCGATGAAACCGGAGAGAAAGTCTCGGAATAATCAACTCCTTCTTTCTGAGTATAACCTTTAGCTACAAGACGTGCCTTATACCTCTCCACATTACCATTTGCATCCCTCTTGGTTTTAAATATCCATTTACAACCAATTGGTTCCGCACCTTCTGGTAAAGGGACAAGTTCCCAAACTTTATTGTCTTGCATTGACTTATACTCATCATGCATAGCATCGATCCACTTTTGAGAGTTAGAACTTTTCATGGCCTGACGGAAGTTGATTGGATCATCTTCCATCATTCCATTATCATCTTCATGTTCGTGAAGATATATGAAGTAATCATCCGAAATAGCATTTCTTCTTTCTCTCGTGGATCTCCTTATTGACACTTCATTTTGAGGTTGTTGAATTTGTTCTTCAAGAATGGGAGAGTTAACGTTTTCTTGTTGAGGTTCTTGATTCACTTCTTGATTAATGACAGGTGACAAAACCTGAACATCGTCAAAAGCGATAGTAGAAATTGAAGTTGAATCCAATTCCTCCTCAAAAGAAATGTCCCTTACTTGATTTCTCCCCCCAAACTCAACATCCTCAAAAAATGTTGCAGTTCCCGTCTTAAAAATATTCCGAGTTGTGGGATCATAAAACTTATAGCCCTTCGATCGCTCAGGGTAACCAATAAAGTAGCTGCTCACGGTTTTGGGTTCCAATTTCTTTTCATTAGGCCTATAAGGCCTTGCCTCAGCTGGACATCCCCAAATGTGAAAGTGCTTAAGACTAGGCTTTTGACCAGTCCAAAGCTCATAAGGTGTTTTTGCTGCTGCTTTAGTTGGTACTCTATTTAGAATGTAAGCTGCTGTCTTTAATGCTTCTCCCCAGAGAGACTCGGGTAAGGTAGAATGAGCAATCATACTTCTTACCATATCCTTAAGAGTCCTGTTTCGCCTTTCAGCTACACCATTCATGCTAGGTGAACCCGACATGGTGTACTGTGGGACTAATACCACATTCCTCTAGGAATTTAGCAAATGGTCCTGGACGTTGTTCACCTGAACCGTCATATCTTCCGTAGTATTCACCACCACGGTCAGATCTGACTTTCTTAATGCTTTTGCTGAGTTGATTCTCAACTTCAGCTTTAAAGGCTTTGAACACGTCCAAAGACTGAGATTTCTCATGAATGAGATATAGGTACCCATAACGTGAATAATCGTCTATGAATGTAATGAAATATTGTTGACCATTCCAAGATGTCGTAGGAAATGGCCCACAAATATCAGTATGAATCAATTCCAAGACGTCTGAAGACCTGTTGGCACCTAATCTCTTAGGTTTGGTCTGTTTTCCCTTGATACAGTCAACGCAAACATCAAAGTCTGCGAAGTCAAGAGAATCTAGAATGTCATTAGACACAAGGCGCTCAACTCTACCTTTTGAGATATGACCTAAGCGCTTATGCCATAATGATGCCGAATTTTCCTTATCTAATTTTCTCTTAGTACCTCGTGATTCCACGTGCAAGGTTTCATTATAGGATGCAAGTGTTTCAAGCAAATAAAGGTTGTCATAAGCATTAAGATAACCAGTTCCAACAACATTTGAATTCAAAGACAAAGTAAACTGATTGTTTCCAAATGAACAACAATATCCGAATTTGTCCAACAAACAAACAGAAATTAAATTCCGTCTAAATGACGGTACAACATAAGTGTCTTTCAAATCCAAATAGAAACCAGTTCCTAATAACAACCTAAAATGCCCAATCGCTTCCACTTCTACCGATTTTCCATCGCCCACAAAGATGTATCTTTCACCATCACTTGGCTTTCGGTAGCTCAGGCAACCCTGCATAGAAACACTTATGTGAGTAGTAGCACCAGAATCTATCCACCAAGTGTTTCTAGGTACTGAAGTTAAATTAACCTCAGAACAGACCAAAGTAAGAATTGTACCTTTCTTTGCACGCCATGCGTGATATTTGGCACAATCTTTCTTCATGTGGTCGGCCTTTTTACAAAAGAAACAACCTTGTTCCTTATGTTGTTTCTTTTGTGCCGGACCCTTAGCAGCCTCATTCTCTTGAACCCTTTTCTTGCCCTTATTCTTCGAAGTACTAGCCAAATGAGCACTTTCCGTTCTCTCATGCTTCAACCTTTCTTCCTCTTGAACACAATGAGAAATAAGCTCATTAAGAGTCCATTTCTCCTTTTGACAGTTATAACTAATTTTAAATTGGTTAAACTGTGGAGGAAGCGAAACCAAAACCATAAGAACGAGCAAATCCTCAGAAAGCTCGATCTTAAGTGCCTAAGTTTCGAAGCAATATGGAACATCTCCATAATGTACTCCCTTACGTTTCCTTGACCCTTATACCTCATTGACATCAAAGAAGACAGAAGTGATGTCATTTCAATTTTATCGTTTTTCGCAAAACGTTTCTCAAGTTCGTCAAGGAAACCTTTGGCTGTAGTAATCTCCTCAGAATCAGGACCACTAAAGGCACCCGGAATGCTGTGCTTCATGATCATTAGACTCATGCGATTAGAACGATCCCACCTCTCAAAATCCCTTTTAGCATCAGGGGTGCTTTCCGCAGTGAGAGGTGCAGGTTGTTCTACCCTAAATGCAAGGTCTAGATCCATACAGCCCAGCACAATCATTATGTGCCTTTTCCATTCCTCAAAATTCGTCCCATTAAGCATGGGAACATTATTGATGTTAGAAGATATTGTGGCAGCGGAAGATGAACTTGCTGAAGTAGAACAAAAGAAATGGAAATAAAAACTCACATCAATATGTATAATTAAATAATAGATCCAAAATTATGGCTAAACCCATCTCAAGATACCAAGCACAACATTAATATCAAATCTTTGGATAGTAATATTAACTGCAAGCGGTACTCTTGTTGTAGTAATTAAATATTGACAATAAGTTATGTCAAACAATAGATCAATCTTTGGATTAATGTATTGTTCACATAGAATGATTTATAATCGTCACATATTTATCACCACAAATGTGTATATAACTCTGCCAGATATTACTTAACCTTTGGGTCAATTAATAAACGCATGAGTTACAAACACACAGCCATCTTTATGATTTAAACAAACTAATCTACACAAAAGAGGTCACTTTGGCGACATTTTGTTTCAATTAATTTACTTAAATAACAAATTCAAAGCATACAATACGTTGGGAGAAGATCCTTAAGACGTAAATTAAAATCTATCCCAAAAGGGAGAAGATCCTTAAGAAATTAATTCCGTCTATCCCAACAATATATGCTTTCTGAATTCACGATACATAACAATATAATCATGATATTCATATAATAGAATTCATGATATTTAGAAAACCAATCCAAAAGCACACATCAATTCTGAAATTTGCATCCGTATCGATAATTGCAAACAAAGGAACGATGCCCAACGCTAATAAAATAATGCGAAACTTGAATATATATGCGTAGATTTGCAGAAGACAAGCACAATTTCACATAAACCTTTTAATCATAATTGCACCGCTTCTAATCAAATAGAATGTTCACAAATTCACAGACAACATAATCAATTATCAATATTCAATACATACGCCCAATGAGAAAAAAACTTCCAAACGACAATTGGATACTGATACATTAACAATAAACGTGAAACATCAATATCAAGTTTCGCAAAATTCTACACAATTCTCAGAGTATCATAAATAGAGTGGCTCTGATACCACTTGTTAGAAATTAAATTCAATTAATTCATACTTTAATCTCTATCACGATAATCCGAGAATAACTGAATCGTATCGGAAGTACTAACCTGAATTTGCCATCATTAAACTTGAAGATTTGAAACTTGGTTTTGGCCTTCCAAGAATCCGTTCTCTCTATTCTGTATCGTATGTTCTTTGACGGGGAGAAGAAAACACGTAGAGAAGCAGACGGTTCTTGGGACCAGACCAATTAATAAAGAAGTTATTGATATTTATTATTTGGCCCCTCATCAAATAATAAATATCACATATGGTATATATACATATTATAATAATAGCATCTACATTTAAATATATTTGCCCACAATTATTAAATATATATAAATATATATCTAACACATGTTAGTTAAAATAATAATATAGCCGCCACTAACAATGAGTTCATAGAAGCATTCAAAAACTGAACTTGTTTTCAACTTCATCTATATAAAGGAAGCAAATCACAGGCATCAAAATTCAAACCAAACTCTAAAAATGTTGCCTATTGGAGTAGTCTTCGTCACCTTAATCATAATATACGTGACAAAATGGATACACAGATGGCGGAACCCTAAATGCAACGGCGCACTTCCGCCCGGTTCGTCGGGGCTCCCCCTCATCGGAGAGAGCCTCCACCTCATTATTCCGGCCAACACTATCGACATCCTCCCCTTCATCAAAACCAGACTCCAACGGTATATATATTCCAATTTCTTCAATTTTAATTCAATGATTATTGATGGAAATTTGATTGAGCTGAGCTGCGATTTTTTTGCAGGTACGGGCCGTTGTTCCGTACGAATGTGGCTGGGACGAATATTGTGATCTCAGCCGATCGAGAATTCAACCATTTCATCTTCCAGCAAGAGGAGAAACTGGTGGTGCGCTGGTACTTGGAATTGTTCGAGAAGATTCTTAAGGAGGGCGAATTCAGAGGTTTCGGTGATATGATCAAGTATGCGAAGAACTCTGTGCTGAATCATTTCGGAATCAAATGTATTAAACAAAATCTGCTCTCAGAATTCGAACAAGTCGTGCAGAAAACTATCCATTCCTGGTCCTTGCAGGAATCCATCGATCTCGAATCGGCTTCTGTAGCTGTACGCGAACTCGATTACTCGATCGATCTACCTTTTTTTTTTTTTTTTTTTTTTTGAATTTCTATTTGAAATTGCTCTTCTTCTTCGTCTTCTTCTTCAGATTTTTGGGGAATTTGGGGCGAAGAAGCTGTACGGACGATACGCAGAGATGGCGAAGGATTTCACGCACAAATTTGTGGATATTTCTCGAGCTGCTATGTCGTTTCCTTTGAATATTCCTGGTACTACCTATTATAAATGTCTCAAGGTACAAATCAAATTAATTTCATCCTTTATTAATCAATTCCACTTCCACCAACAAAATTGAAGAAATGTCGTCTCTGATTAGATTTGGGGATAATTTTGCAGGAGAAAGAGAGCGTGTTGAACACCGTGAGAAACATCGTGGATTCAAGGATTAATGAAGATTCTTCACAAAATGAAGAAGAGGAAGATGATATGTTGAGTAAAATAGTGCAAGATAGGGCTACGGTGGATTTTCTGACGCCGGAATTTATTACTCAGTTGCTCTTCTCTTTTTCCTTCGCTACTTACCAGTCTGTTTCGCCGTTGCTGGCGTTCGCCGTCAAATTCTTAACGGAAAATCCCGCCGTACTGCCGGAGTTAATTGTCAGTAGTCTAGACTGTTTATGTGTGTGTGTATTTTTGTGGTGGTGTCGTTTTGATGTGAAATTGTGTCGTTTGTGGAACAGGCAGAGCATGATGCGATAGTGAAGAAGAGATCGAATCCGGATTCGCCGGTGACGTGGGAGGAGTATAAATCCATGACGTTTACCCTCCAAGTTAGTTTTTGTTTAATCTTTTAATCTATTTTTATTAATCATGGTTTTCTCATAATTAGCAATTAATTATGAAATTAATTATCCATGTAGGTTGTTAACGAGACTCAGAGAATGGCAAATACTATACCTGGATTTTTCCGTAAAACTATAAAGGATGTCAACGTTAGTTCGAGTCGAGCTCGATTTGATAAACATGCTCGATTTAGCAAGTTAAGCTCTTTTTTTTTCATTTTTTTTTTCTCATTATTAGTCGAGTCAAAGATAAACATTCTATTTAAACATTCCCGAAAAGGTATAGATTAATTTAATGAGCAATTAAATGTATGTTTTAGGGTATACAATTCCAGCAGGATGGGGAATTATGCTATGCACGTCGGCTCAGCATTTAGACCCTATTTTATTCAAAGATCCTCTCAAATTTAATCCATGGCGTTGGAAGGTACTTATGATATGTTGAGTAAAATAGTAAAAAAATATGATTGTTAAATTAAAATTGCTAAATAATGTAACCGATACAGGAGTATGAACCCGAATTTATATGCAAGAACTTGACTCCCTTCGGCGAAGGCAAAAAGCAGTGTGCTGGTTCCGATTTTGCTAAGGCGTCAATGTGCATATTCCTCCATGTTTTAGTCTCCAAATACAGGTTTATACTTTATACTCTCTCTCTCTCTCTCCAAAATTCTAATTTTATTTTATATTATTGTGGCGTGTAACAGGTGGACTATAGTTAAAGGAGGAGATTTCGTCCAAAATCCGATGCTGCACTTTAGGAACGGCTTACATATTAGCGTAACTGGGAGGCAAGATTGAACATTTACCTATATCTATTAGCAGAAAATTTACGTGTTGAATGAGAAGGATTTGGCATGATATTCAGATTTCGATTCTCATATAGATGAAATATTAGAAGGGGTTAATGACTAGTACCAAAAGTTCCGGATTCAAGTCCTTCATAGCACGATCTTTAAATTTCATGTTATATCCTTGCAGAAAGTATGGACTCGTCTTTTCTTCAATCATGTTTACTTTTCCACATAAAAATATACAAAATTATAATCATCAACAACTCCAACAACAAAAATAATAATAATAACAATATCAACGACATCGGATTGAATCTTGTAAGCGTTTAACTGTACCACATGAAACACAGCCACAACTTCCACAAAATGGTGGGTGTTACAACTTACATCCATTATGCTCCACCACGGAAGAATTTACACATTTGAAGGCACAAAAAAGAAACTCAAGTAAGCAGATGACTAAATTCCTCCCAACCCCAAAATTGGTTACTACAACTGCATATCTATAGATTATTTACACATCTTCACTATGGCATTTTCACTAAATCATTAACTCCTTTCGTTTCCATCTACAGGTCAGCACTATCCCCATCAACAACGAAACACAACTTTTCCGATGGTGACCCCCCCGCTAGCTAGATGCTTATCTATCCTTGTTACTACATGCAAAGCTACAATCGAATTATGCACATTGTGAAAAGGCTCAAAAGAATGAAATACCTCTATCTCCGTATAGCTTTCCTACCCACGTGACTTCTCCGGAAGTCTGGAATGTTCCTTATCCGCGAAATGGAGAAGCCTTCGGAGTCTCAAAACCATGTCACAATGGAAAGGCAGAGCAGATCTCCTCTCCAAGTAAGCTGGACTAGCAGTCATCCATGATAAAGCATGGAGCTCTGCAGCTATTGTATCTAATATAATGTGCGCTTCCACCTCCGTATCTTTGGCTTCGGAGCTCACACCTCGTTTATTGCCGCCCTTTGCTAACTTGTCTTGGCTGAAATTGTTGCCTCCGTAATAGTCGACTAAGCTAACTGAGAGGACCGAAGGCCATTCTTCTTTCGACTGACTCCTCGAATCTCTCCTCATTGAAGGTACGGCTTTTGATACTACAAAACCTGTGGAGAGGGGAATTGCGGAGCCTTTGCTGTGGAGAAGATGCGCGAGAGGCGGGGAATCTGCAGTGAGGCATGTAGGTAGCTGAAGAATGGAAGGAGGCAGAAAACGCATGCTTGGTGAAGGGGCTAAAATGTAGGATGCTGACGTGGACCCAAGGGATTTCACGGGTGTGTATCCTTCAAGATAGGTTGATAGACCTGAAGTTGTACTGCCTTGGCTTGACCCTACAAGAATGTGATGATTAAAATAATCAGTTTGGCTATAGAAACATTCAATAAGATATAGCTCATAAGTTGAAGTTCTCATGAAGATTAACATAGATAGATAAGCATCTACATGTCAACAAAGAATAACAAGAACAGTGAAAAATCTCAATCACAAAAACAGTTGTACTTTTTATAAAATGGATGTGATGCAATCAGTAAAGATGCAGAAAAAGTTTCCCAAGTTTTTTTTTTTATTATCCAAGCGGTTTATTTATCATGATATTGAGAGCCTAATAAAGAGAGCTTTCTGCATTGCGTGTGCCTTCCAATTCCTACGATTCTCCAAAGCTTTTTGGAGTCCGTAAAAAGCTCTAGGCCAAGGACAAAATTCAAGTCCCAATCCATAGCAAAGACGTTTAAAGCGAATTGATAAGTACCAGGAGATGAATCTGCTTGGAGAACCAGTTGTAAGGAATGATCAATCGAGACTGAAACAAAGCTGATGCTCTGAACCCATTGCAGCAAGCCTTTTGAATTGTCCATCCCCGTATGCCCACCCATCAACTGCTTCCGTGAGGATGGTTGTACAATGCCACCTTTCATGTAAGCGGAAGATTTAGAATGAGAACTGTACAAAGATGGACTTGGTGAAGAAGGATGTGCCCTCTCTTGCATTAAACTCATCTCCTGCTGTTGTAAGGAATTTCCATTGCTACCAGCTGCAATTCCATCAGGGAAAGAACGACGGAGCTGGAGAGACCACTTCTTCACCTCAGAACCCCCAGCTGAATATAAAGCTTTCTGCCACTCTGCAAAAAAGACGGTGTATGTTAGGAGCCTTTAGATAAATTTAGCATCCTAGAGATCATCTCACTCAAAATTTCTCACTCTGAACCAACTAGGACTAAGAAAATCATGTTGTTTGTGAGAGTGGAAAAATTATTCCTCCATACATGATTCTACTACTCAAAAAATATATACATAACTCAAAAGGAAATATTCTGGGTGAGCCAAAATGTTACCCAATATTTGGAAAGCAGAAGTATAAACATAATAATAGAAGCCCCCAGCATCAGGCAAACTGCTAGTAAGTCGATATCGCAAAAGTACGGTTAATTTAATACCTTGGCACTCTAGCTCAAAAAAACATCCAATTCGTGTAATCACGAGATCTCTAGGCTTAGCTGCACCAACGTCAGGAGAACAAGCTTGAAGAATCTGGCATCCTTGTTGTAATATTTGGACGAAAAGGGACTGTAGACCCTTTGTGTCTTGCCGACTACTGATTCCTCCAAAAGGGTAGACACAACTGTCAAGCAATTCTCCCCTTGAGTCTGTCCATATGCACACCATCCAACGCCAATCCTCAGTCCACCCATAACAACAATGCAGGCTTGGGAGTGATTTTTGGTGACCAGATGCCAAACCATCTGAATCCAAGGAATCATGCTGAGGAACAGGGCCAGGCCCATTATCTCCAGTTCCTGAAGAAGCAGAATTTTGCAGAAAGCTAGTACTTGCACAATCATCTGACAGCTTTGTTGGATCGGCCGAATTCCCAGAAAAGGGTGAAACCCCACGCTCTATCGAACCAGGTTCTGCAAGAATAAAAAGTGGCTCAAACAGACATCGAATTTCATCCAGTAGAAAGATATCTCCAGTTCTGCTGGGATCTGCTCCAAGTCCCCCACTCCTAGCTGTCTGCCATGAGTTGTCCCAAGCTCCCCTTGTGTCAAGTTCACTCTCTCTCTGAAGAGTAGGTCCCCCAATTCGAGAACCAACACAATCCTTCCACATACCAGGAACAGTTGAAGACATTTGCATCAAGACTGAATGAGAACCTCCTGGAACAGATAATGATGACATCGTCTCACCAGAGGGTCCTCGCGAAATTCGTCTAGCTTTATTATAAACAGTGAAAGCAATTTCCTTTAGAATGATGAGCTCATTTAGCGTGGGACTAGTAACCCTAAAAATGGCATCTACTGTCACAATCTGCAATACAAGCTTTGGGATGCTAAATCCTGTAAGAGTCAAAACATTTGAAAATGACTCATCTACAGAAGCTGGGTAACTCAAAGCTTTTGCAACTTGATTGTGCATCATGGATCGCCTTTCTTTATCAGAAGATCGAATCACTGATCCAATAGCAATTGAAGCTTCAACAACAGTCTGTAGGACTGCAAGAGGCTCTGGGAAGGGGCAGACCACATAGACTACCTGATTAAATGAACAGGATAAAACTCAAAAGATTATGGAAATGCCTACATGCTTCGTAAAATCATAATGAGAAGAAGGAAATGAAGAAACATAATAATTTCGAAGAAAATATCAGTATTTTACGATTCCAAAGTGAAAAAGATATTCATATTATGGAACATGTCAATCCATCACGGAAAGTACACCTGCCAAACCATCAACCATCAACAATTTTTAAGATGATCACAAGGCAAGCACAGGCGAGAATAGCAAATTGTAGAATAACAAGAGGACTACAAAATAGCGCATGGTGGCAGTCCTAAAACTTTAAACAATTTCGTAATAGAGATTATCAATCAGTCAACAGCATGATGAAGATTTTGAGACCCTGAAGCCTAGTTTGCATGCTTCAGTACAGTAACAAAATAATTTATCTCGTATTAACAGAACGCCTTTATAAGATGCAATTGAACCACCGCATGCCTTGATTTGCAATGTCAAACAGACAACACATGGAACTAAGATCAAGTACTGCGTCAGATTGTGGACGTGAAAGTGTTCTGAGAAAAAAGATATTACTATTCTAAAAATACTGCAAATAATTCAGAACTCACAGTGCAAGGTCCACCATTTCCTTCCTTCGCATTCACTGTCACAGATGAACCGAATTTCAAGGTCTTCAGAACCTTGGAAAGAGTCTTTAAATAGCTAGTCAGGTCCCAGCCATTCGATAGGAAAAGGAAATAATCACTGATCGATCCCAACATAGATGCATTGTTGGTATCTATCTTCATCGATTGTGGGCAATCAAGAAGAACAAAACCTGGTGATATTTTCCCAGAATCTATATCCATCTCATTTCCCAGACTTTGGGGTGCATGTGTTCCCAATTTACAGGTTTCATAAACTGAAACAAAAAGAGAGAAAGAGATTGAAATATCTAGCCATCCAACCCGGTACATCAATTGGATATGACTATTCAAGCTAATGAGAGAAAGGTCGACAAAATTGAATGTGATGAAATAAAAGATGGGCTGTGAGATGTGCATCACATGACCAGAATTGAATTTTATAGATACGTGTCTCCTATATATTCCTTAAGATGTGAAAACAGGCTACAAAAATAAAACATGAATTTTTTCATGATTCATTGGCCAACAAAAGTATCCCTAACGTTTGGGAGTGACATTCCCTTCAACTGATTAAAAGCCTAAATGCTCAATAAAGACTCTCTGGAGACAGAAAGCAACTAGGTTCAAATATAAAACAGCTCATCTTCACTATCAACAAAAAATATACAGATGCTAGTTCTTCAGATATACCGGGCAACTAATATCGAAGAGCACATAGAAAAATTAACTCAAGAATGCAAAATCTTTAGATTGATGAGACAGATATCTTATCAATAATTATGAAATTGCTTGCAGCATATCAGAATGTTAATTTAGGTACTTTTCGAGGCTGTGTATAACTCACTATAAGCAAAAAAATATTTTGGCTCAATATGCAATAAAATATGAATGATACAAACCAGTTCCAAGCTGCAGAAAAAAATCAGTTGCAGCTGTTGTAAGTGGATCAATATTTGGGCAGACCACGTAGTAGCTCATCTGCAAGCGAAGTATGGAAATATGCAAATCAGCTATATTATCAGATTAAACATTAAAAGTCAAAAGTGCAGCTCCCAAGCCTTCATAACGGTGAAGAAGAAAAAGAAAAAGAAGAAAGTGCAAGGAACCATAAAAGTTAATAAACAAACAGATCAGCAAGTCGTACATGTTTCACAGTTGCGTAAGGTTCGAGAGGAGCTTTTTCCCAGAGTTGTAAGGAACTGGCCGAGGTTTTGAGCCAATCATCTTGGTACCTATTGCATACAACAATTTCATCACATATTCTATGCAATTACATATAAGGTTGAATGGTTATCCTAAAGTTGTAGATCTGGTGGCACGTGTATTATATTGCTGAACTTACTGACAAAAGCTACAGCTAAGTAAAGATTGAAACATACAAATTGTTGATTTTACCAAGTAGCATTCAAATAAGTTTCAATTGGCTAAAAAACACGTACCAGATTGAAAAAACATAGTATGAAAAAATAAACTAAAATATAATAAACTGCAGTTCCAATAATTGTTTTGCCTATGAAGCAATGCTGTCCTCCTAAAACTGATTTGATAATAACTAGCACATGCTCTACTAAAATGTCCTTGAACATCTTCAGTTACAGTTTATTGCTTTTGCCAATTTCTAGGAGACCAAATCCTAGGTGTGTTAACAGATATAGATACCGATTTCAACTCTGGACCAAATGTCATACATATGAACCTAAAAGATCATGTAGAAATAATAGCAGATGTAGGGCAAATATGAACTCAATCTACATCCTCAATTCATTACATATCAAATAAGCATATAGCAAGATGTACAGGGTAATCATGCATACCCAACAAGTATGGATGGGAATGGAACAACAGATAGTGTAGGCCGTATCCGTGAGCATTGTTGCTGATCCGACTCCATCACAGAACTACTTCCCTCATCCCCTCTGGTTCCATCAGCTGCAATGGCAACTAAATTACTATTCAAAAGGCAGTATAAGGTGAAGAAATCATTGAATCATAAGCATAATACCTTTGAGGCCAGATGCTCCACCAGCAGGTGTCAGAGATGGGCTCATGGGATCACCAACAGATAAAGTTACTGTACTAGAAGAATCTCGGCATTCACTTGCACTAGCAATGGACTCTGATGAGTGTCCATCACTAGTAATAAGGGATTCATTGGATGGGTTACGCCCTCTGCACCAATCTATAACAGATAGAGGACCATCTGCACTGCTAAATGCAGATTTTAACGCTGCTTTTATGTCAGACTGGAGCAAACCAATAGTGAAGATGCCTGAACCTGAACATGACAAAAAAGAAAATCGCGAGTCATGTATTTCTCAAAAGCGCCCATGACATACTAAGAAATAGTATCCAATTAACAAAAGAAAGAATTTTACTTTCATATTGCTGAGTTCACCAACAACACAACAACAAACAACAAACTCAGATTAAAAATTGTGTCCCATCTACTCAAACAACAAATCCACACTCATGCACGTATATCATAATAAATACACATAGATCCAACTATTTAGTAACATCAAAACAGATAATATAGTAAACACCAGCAAGAGAATGGAGAATGATTGTGTCTTTGTTTTGATATTGATACTTCTTAATACTGAAAAATAAGAATGGAATGAAAGAAATAACAGAATCTCACATCAACTGAGAGTGGATCAACAAGCTCCATTCCAGCAATGTCCAGGGAATGGGAAGAAGCCAAAAGCCCCCCACAGCCAGCATGAACCATAGAGGGTCCACAGGAAAATCCACGCCTCCACTGCTCTTGAAGGGCAAGCCAACCATACGGACCATCACCACAATCAGCATCCAGAGCCACATCAACAAATGAAGTAGCTTGCTGAACAAGCAATGCAATGCCATCAAGAAGTTCCTGGAGTGGCTGTCGTAGTCCATAAGAAAGCATACCTTCTTCCATGAATGAATTATGTGGAATGGATGGGCAGACCTCCATACTTGAGGTGCTTGTCTTAGCGAGTTTAGGAATTCCAACAGATCGCCAGACACCAACAGGTGCACTCAAAGACCCGTCTAACATTCCTCCATCGACATCACCAGCTATCCTAACAGGAATAGTTTCCTTCTTTTTCAACTCAGATTTACTTGAAATATTGTCAGTCATAGTGCTTGAATCAACATGACCAAGATTTGGAGAACTGCTACAAGATAATCCACTGAGGCCAGAAGGTGAAAGGTTACTGGAGGACAGCAGCGTATGTCGCAGCCTACACATGGAAACCTGGCTCACAAGGCACTCAATCTCTGTTGCAAGGACAGTCCTAGAAGATGGAAGAGAATTATCTTCTCTTTGCAAGCCATCACTTGCTTTAATTGGGACGGGTTTGGCATCTGCTTGATTGGAAGCAAAAATCTGTGCTGATGCCCCTCGAACTTCACCTTCACCAAGGCTATTATTACTTCCACCAATTTTCTGTGTTCCTCTTTCAACATGAGTGTAATATTTTTTAATTTTAAAGCAGAACCCGAGTCTTTCTTTCTGCATATGCTTTCTCACTTGCTGGCAAGGTGGACTTCTCATGAGATCCGTCATAGAAAGGGGAAGGAGGTGTTGCAGAGTAAACATATTGATTTGAGCTTGATGCAGAATCCACTTTGCAAGATCTAGGAACATACGGGCTTCGGAAAATCACTGAGGAAATCTCACTCTTAGGAGCTTCCACACCCCCATATTCTGGAGCAAATGTCATCAGTGCTTCAGCCTTTACAACATGATCAAACTCACCATTGGAAGATGGCAGCATGTAGGTAACTTGACTGGGAGCAGAAGTATTTGCGGTTTCTTGGTTTTTGCTCAATATATCTTCCACAACATCAGGCGCCTGTAGGTGGTTGAAGTTATCAATGATGGAAAACCTGGAGATACAATCATTCGATCCGACACGTCCATCACTGAGTTGCTGGGGCTGCTACACAGTTCACCACCATCAGGTGCAGGAAACATGATAGCTTGAGACTCAGCAGTGCCTGGGGGCTTCATTTAATAACAAGGAAAGAACAGTTTCGTCATAAAAAGGTTAAGCCTAATATCTAAAAAGAAAGACGTAGAAGCCAAGAAGGTTTATAAAGGATAATTTCAAATTCAGCATCAGCATCAGCATCATACCAAAGAAGAAGTCACGGTGAAACATAAAGCTTGCACCTAAGGGATATACCTATCACCTAATGTGTATCTAAAAAAAAGGCAACAAATTTATAAGGGTGTGATATTGATAATACCTAATAATGCAATAGAAAGAGCTGCTTATTTTTGCAGATCTTTAAAATTAAGATGAAAGTAACACTAAATAAATTATAATATATGTTGCCATTAGTAACTAGGTAAAATGAAACAACAATGATAACCCAATCGCGCCAGTATTCAATCATGTTATTATGCTTGTGTGTTCAAACCAGCAAGTTAGAATTTTTCTCCCTATGCATTAAACTTTGTTTAGAGAATTTTTGTTTCACTTAACAACATTAGAGTTATATGTCTTCCACTTCCAGAGGCCACTGTATCAGATACGCTCTATCTATGATTCTATGCTCAGATCTCAGTTGAGATGCTGTCAGCAAGGTCAAGTTTATACCCAACCCTTCCAATCTCTTTGTGTCATAAAATCAATTCGTTTAACCAATAGGAGTGGCATTCAGTGGAAGGTTTTCAAGCCCCAACAAAATCCGATCTGAGCAGTTTATATATTGCAAGAAATAAGGTAATCATCTTCCCAGTTGTCAATTGATGATCTGAGTCTGTTATCAGGGAGGGGACTACTACTCCGTTCTGGTGCTTAGAATTAATTTGTTAAAGAAGAAGAACGCCCATCCTCTGCAGTAGACAACAAGGCACACAAAAGTTCAGAAGCATCTTCCCAATCTCATGATAATGTTCCAAGGTCTCTCTACAGCTAACTTCTTGAGATGATAGTCAAAGGAAGTAGAACTGTGGGATATAAGTGAAAAAAAGTGAAATAGGATTACAACGGAGAAGCTGCAGACGAAGTGGATTTGGACTTGTTGAAATGCCTCTTCTAGAGAATCTAGAATCCTTATTTCCAACCACACCTATTAGTTACTATAGAGGCACTGAACCTGTAAACTGGAATCAATATTTTCTTCTCTTTCCTAGAAAGCATTTGATACTAGCACAAGAAAATCTGGAAGTGTATGATTTAATGAAAGGGAAGAAAAACCAAAAATAATCAAAACGCTAGGTCTTGTTAGCTGTCTACTCTAAAATCAACATCCCCCAGCCACCCAATAGCTAGTCTGAGATAACTATCCAACGGCGTGCATAAATGACACATGGGAATTTCTATCCTACACCTAAATATACTACACCCACGCTCATCTCACAATTTTTAAATAAAATAATTTACGTTAATAAAATAATACACTGTGAGGATGGATGGGCACAGTGCATGTACACCACATAGAAAAACAGATACCTCTCCAAATGGCAAAGCATCATTCTCAAAAAAGTCACCAAAATCACCAAACTCCGATAGTAGTGCTTGAATATCCATTCCCATGCCTCTATCATCGTCATCCCATCCCCATCGAGATCCAATTTGTTCATTTGTAGCCCCATTCATAGACATATTGGCTTCCATGGTACCGTACTCAGTCATGGAAGGATTTAAAACCATGCCCGCTTGACCAAATGACTCTGATGTCCCATTGCGTGGCCTTTTAGAGCCCTGAGAAGAAATGGAAGCGAAAAAAATCAATGCCTAAAATTATATAACCTTAGAATCTACAAAATTATGGCGTTACATTCAAGAAAATTATAAAGAAGGAAAGATTTAACAAAAACTTGACTATCTACATTAGCTAACACCAAAACAGTTTTTCTTCAGTAAAAGGATCGGGTGCAAAGGGGTAAGGAATCCCAGACAAACCCAAAAAAATAAAGATAATCCAAAGCTAAAGCACATGAAACTAAAGGTAATACATAAAGATGAACTTTTTTTGTTCCGAAAATACAAAACGTTACCAATTGACGGCCATCGTTTGGCATTTGACCCAAAGAAGATAAACCAGATTTTGGACATTGAAGAATCTGCATCTGCCTCAAGATCACAGCTCCCAGGGCCTTTCGATCACTGTCACTGGAAGAACTACTTATGCTACCATAGCTACTACTTTACTGTTACTAC
>CM038117.1:16716891-16917750 GCA_001642375.2 Mentha longifolia
CTTTGCAATACTTGCTAATGTTATGTCTAGTTCTAATAAGTGGTAAGGATTTGATAGCTGCAAATAACTTTGGTAATATTTCCTTAATAACTTACAAATATTTAAACGTGAATGGTAAAAATATCTTCATTACTTATCTTCTTTGTATTATTTTTCACATGAATGTCACATAATCTCATATTTTTGTGTTCTTTGCATAATTTGGCAAGGCGTTATCTACATCTTGCAACTATCGTACCATGAATAGCAATATCTAGATCAATAAATCTTACCAACTATACAAAACCTGATGGTTACATTCGAAACACACTTACAGTAAATAAAAATAATAATAATAAAAATAAAAAAAAACGGTAAAAAAGCAAAGAGACAGGAAAAAAACTGAAAAAAATAATACAAATAATATTATAAAAAATAAAAGAACAAATAAGAAAGAATAGAGAAATAAAAATATAAGAAGAGAGAGGGGAGAGGTCGTGTGTGTGTGTGTCTCAAGGTGAGGTGGAGGAGAGAGAATAGATGAGGGAAGAGAGAGTAGTAAACGTAGGGTAAATTGTGGAAATTTGAAAATATGGGGATATTTTGTACAAAATTAAAAGTGTGTTAAATTTTGTCATTCTTATCCCACAATAGGTAGAATAATTCTCCACATTGATTTTTTTTCTCATTTAAGCATATTTATTCCCATATATTAACATTTTTCATCTATTCTTTTTAGCCTATTTAGGCAAAACAAATCTCAAGGTCCTTGTACTTTCATTTTTATTTTAATAGATCCTTATACAATTTTTTAACTTTAATATGTCCTTATACTTCAAATTTTAATATATATTTCAGGGGTTTTCCAGTATGGTTGCATAATATGGCTGGGATCGAGTTTCGTACAAACAACGATGATAGGATATGGCCTAGCTACTAGGCCCAAGCATCAAACCCAATATAATTGGGCCCCAACAGTTAAGCTCGGCCCAGTCAGCTACAACCTACTTCAAAGAGACTTCTACACCAAGGCAACTCCTACATCGACTACAATTCAAGCTCCAAGAGATATAGAAGCTCGGTGTTTATCCAATAAAGGAGGAGATCAAGCCAAAGAGTCCTAATAGGAAAAGACTTGTAATCCTAGTTGGTTCCACACGTAAATACTTATAAATAGGGGTTTAGAATAGATGGAAGGGGGAGAACAATTTATGTTAAGCTATACGCATACTCTCAATAAAAGACACACACTCTTTCGCTCCGTGGACGTAGATCTATTCCGGTAGATTGAACCATGTAAATCGTTCGTGTCCCTTTTTATGTTAGTTTTATCTCGGTTTTAGACGGAACGCAATTCACCGATCGGACATTCAGAGAATGGTGTGAAGGGCTTCACATTCACCAAAAGTTTACTTCGGTAGCTCATCCTCAAGCGAACAGCCAAACTGAAGTTACGAACAGAACAATCGTCAAGGGACTCAAGACCTGCATCGACAAAGCCAAAGGAGATTGAGCAACAAATTTACCCCAAATCCTATGGTCGTACTGAACAACTCCCCGGACCTCGAACGGCGAAACACCTTATAGTTTGGTATATGGAACCGAAGCAGTGATCCCGGTAGAGATCAGCCTGCCGAGCCCGCGCACTCTCAACTTCACAGCCGAAGTCAACGAGGAAGACCTCCGAACCGAACTGGATCTGTTGGAAGAGAAACGAGAGCTCGCCTACATAAGAGAAGCCAAGTACAAGCAACAAGTAGCTCGGTACTACAACCACAGAGTGAAGTACCAACAATTCCAAGCAGGCGACCTCGTACTTCGGAACAACGAGGTCAGTAAAGCGGAAAGACTTGGCAAGCTTGAAGCCACATGGAAGGACCGTACCGAGTTGAAGAAGTCCTTGGCAAAGGGTCGTATAAGCTCGCCCATTTATCCGGTGAGCCCTTACCCCGCACATGACACATTACTCATTTAAAGAAATACTTTGTAAGTGGAGGAGAGTAATGTCCAAGATCAGTTCATTTAAAGTCGTAGGTGTCAAGAGTCAGGTCGTCTTGTCAGCTATTTTCTTTTTTTAAAACTTCAGTTTTTTATCAATAAAATTTTATTTTCCTTTATTATTCGTTTAAGTCCTTGCATATCATATCTTGCATGTCTCTCTCTCCCATTTATGCTTAGTATTTTGATCTTTTATTCTAAAACCCTGACGAGGGTAACTTAATAAACTCCATATTTGGGGTAAATTCCAAACGCGCGTTCTAACCTAACCTTGTTAAAAATAGAAGTACAAACTGCCTCTGCTTAAAACGAAGGCACCACATTTGTTAAAAGCTAGGATGAACTACTTTTGTTTAAAACGAGGAGGCACCACCTCGGTTAAAAATAAAGATACGACCTTTGTTTAAAACGGAGAAGAGCCTAAACCTCGTCTGAAGATGAGGTCGTGCTAATTAAAGCCTAAACTTCATCTTGATGAAGTCGTGCTATTCAAAGCCTAAACCTCGTCTGAAGACGAGGTCGTGCTAATTTTAACCTAAACTTCGTCTTTGACGAAGTCATACTATTCAAAGCCTAAACCTCGTCTGAAGATGAGGTCGTGCTAATTAAAGCCTAAACTTCGTCTTTGACGGAGTCATGCTATTCAAAGCCTAAACCTCGTCTGAAGATGAGGTCGTGCTAATTAAAGCCTAAACTTCGTCTTTGACGAAGTCGTGCTATTCAAAGCCTAAACCTCGTCTGAAGACGAGGTCGTGCTAATTAAAGCCTAAACTTCATCTTTGACGAAGTCGTGCTATTCAAAGCGTAAACCTCTTCTAAAGATGAGGTCGTGCTAATTAAAGCCTAAACTTTGTCTTTGACGAAGTCGTGCTATTCAAAGCCTAAACCTCGTTTGAAGACGAGGCCGTGCTAATTAAAGCCTAAACTTCATCTTTGACGAAGTCGTGCTATTCAAAGCCTAAACCTCGTCTCATGATGAGGTAATGCTAATTATGGCCTACCTTTATGTAAAACAAGAAAATATACCTATGTTAAAAATAAGGTAAAAGGCTTATACAAGTACATAAAAACTCGTTTTATTTCAAAAATGGAAAAGTACAATTACATGGTGATCAAGACGAACTCGAAGGCTTAGGTTTGCTAAAACTAAGCCATCTTGTGGGAAAATCACCGTCGGAGTTAAATTTAAAAACTTCATCTATACTGAAGCCGCCTCGACCTCGTTCACCACCACCTCGTCCTCGACCCCTATCCCTACCCGATTGAAAGCTCCGAGCTCATCCTCGTCGAGCCAATGATTGCCGTTCTTGTTTATAAAACTCCTTCGAGTGGCGAATGAATCTCATATTCGATCGACCAGCGGGAGTAGACGAACTCGAGGGACTGACGGGGGTGGACGAACTTGAAGGACCAGCGTTCTTTGCCAACCGAGCAGCCAACTTCGGGCGCCGAGCTAAGATCACTTCGTACATGCCGGCTACTCGTTTCAGCTCAACCATCTGATCTCGGAGCTGCCAGGAGTCTACTCCGTATCTTTCTTGGTAATCCTGGCACCAGGCTGCGAGCTCTTTCACCTTTGCGTCCACTTCAACAATGGTCTTCCCATTGTTTCGGCGGACAATGGCCTCGTACTCAGCTTGCTCCTCAATGATCTTATCGGCTTCTTCCTTCACGGCATCAAACTTATCTCCAAGCTCCAGGAGCCGAGCTTGAAGCTCGTCATTTCTGATTTGAGCGGCTCTAAGTCTCACGTCGGCCTCGTCCTGGATATGGCCAGCTTGGTCTTTCCAATGAAGGACTTCGACATTCTAAGCTTCAAGAGCTCGTAGTAAGTTATTGATTTGTGCTATATACGGAGATGCATCAAAAAGTTCCGGAGAAGAAGAAGACTACAAAACACGAATAAGATTTCAATTAAAACTTGAAGTTTTATAGCCACTAGGGCAGAGGTGAAACGACATCCTAGCGATGCTGTAGTATAAGTGCCCTACAAAAAAATAATAATAATAAAATAAAATAAAATAATACAAGGAGGTGATCAACTGACCACTCCGGCGTTCTCTTCATCCTCACGAGAGGCCCCATCAGTAGCCGGAGCAGTTTCACCCTCACCCCCAACTTCGGCCTCATCGTTCTCCTCGGCTTCCACTCCTCCGTGGCCAGCATCCTCCGCCTCGGTCTCCGCAGTGCGGCTGAAGCCAGCGATAAGCTACTCCAGCTCATCATCCCGGTCGACCGGGCAATTTTCCACTACCTCGGCAGTCAGAACAGTGGATGCCGAGGCCAAGCTATCCAGTAGAGGGATAACTTGGATGCCCTTCAGTAAGGCCTCGGCATACTTGTAGTGCACGGCCTCATCCGACATCTCCTGATAACCGTACTTGGATTTATCCAAATCTGGAATATCAGCAGCAATATTGTCGATGGTGTCACTGACAGCACGCACGTTCAGGACCGAGGCCACCTGCCCGGCAAGCTCCGAGAACTTCTCGGAGCGGAAGAGTCTCTCTGTATGCGCCCGAAGCAGCGGCCCCTGCCCGGCAACCATTTCGGCTTCGCGCTGCCTCGGCCCTCCATGAGGCCGCCTCCGTCTTCGCTGCCTCGGGTAGCAGCCCGCTCCACCGCCAGTTTGGTTTCGGCCAACGCCAATCGGTTGGCGAGGCCGCCCTTCTCATTTTCCAGGTCGCGATGAACCCGGGCCATCTCGTTGTAGCGATCGACCCCGGCGGTTAAGAAACCGCTCAATTCCGAGGCCAGATCACTCAGCTTCGTCGCCATATCCTCGGCACCCTACATCAGCAAATATTAATGTTAGCAAAAAAGAAAGGAGATGCCGAAGTACAGATGAAGGTACGATACTACCTTGGGGAACGGCCGATGCCGATTCACCAGTTCTCCAAAACCCTGGCTTCCTACACCACCAGATGACCAGACTGCAGTGACAGTGCAATCCTCCTCTTCAGTCGAAGTGGCAACAACCAACTTCTACAGTTTCTTTTTACGAACGAGGGGTCGCTCCGGAGGGGACCCCATTGGTGATGAGCATAGTCCGCTCTCTGTTCGCTCCGATGAAGCCTCGGACGTCAGCTTCTCAGTAGAGCTGGACCTTGTCCTCTTCAGACCGAGTAGTTTCACTGCAGAGAAACACAGTGGGAGCCTTATCACAATGACATGGAAAACATGAAATAGGATAAAACGGACCAAGTGGAGCCTCACCCTTCACCAGCTCAACCATGGAGTCTGGATCATAAGGGCTCAGCCCCGCCCTCGCAAGATCGGCCTAGGTGAACTCTTCCTCGATGAGGCTCGTTAACACTTCCTCAAGAGCACCGAACATCTCTTCGGTGCCTTGGTTCCTCAGCTTACCTACATTCCACACGAACTGTGGGACCTCACTGAACCGGCAGAAGAAGAACTTAGACTGCCAGTTCGGGATCTTTGACTTCATCTTGACTCTAAAGTCAAGACGAGGTGTCAAGTAGTACCACCCTTTGAATGAATTGAATTGGAAATATTTCAGGATAGCTCTACTGACAGGCTGACCCCGTGACGACTACTAAGTATGCCCAAACCCGTGAACTGCCTAAACGAGTTCGGCATTATTTGAGCTAAGGGAATGCCGAACTTCCGAAGAAGATCGGCATAAATAGAGGGAAGGGGAAGACGAAGACCGTGGTTTAAACAATCTTCGTAGATAGTTACGAATCCAATCGTAGGATTCGATGCCCTATCCTCCGGCCGAGGAACTACAATCTCGATCGATTTGGGAAATAAATAATTTTTCACAATTTTCAAAATTGCGGATGAATCTAGGGTTGAAGACACACCAGACACTGTTCCGACTGAATCTATGGGAGAAGCAAAAACTACCCTACACTTTGAAGGAACGTCCGACTCTACGGTATATACATCTACATCTACATTTTCCGGCGGATGGGATACCGGCGGCAACATGGACCTTTCACCAGAATCCCGACTACCACTACCGCTCGATTCGTGAAAAAAAGAGAGGAAGCCATGGAAACTTACTTTTTAAGAGATGGACGACTGTGGTGAAAAAGGGTTCACTGGATTTTGGCACAACAACGGCGGCAACGCTGCAAATCGTGAAGGTTGAAGGTGAATCGCTGAGATTTTTAGGGTTCCAAATTTTGAAAATGACTAATTGTGGCATATGAAAGAAGTTTTATCAACTTTCCGCCTTTTCACATTCTCTCCACGATACGCACGTGCCTACTTTATCGGGACCCTAAACGGCGCATTTAAGGTAACTGACACATCATGTGTTCGACATCACCCGCGATGCTGACTAGCGCTAAGCCACTTCGCCCCACTCTTTACTTACCTCGTAATTAAACGAGACAGCACAAAATCGACCTCGTCCAAACGAGGCGGTACTCATTCCGACTTCGTCAAAATTTAATTTCCGAATGGGCAATGTGAATTTTAATTCGACCTCGTCCTAACGAGGCGGTACGCATTCCGACTTCGTTGAAATCTAATTTCCGAAAGGGCAATGTGAAATTAAGCTTCACCTCGTCCTAGCGAGGCGGTAAGCATTCCGACTTCGTTGAAATCCAATTTTCGACGGGGTAATGCACTTTAAGCTCGACCTCATCCTAACGAGGCGGTACATATTTCGACTTCGTCGAAATTCTAATTTCGATTGGGCAATGCACTTTCACTAGTACTTCAACCTTCTACCCCGCACCCTCACTTTCATATCTTTTTTGGGGGGGATGTGATAGGATATGGCCTAGCTACTAGGCCCAAGCATCGAGCCCAATATAATTGGGCCACGACAGTTAAGCTCGGCCCAACTAAAGCTCTATGCAGCTCGGCCCAGTCAGCTACAACCTACTTCAAAGAGACTTCTACACCAAGGCAACTCCTACATCGACTACAATTCAAGCTCCAAGAGATATAGAAGCTCGGTGTTTATCTAATAAAGGAGGAGATCAAACCAAAGAGTCCTAATAGGAAAAGACTTGTAATCCTAGTTGGATTCCACACGTAAATACTTATAAATAGGGGTTTAGAATAGATGGAAGGGGGAGAACAATTTATGTATAAGCTATACGCATACTCTCAATAAAAGACACACACTCTTTCGCTCCGTGGACGTAGATCTATTCCGGTAGATTGAACCACGTAAATCGTTCGTGTCCCGTTTTGTGTTAGTTTTATCTTGGTTTTAGTGCGTTAATCACCTTGCAAAAACAAGATCGAACAAACGATGTGTTCATGGTGATTATATTTTTATTTCTTTCTTTCTTTCTTTCTTTCTTTTTTAAATATATATTAAGAATTAAACTTTCTTTTACTTTTTTTTTTTTGAAATTAATTATTAACTTTTTTCTTGTTTCGATTTTTAGGATGAAATGAAAAATTTCACGACGTTGATAGTCGATATGGTGAAGAAAGAGAAGCTGTTTGCATCCCAAGGAAGTCCTATTATTCTTGCTCAGGTTCAAATTTAATTCATAAATAGATTCTTCTAATTAAATCTAAGATTTTTTTTGGTAATTACATGTGTTTCAATTTATTCTATAATAATCATTTTTTTATAGATTGAAAATGAATATGGGAATGTTATTTCATCGTATGGAGATGCTGGCAAAACATACATGAATTGGCGTGCTAATTTTGCTAATTCTTTGGATATTGGAGTTCCATGGATTGTGTCAAGAAAGTGATGCTCCATCATCATCATATTTTTCTTGGTATAGATTTCTCTATTTAGCGGGCTTTCTTGCTTTTGATCTATAATTGCGTTTAACCCTCTTAGATTAATTGCAATGGTTGGTTAGACTTACACAGAGGTTTTCACTTGGATATTTTGCTCAAGCAAAGAAAGTTCCGCCATGCTCAATCCGAAACTTCGTCAGCCAAGAAAAATCCTCTCTGTATATTTCATGGTTCATTATATTTTCCAATGCTTCCTTTTCTCCATTTCTATATTTTTAGGGTGTATTCTCTATGATGGAAAATCACCCTTTAAATTTCTCACATTTTCACATTTTCTCATCTTCTACTCCTTTTTCCCCTTCGTTTTCACTCTAATAGGAGGAAAATAATTTCACTTGGCAAAAGGTTGCAACACGAAGACTTCCGAGTTCCTCACCCATCTACTCTTGCCCAAACAAGCTTAACTTCGGAGTTCTGATGGAATCTGGTGCATTAGTGCTGGTATGATCGCATCTGAGAGTAACATCGCAATTTATTCTCTTATAGGCAATGCGGGCGAAGATGTAATCCTACAATATGTAATCCTACAATTGTAGGATTAGTTTAATCCTAAAATTATACAACTGCTTTCTTTTAGTTATGGCAACATTCTAGATTATTTTATCCTGAAAAATTATACATTGACCATCATTCAAATAAGCTTTATAAAAAAACACCATAATACAAATATAAATTTAATACTAACTATTAACTCTAATATGTCGTCCGATCTCAAAAAATTAAAAATCGACAAGTTTAACAATGCATTGTACACATGATTATAATGCATTACTAATGTGCATGTAATGCACAGTGCATTGAACTTTCAAGTTCATTTTCTTCTTTTTGTGTAATGCATTACAAAATTCATTTCGCATATCGTGACGAATTAATCATTTTTTGAAAATGAAATCATATAAATTATACTTTTTACATCTAATACGTTATACTGCAAAACTAACTACACAGTAAAGAGAATTTTATAGGAAAAAAAAATGAGACTACCTTTCTTTTTCTTTTAAATCTTGATTCTTCATATTAAATTCAAGGGTAATTTACAATTTAATTGCAAAATTATTCAACTCTTCATAATTGTGTTCCAAACTATATGAAATAACAATTGAATGTTTAAATTATCAATAATTTCATAATTGTGTTCTTGACTTTAATTTTCGACGATGAAAAACACATGTGGGAAGCCAAAAATTATTTATTAATCTAAGGCCTACAATATTTCTTATTTCTTACATTGGACTAGTTTTGTATGGTGATGCTTGATAATTTCTATGTCTTTAGGTCTAGAAGAAAAGGGGTTCAACTCCCCTCATCTCCAATTTTTTTAACATCGCATATAAATTAAAAATAAAATATATTTTTAACAAAGGAGATGTAGCTCATATGGCGATGCTTGATTAATTTCTATGTATTTAAGGAGTTCGACTCCCCTCATCTCCAATGTTTTAATTAATTTATTATTTTTAATTATATATAAATTAAAAATAAATATAATACTTTTTTATTATTTTTATTAGTTTATTCTTTTTAACATTATATATAAATTAAAATAAATTATATTTAAAAAAGGGAGATGTAGCTTATATGGTGATGCTTGATAATTTCAATGTCTTTAGGTCTAGCAGTAAAAGGGTAAGGGGTTGGATTCCCCTCATCTCCAATATTTTTTATTAATATTAGTTTATTCTTTTTTAATATTATATATATAAATTAAAAATAAAATATTTTCAGATGTAGCTCATAATTTGTTTGTTTTTGCAATTCCTACATTTGTTAAAAGAGGACAATTTTTTTATATATTTTTTATGCTTTTCATAAATCACATTTAATCTATTTTTTCATTGTTCTTAAATACTAAAAAATCTACGCAAATTCATATGAATTTAGCACAAAAAAAAATCATCTGTATTTGACCATTTATTAAAATATTAAATTATCACTGATACAAAAATGAATAATACGGAGTAATAACTAATAATTTTATAATATTAATGCTGATCTCTTTTTGCGGGGGGGAGGGGGGATGGAATTAGTGAATTACTGTATACACTCGCTTCTGCGGAAATAACGAGAGCTTATTTGACACCGAATCTGAGATGGAGAAGCCGTCTTCTGATTCCGCCGCCGTGGAAGAGCCGTCTCTTGATCCCGCCGCCGTGGAAGAGGCATCTGATCGCAAACTTCGGCAGGTTACGAAATTCGAAGATCACTACAATATGGTTATGCCCTACTGTCCCTTTTTCAGATTTGAAATGGATCCAAAATATGATCCTAGGGTGGATTGCGATACTGATACTGATTCTGAGGATGAAGACGACGCCAAAGAGGTGGCCGAACCCGAACCCATCGAGGAAGTTATTCCCAAGCTAGTCAAATACGTGAATCAAATTCGCGAAAGCTTTGTAATAATCCCTCTTTCCTCTTTAACTACTAGTATTATTTATGGATTTATTTATTTTTTTCGGATTTTGAATATTGTTTTGGTAAAATTCGATCTAGGGTTTTGATGTGGATTGGGTTGCACCTGGTTGGTTCCAAGGTGGTTTCTACCCCATTGATATGCCCAGGGCTAAGCTCGAGAAGCAATGGTTGTATGAAAAAATGAAGAAGATTGTAGACTTTGCAATCGCCGAGATCAACGCTGATTTGATATATGTATGTCTTTTCGTCTCTTTAATCATCATCAACATATTATATGTATATTAATTGCACATTGTTGATTTATGTATATATTAATATTTTTATAGGATGGGAAAAGTAGTATTGAGTTGGTGAAATTGGAGAAGGCTGTGGTCTTTGTTCCTTGTTGGATGGACCTGTTAACACTTGTGGTGAAGACAAAGGAAAAGGAAACTGGTGATGATGAAGATGAGGGTATGAATGTGAAGACCATCCAAGCAATAATCTATGAAGGACATGGAGATGAGCCCCCTGAGAGTCTTGAACAATGGAGGTTTAAGCCGGTCGAGCCTGATTTTTGGTATAAAGCACCTTCTCTCCCTCTTCCTCAAACAAGAGATGATGTTTAATGCTTAATGATATTAGGCTATCTAAACATGGATTCGCTTTTAGTCATCAAGTTAGTTATGCTGCAGTGTTGATTTATTTGTAGTTATGCAAGATATAGATTAATTCCTCTTCTTTTTATGCAAGCTCGCACCTGAGTTGCTCTTGAAGTAGCAAACCCTAATTACATAGTATGTCTTTTACTAATGTATGTTCGATTCAAATGTCTATTACATGGCAATCAAAACATGAACATTTCATTTAGTGCCACAAATATACACACAAAGAGTAAAGAAAAACATCGGTCAATTTAGGGTTTGCAGATTCATTATTGTTCTTCTTATCTCTTTTGTCTCTCTTCAGCCGAAATAAAATAGAATTGAAGTTTGACAATTGACTGCAAGAAAGTAGTTAAGATAAGAGACAAAAGAGTAGTTGTGAAATTCGTGCTTAGCTTCATTTTACGTCTTTCTTTTCGGGCTCGGTCAGGGGCTTGACGGCACAAGGTGGACTTACTCACTCCGTACACGACCACAACCCTCCTAATCATGCTCGTGCATTCCAATTTTCATTTAAATGACTAAGTTTTACTTTTTTATAGTATAATCCTTTGACTATTTGAAGGCTTAACTCATAAAGATTGATGTTTATATTACTCACCGCATAACTAGTTTATAAAAAATGTTTTGTTTTTATTTTCTTGATGAAAACAGAAATTACATGTATAAGAAAGTAACCTATCAAGACGAGGTTGTTTGTTGTTACTTGGTATCTATTCAATTACTTGGATCTTTTTTTGTTCTAAAGCATTTTTTACACCTTATGTTTAGAGATTGGAGGAGCTGTAATGGAGGTTGTAAGCAAGTTCTTAATTGCATCATGTATATACCTAGGGTTAGGGGTGAAAACGGATTGGATACGGATGGATATTGCCTTTCTCGTATCCTAACCCATATTTTTTTCTTGGATTCTGATTCAGATACGAATTCGGAATATTCGGGATACGGACACGGGACTGATATTGGACGAATCTGAGTCGAATACGAATATATATAATCGAATAGTAATATATAATTCGTATCCTAACCCATATTTAATATAAAAATCGTCTGGGGCATATTCAAGATAGAAAGAACCGAGATGGAGAGAGTATGATATAATTTTATAGTCTTCACTTTGGTTCAATAATATTATAGAATATGATTAGATTTGGTTTTAAATAATAATATGATAAAATTTTATATTATATTCTTCACTTTGGTTCAATAATATCATAGAATATGATTGAATTTGAATTTTAAATATAATATAAATTTTAACTTATAATTTTCTCCTAATTGCGATTTTAATTATAATTTAATGCAAGTTTAACTTTAAATTCTACATATAATTTAAATTTTAGCATAGGAAACCAGAATAAATTTAATTTAAGCTAACCTCTATCTAAATTTAACCTTTAACCTTTCATTTAATATAATCTCATTTATTTGTTTCAGATTTTTTTCGTGAAAAAATTGAAACAAAAATATGGAATGCTGATTTGCGAAAAAAAAAAGAAGAAGGTAATACTAGTAATAATTACTAGTAGTAAGTATTTAACACAAAAGTCAAAAAGAAGTTAAAAGAACCGCCTAAAAAAACCCTACACAAATGTTGTTCACGCCCCGTTTCTCCAACCGACCCACTTCTTCTTCTTCTTCACGCCCCGTTTCTTCTACTTCTAAAATTCCTTCTTTTTTTTTTCAACTGCTATCATCTTCCTTCGTCTTTGTCCTTGAGAATCTGCTACATTTATTCATTCCGTCGGCTGCCGGATTTCTTCTTCTTCACAAATGTTGTTTTCACTGCCGCAGAAATTCTTCAACGACACTTGCCGAGTCCGCCGGAAATTCGCCGGGCACCTCGCCGACGGCAAGGTTGATCAGCGACGGTGGGTCTTCTTCCATTTGCAGCGGCCAGCGTATTGAAGAGAATTAAAACTGTAGAAGAAACCTTAGAGCAAATAATATTTTCTATTTTTCTTAATATATTGATTTTTCTTGAACATAAATATTAATATTATAATATATAATAAAATACATTAAAAGAATCCGGATATCCGAATTTGTTATCCGGATTATATCCGATAAAATATGAGAAAATTCGGATACGGGCGGATATTACGTAATCCGAATCTGATCCCGGATCCGAATTCAACTATCCGGATTCAAATCCGAATCTGACCGGATACTAATTTTTTATCCCAAATTCGATTCCGACCGGATACGGTTCCGGATCGGTCGGGAAATATCTGATCCGTTTTCACCCCTACCTAGGGTTAGGGGGACCATGCTCATAACAGTTTTATATGGGCTCGCCAAGATTTGTTCCTTGGTAATCTTACTGACAATTTAAAACCATGCTTAGATTTTCCTCTCTTTTAGCTTCGAGTAGAGGGGAAGAGGGGTTGGGTGTTTTTTTTTTATGTTAGAGCATTAGCTTTAAAATGTTGGAGATTTATTACTATGAAGAAACTCCGGAGGAGCAACCTCCACTGTCTATCTCTTCATATTTTCGACTGAGGAAGTAATGAAGCCAATGGCTGAACCTACAATATGGAAATTTACTCTCCGTATTTTTTATGTTTTCATACATTTTCATAAACTTGTTTAAGTAAGTGTATCTGATTCGTTATCATTTTTTTGGTGAAACAAAGTTAAGAAGAGCTAGATCGATTATATGGTGTGTAGGAATTGCAATTAGCATAAATCAGATCTGTGAAAACTGGAGTTCTAAGTTTATCCGCGATGGTCCTGATTTACAAAATTGAATCCACCTAATAGGTCTTTTGATGATTGTAGCCAATCAAGTTATGGAGATGCTGCAATTTGGGTCTAATTAGTTATTGAATGAGTTAAAGTAGCAAACACTAATGTAGACTTAAAAAATTAGTGATAATCCTTTTTAATTTAAACTATACTAACAAATTTGATTTACTTTGCCTTGAGAGGCAAGAAAAAGAAACTTGCTCGCGATCAAGAGAGATTTTAAGCTAACATATAGTACAAAAGCTTCCCGGAAATAGAAGAACAACCAAAACCAAGCTTGGAAACAATGAATATACGCTGACCATCGATACAACAAACCTCATCAAATTCCCCTTCAACCAAATGTTGTCATCAATACACCATGCATCATTGTCTTGAATTTGAATTGATTTCTAGTTCTAGTTCTTGTAGCTCATAAAACCAAAACAACAAATAAACTTGCTTTAGTTTTAATAGATTACGTGAAACTAACAATTAAACTTTTAAAAAGTGCATAATTGGGCTTTCCTTGAATTGGAACACATAGAATATTTCTAAAGAATTGTGTGATGAATTTCTTGAATTGAATTTCTAGTCCCAGTTCTCGTAATTCATCAACCCAGATCAACTAATAATTCATACTTTTCGAAAAATTGTACTATGAATTTCTTGATCGAAGTTGATCACCTTCTTGAAGTGGGACTGGTCAGTCTCTAATATATTTCTTATAATTTATCAACCCAAACAATCAATCTAATAACTTTGTCTTTCTAGATGAAGTGCATCATGAACTACTAGATCTAAGTCCTAACATTGTTTTTGAATTGTGACACATTTATTTCTATATCTACTTCTCGTACCAAAGCATAATATTTAAAGAAGTAATGAAAGTTTTAAAATACATCATCATCAATATTCAGGTCATGCAATACATCAATTGGTAGTGCAATTACCGGTTTCAAGTAATGAAAGTTTCAAATTCAGACCAAACTAGCAAGACTGTTATTTGTACTTAAAAACCAAGTTACCAATGCAAAATTGATGGAATGACTTGGAAATAAGTTAGATATGGATGGTACCGGTAACTGGCGATACCCAGTATTTTGAGAAAACTCAGTTTTGCTGAACTATTAAGTTCTTTCTACAACAATCTCCCCAGGTTCAAATCTGAATGTAAGAAAAACCCATTATATGAAGATTGATAACGTTCCATCACGACATTCAATCATCCAAAAGAGAGATAAAAAAGAAAAGATGAAGAAAAGTTTTAGAACTTATAATGGAAAGAGAATGTTGAATTCTTTCTTCTAAACACTATCATCCCAGCTAGTAAATTTGCATTCAACGATTCTATTATAAACTACTAAATTTGCACTTGTCATTCCATGGTAAGAGATGTTTGGGTGAGATCTCAATCTCGGTTGTATAGTTGATTGTCGTCTTATATGATATAGGGGTACGATTATCCACATCATATGGCCTTGTTGTAGATGTATCCTTGGGTCATGTGTACAAAGCTGCATAATCGACATACTCTTGCGGCGAACCTGCAATTGCTAGTCTTTTTTGACGGACTTGAGCTCCATATGTTACTGTTGTCATCACGAACCCAGCGTAGGCATCTGATAAAAATAGAAAATTAATAAAAAAAATTGATAATATATGGGAAACGTACTTGTTTTTTTGTTGGTTTCGCACCTTCATCAACCTTTCAGATGCTCAGTCCCAGCTACTAAATTTGCAATCAACGATTCTATCCCAAAACTACTAAACTTGCACTCGTCATTCCATGGGTGAGATCCCAATCTCAGTTGTATAGTCGATTGTCGTCTTATACAATATAGGGATACGATTATCCACAACATATGGCATTGTTGTAGATGCATCCTTAGGTCGTCTATACAAAGCTGCATAATCGACATACTCTTACGGCGAACCTAGGATTACTTGTCTTTTTTGACGGACTTGAGCTGCATATACTACTGCTGCCATCACGAACCTAGCATATGCATCTGATAAAAATAGAAAATCAATGCAGAAAAAAATTGATAATATATGGAAATCGTACTTGTTTTTTGTTGGTTTCGCACTTTGATCAACCTTTCAAATGCCCAGTCACAAAGCATGATTCAGCCTAACATTTACATAATAGAGTTAAAAAAAAGAGAGGAGAAAACAGAAAGCAAGGTGTTGCGCTGCGGGTCCTTCAACACGTCCATGGAATGCTGCCATTAAAATGAGAACAAAAATATTTATATACAAATGAAGACATACAAATGAAGAAAATAGGAGCTTCCATTTTAAACTGTTGTCGCTACCGTTGTTGTAGGTGTCACTATGTGAGAAGGACAACGTATCTTAACAATGGTGTTAAAACCCTAGTTGTATATAATAAGACCACCATCTTTTAACATCAGTTAGATGTTAGTGCATATTTTTTGTCGAGCTACATTCTTTATCATTAGCTCGTTTGTATATATGCCCCCTTGAGTGGGCTTTTTGTTTTAGGTGATCAGGTTGTATTTTAGAGGACTAGTAGAGATTACGTGCGTTGCACGTATAACCAGTTTTTTTTATATAATTTTGTAAAAATAAAGTAAAAATAATAATTTTCATAAATTATACTATATGTATCACATAAATTTTTATTTGAGAAAATTAAATTGGATGCTATCTATATGAAATATTGACAGTTGAAATTTTGATTTTTTTAATAATTTAATGAATTATTGATATTAGATACAAAAACAATTGGTAAGGGTGTGAAACACAAACATAAAATGATAATAATGACAATATTAATTGATCACTAATTGCATTACATCTCAATATTTACTGGAAGTCCAGTATTGCTAATAAAGAGTTGAAAACTAAATTAACAACAATTAATCAATTATATTATTATTAATATATGTATATAATTTGAAATGAAAATTTATATTCATATTAAATTTGGAAAGGACCCTTAATTTTGTCACATCCAATATTTTAACTAATGAAACTAAAAACAAATGCTAAAATAAATATAAATTCTAATCGAATTAATAAACACTGGTTAATAATTGTAAGATTTTACTAAGTCGTACTCCCTCCGCCTAACATTTACTGTCACTATTACTATATTGGGACGTCCACGATTTATTGACCATTTCTATTTTGGGACATAGGCCCCACAATAACTTAACAACTTTATCACTCTATTTTTTGACACTTTAACACAATTAAAAATATTAGATGTGCCCACAATTATTATACTTTAACACTTTAACTAACACTTTAATTTATTAATACATCATTAAAACATATTAAACTTCATGCCTAGATTTTTAGTCCAATAAATGGTGGACGGAGGGGGTAATATATTGAAATTGGAGACAATAATTTTTTATTTTTTTTTAATAATAAAAGTGGATTTAGCATATTTGTGATGCCAAAATTGAGACAAACTATTTTCTTGTTTGACCTTTGTTAGTTTGAGAGCAATTGTTCGTCTACTTGCTCTTAGATACACCATAAGTTTATTCATTGTCTCATCATCATTAATTTCCTTTTTTTTATTATTTATGAAGCGCATTTCAATTGAATTTGGTAAATTTCAAACCACTAAAATATGTATATTCCTTTCGCTTTGTGGAAAAAATACTTGTGAAAAATTCAAGGTCTTTTAGGATTTTGTTAAATCTTTAAAATGGTTATAATGTAAAAAAAAACATTTGACTATATATACAACCGATTGCTTCGATGATACATGCTCAAGACTATGATGCACGGATTCTTCTAAAAATACCATATTGCAGTATCGCACCCGCACCGGATATTCGTATGGGTGCGATTCGCATGGGATACACACCGGATATGCCCGTGGCGAATCCTAAAAATAAAATATAAATAGGATACGTGTATCGGATGCATCTGCCTCAAGAATCCAGTGCGTTTAGGCTGCCGTTTGGAATTTTTTTTTAATAATATATTTGGGATTTTTTATACGTATTGCAATAACATTTAATTTGACTACAAAGTCAATATAGTATTTAATTTATAGGGTTTGATTGAAATTTTTATTAATTGATATTTATAATGTATTTTGTAGTATTTAATTTATGAATTTTATTTTTATAAAATTGGTGATATATATAATAAAATATAAATATATAGACGTATCATTGACGAAACGCATCGTAATTTTTTTGAAAAACCGTATTCTCGTATCCGAATCGTATCACCCCCGCACCCACACCCCCGCACTCATGCAACATAGGCTCAAGGTTTCCTATATATAATGTTGAAACTTCATTAAATAGTGTAGTTTGTGAACTATAATCTCCTTGTATGTTATATTAAATTCATTATTGTACTCTATCCGTCTTCAAAAAACTTTGCTCTTTTTCATTTTGGGACGTCCCCCAAAATTATACACCTTCTATTTTTGAATATGGACCCACAATAACAATACAAAAAGGTCAGACGCAATCTCCAATATCAATATTATATACTACACCAAAAGATGAGACGTAATCTCCACTGTCAATAAACAATACAAGTCAATTATATTATTCTTAAAAACTCATTGTTGGTCTAATCAGGGCAAGAATTTTAGGGAATGATGGAGTATATTAGTATTACTTTTTATTTTGGGATACTTGAAAGTTTATATACTAAAATTGAAACAAATGATGCATTAAATTAAATATTTTCTTGTTTAATTTTGTTAGTTTGAGAAAAAAATAACGTTCTACGTCCTTGCTTTTAGATATAATTTTATCATTATCAATCCAGTTATATTTTATTAATGAAGCATATTTCTATTCAATTTTATAAACTCGAACCTTTATAATATTGCAACAAAAAGTCGCCTTGTTGAAATCGGATGAGATCTTTTGTCTTAAATTTAGTGTACCAATCATATCCCCGATTTGAAATTTGATGCCTGCTCCTCTATGTTATACGTTTTTCAAGTTATATGGTTTCGTATTAATTATACTTTGTCGATTAAAGGTATATACTACATTGCATGTCCCAATCATTGATTAAAATAAGCTAAAAGATTGCATAGAAATGCTCCCCTACCCACGGTGGGCACACTTAATGTGCCCATCGGTGATGTGGCAGTGCCACGTCTGTAAATTTTTTCGTTTAGGGTTTAGTTTTTTATGTTAGAGTTTAGTTTTTTTATAGTAAGGTTTAATTATTTTTGGTAAGATTTTTATTAAATTCCTTATATATTCCAATGTCACTTCATCCGTGGGCACATTAAGCATGCCCACGATGGATATTGGAGCATTACTCTAAAATTGCATTTTTCCTTTGACATACATTTGTATACAAAGTAACATATAAGATCGCATTTTCCTATCAATTCAATAACTTAAAATTAATTTAAAACAAGTTAATATTATGCATTACATTTATCACCAACTAAATAAAATTTACTCATATAAATTAACAAAAAATGTATGTGTTGGAATTTATTTGATGAATTATTTATATTACTTTGACCTTCATCTATTAATTAACTTATGATCTAAAATATTAAAATATATAATAGTTTGAAGAATCCAAGTAATATTTATATTTATGCCACATTAATCAATAAAAAATAATAGTAATTAGCAAATAAATCTAATTGATGAATACTCTTCCTTTTAAATGTAATAGGAATAGATTATTCTTTTCAAGGCGTATATATTATAACTATTACAAGAAATAAATATAAATCCTAATAATATATTAATTCTATTCAAATTACATTATCAATCTTAAATTAAATTATATAATAGGGACATAATTGGCAAATCATATTTTGTAAAACAACACACTTTTATAATAGGGTATAGATAGATGAGCACTTTTAGTTCATCCTCACCACAAACTATGTTATTCCCGGGTTGATTTTATATATATATATATATATATATATATATATCTGATGTTTCTTAAAAAAAAATTAAAAAAAAATCTTTTAACATCGGTTATGAAACTGTTGTTGAAAGGCATGCAAATGACAACTGTTAAAAAATTGTTGTTGTATATGTAAAATGTAACACGTTTATTCATTATTCAACCTATATTTATACAAAAAGTCAATTTTATAAAACTAAAAAATATTAGCAATCGGAGTTTTTACTATAATTTTATAGCTATATAATTCAAATTACAAGGTACTAGTTATACATTAATTCATATATTTCTCGATAATAAACAAAGTCACTACCACAGTCAATTCATCAAAAATTAGCATAAGGACTCAAAGTTTATGATCCAAAGTCCAAACTATACAAAATTACTAAGCTAAGGATGAAGGACGCTCAGTCCAATCTCGACTCTCTTGTCCTAGTTTCATGAGGAATCATCCTACAAACAATCAAGAATATAATATAAATGAACACCAAAACAAAAGTACAAAATAAATGCTACTCCATTTAGCAATTTAAAAAGTTGTCTAAAAAAAATTATGCATCCCTCCAAATCAAGTATAAGTGTAAATCATTTGAGCCAATCATCTTTATAATAGTCGATAAATTACATTCTACTCATATATATATTCTTGCACACCTTACGCACCATATCAATATTCGCAACCGAGTAAGGTTTTTCATCGAACTGTAAGGCATAAGTATTTAGATAAATATCACTATTTATATTCAATAAGCTACAACCATTACAAACCAAGAATATCAGTATTCATCACCAATGATTTTAGTGATTAGATTGAATTAACAGACTCAGCTATCAACTCTATAATCACTTTTTAACTGAGAAAAAAAAATAATGCTAAAATATGAATATAAACTCTTATATGATTAATGTTTATAAACTTAAAATAAATTCTAATTTAATAAATTATTAAAGCGAGGAATGTGGTATATTATGCAGTTGTACCAGCATACAGCAGGATAAGAAATTAAATCTACGCTTATTATGTTATGAAAACTCTTGTTGCAATGGCCACCGAAGGCAGCGTTCAGTTTCTTGCTCTTGATTATGTGGCAATTAATTATTATTCTTGAACAACAAAGCGCAATTCAGATAGTAAGACGTTTTCCCTCTAATTAAGAGGTCAGGAGTTCGAGTCACTTAGGGTACGTGTGTGTGAGTGTGTTGTGTTTCATGATAATAAAAATAAAAATAAAAAATTCTTATTCTTGGAAACACGGTCTCTCAAATAAGTTTAAGCTACATATAGTTTTAAATATGCTGGAAATTTGGTGTTTTGACCAAATAAATAATAATTAATATTTAATTTATTAATTAAATTTAAATATTATATTATTGTTCTACTCGCGGAGTAGATAAACGTGGTGTATTTATATGCTCAAAAAACCGATTTTCGGTGAGTGAGATATAAATGTTAAAAGGTTGGTGGAGAGTTACTTCTTTCTTGAAAGAAGTGTAAGTTAAGTGGTTGTGGATGAGGTCGGCTTTGGCCTCGGGTCTTAGTCTTTGACTTCGGTTTCGGCCTAGGTCTGCGACTTCGGCCTCGGCCTCGGTCTTGGTCTTCGACTTCGGCTTCGGCTTTGGTCCTCGATCTTAGACGTTGGCCTCGGTCCCGGCTTTGGCCTCGGGCTCGGGCTTTGGTCCTCGGACTTCGGCTTCGGCCTCGGTCTTTGACTTCGGCCTCGGCTTAGTCACTTCGGCTTCGGCTTTGGCCTGTGCCACTTCGGCATCGGCTTATGCCAGGCCTGTGCCACTTCGGCTTCGGCCTATGCCACTTCGGCTTCGGCACCTCGGATGACTGCCTAGCTCAGCTGCATCCGGAAGAGGTTCTGGAAGGTGACTCTTCAGCTGAACAGTCAGGTGACTCTTCAACTGAACAGTCAGCCTTTTCACCTTTCGACTCCACCACTACCTCAAATAGCCTTTAAGGCTAATTAATGCATTTAATGCATTAAATTCCCCTACATAGTGAGCAGCTTATAAATAGAGGGGATTGTAGGCTTTTTGAAGTACGGAAAAACAAGCATAAGACATAAAATCGCATCTTGTTGCATGTTTCTCCTTTGTTCATTGTTCGAGCTCAGTTTTTCACCTATATCCAGTTCGCCGGAGCTCTTGAGTTTTGCGGTGCTGCTACTCACGAGACGAAAGTCATTTTATCTTTGGGGACGATACACTATTACCGAGAGCACTACCGGGGCGTATTTCGTCTTGCGGAAAGAGGGTTTTCCTCGACTCGTCTTTTATTATTTTTGTTCGTTGTAATCTTCATTTACGTTTGTACGCCCGGCAAGTTTATACACATTTTTTTTTCCGACAAAATACATGTGTGCATGAAAGCAGGCAGATAATGTTTATTGACTACATGTCAAACTAAACTAATAAGAAAACAGTAGTGCTAAATTGTAAGTTACGATGTCAAAAATAATAGAAGCACTACTCATCCTAAGTTTGCCTACAACTTAATACCATAGCACTTAGATTTCATCATAAAAAGAACATTATTTATCATAAGAAATAGTATGAGATAAGAGGCAAATAAATGATAGTAAAAAAACAATCAAATCACAATAGCCTATCTTAGTCAGATTTATAGCTTTTTGATTAGCAGGCTCTGTTTGACTCCCATTCGTTAGTGTTTGTCTTTCAGTAGCCAATCCGCAGTGGATGGGATGCAGATTTTCACGCGTATGTCAATGCATATTCTTGTTTGGGATCTGTAGCAGATTCGTCGGGGATGACCCCATATGTTTTTCTTTCTGTCGGTATTTTGTCAGCGATGAACAATTTTCTTGTAGTGTAATATACTACCATTTAGAAGTGATCCGTAAGATTGGTTAGTGTTACTCCATACGTCCGCTAAATTTGTCGCAAAATATCTTTTGGCACGTATATTTATGTGCCAACAAATATATGTTAAGATAAAATCTGGATCTCACTTAATGTAGTATACTTGTCGGCATATAGGAATGTGTGCCCAAAAATATTGTGCACAAATATTTCGAATAACTAAAACATCCAATCACACTTTCATAAGATACCTTTAAATAAGGAACATCTTCTGCCTTAATCATCTTGATCCAAAACTTCCATCATCCTAAATTGATCATGAGACATAAATCCAGCTCATGATGACAATAAATAATTACAAATAAAGTAAAAGACCACAAGCAAAAGATTTTCAAATTAAACAACACTTGATAACTAGAAGATTTCCAGCCTAATATTAAGGCGGCCTCAGAAGAAGCAAAAAGATTTGTCACAAGGGATTGAAGGTGAATCAACCAAAACATGTCTAGAGTGGCACAACAAAAAATTATTACTACAACTTAGAAGCAACTAATTGTTCTCATCATTCCATCAGAAAATATATTTCTGCAAACTGTTATAATCCAATTACATGGGTATATGCACATAAAAATTTAAGATAAACCTGTTGGAAATTTGGTTTTTGACCAAATAAATAATAATTACTAATATTTAATTTATTACGTAAATTAAATATTAGATTATTGTTCTACTCGTGGAGTAGATGAACGTGGTATATTTATATGCTCAAAACCGATTTCCGGTGAGTGAGATATAAATGTTCAAAATTTGGTAAAAGTTTCTTCATTATTTAATAAAGTGGGAGGAATACCACATTGAATAAATATTGATGTGGTGTGATGTTTAAAAATGTTTAAACATGTAGGCTTAATAACAAGTGGACCAAGTAAGTGGATAAATGTGTAGTTGGGCTCTCGCGTGAGCACACACTCGATCCGGACGGCTCCAGCTCGGGTTCGGGTTTCGTGACCGTGGACTTGGATCTTGGCGATTGGTCCTTTGGGCTTGTCTTTGGGCTTGTACTTGGGCCTTACATACTATATTTTTTGGACCACAAAAATTATAGTGTTTTGGGCCTGTGCAACATGAGCCCAATCCGACTTGTGAGCCCAACGTCCAGCGTTCAGCCCGCGTGCCGTTCCGTCTTCCGGGGGGTGTTCTAGAAGGGCGTTTTACACGTCCTTTTATCTCCTCCACTCCTCCACTTCCTTCAACGGCCAAGTAATGGTGTAGTGGCCCATTAATGCCGAGTAGTGGCGTAGTGGGCAGTTAATCCTCCCATGGTGAGTCATCTATATATAGAGAGGCATGACTGCATTTGAGGGATACACACTTCCCAAACTCATCTTGCTGCATACTTCTCTTCCTTGTTCATTTCCGAGCTCAGTTTTTCGCCTTCATCCAGTTCGCCGGAGCTCCAAGGGTTTGCGGTGCTGCTACCTTCAAGACGAAGCCGTTTTATCTTTGGGGACGATACGCCAAAACCGAGAGCACTATCGGGGCGTATCTCGTCTTGCGGAAAGAGGTCTTTCCTCGACTCGGCTTTTAGTTCGTAGATCTGTTCGCTTGTAATCATTTTAACGTTGTAATCATTTGTACGCCCGGCAAGTTCTTGTACCTCACTTTTCCCAACAAAACCATCACAATATCATGCAAAATTTATGAGATAAAAATATTGACCGTTGGTCACTAACGAAAGAAAAATCCGGACGTTAGCCGTGGTCGGTGTGTGTTTTAACGACCAAAAATTCGGTTGTTGAAAATTTAATGACGTGTTGTTTGATTTCGCATAATTCCGGTCGTTAATTGGGTAGTTGACTATTTTAACTACGGAATTTATGGTTTTAACGACTGATTTTTCGTAGTTAAAACCCGCCATAGTGATTCAACACTGTTTTGCAGGGGATTAGCAAATTGTTCTTTGTGCTAATCCTGAAAACTCGAATTGATTTGAGCCAATAAAGCGCAAGTGTTAAGAACAAGCAGTTAATTTAATTGGTAAAAAAAGGCATCATACTCATAATCTCAAGTTGGTTTGAAAGTTTACTTTTTCCGCAAATTGCCCGCAAGTACTTTTTTACTACTACAAGATTTTTATACTCCATTTAATAAATGAAACGTTTTTCCTTTCTAAAACTATATAATACTTTAATATTTTGAAATTTTGATCATCCACAACCAAACCATTATTTTTATTTTTTATTTTTTATGTTTTGATCTTTAAGTAGATTGTTACAAAGGCGAGTATAACACATCTAACAATCAATTAACAAAAAGTTTCATAGCCAAATTAAAAGTGAACAAATGATGAACCATAATAAATACTACAACAAAGTTAATTTGTGTGGATTGTTTGACAAGGATTCTTAATCTCTCAAAATAACTAATTAAAAAAGTAATATGATTTGTCTGGCCTAAGTATATAATAAGATATCAGTAACTGTAGCCAATTATTTGCACTTTGTTTGATTTAACCGAACATTCTAAAAATAGTAGTAGGAATAAATTTGTAGGGACTGATTCACCGATAGGGTTACGTGTCATTTAGGGCGGAAGAAGTACTTGACTTTAGTAAAATGATTTGTTATAACCGAATAATTTATAATTTAATTGAAAAACTATCCACCATTTGTGTTCCAATTTATATGAATTAGCAATTAAATGTTTAAAGGAGAATAATTCATGGACATAATGATGCCAAGGTGACATAATGCCCTTTTTTTTAAAACCGGTTTTTAAAAACCCAGTTTTCTTCTGAAACAATTGACAAATATGCCCTTATCATCTCATTAATAGCATTTGTTATATCTTATAAATATGAATATATATATATATATATATATAATACATAGTATAAAATAAACTACTAACTACAATATGAAAAATATTTAACTTAAAAATAGAAAATAAATTAACCCTTCAACGTAATATGATGATTAAGAAAATAAATTAAAAAAATAGTATCAAATTAAAAGAAATAGGAAGAACTAATATTGTAAGAATCAACGGTTAACTACTGCTTAGTAATGGATAGAGAGAGAGAGGGAGAGAGAGAGCAAGGCAGGGAGGAGGGGAGAGCTGAGAAGGACGAGGGCTGGATTGTGGTGAATAACCGGCGGAATAGATCCAACAAGGGCGGGGGGACCAGCAGATGTGTGACTTTCTTTTTCAGGAATTTCCCTGATTACTGCACAGCTTTGGTTCTGAGAAAGAAGTTTGTAGGTCCCGATAAGTATTTATTGGTGTATGGGGGGGGGGGGGAATACACCAATTAACCAACAATTTTGACTTTTCAAAACGATTTGATCTTACTGAGTCGTCACTCAGTTTACCAGAGCACTTTAGTTTTTCCAGCTCAGACAGTAACCTGCTGAGCTTGCAAAACTAACCTGCGTGCGGAAGTTTGGTGGAAAGGTTGGCTAACAGGGTTCAAAACAGTTTTCAAAGAAAACTTTAGTTCATACAAGTGTTCATGCAAACTGTGAAAGTGGCTAACAGTTTTATAGTTTTCAGAAACAGGTTTCAAAGATAGTTTTCAGAAACAGTTTTCAAAGATAGTACACATGCAAGATAGGTTACAAATGTGCAGGTTGTGAGCATGCAAACTGTGTGAAAACAGATGATAAGAACAGAGAAACACGAGGAGTTTTTATCGTGGTTCGGAGTAAACAGCTCCTACGTCCACGCCAGATCCTGTCGAATCTGTAATCCCTTAACTTGAGATTTTTCGCTCCTTTTAACACTGGTGGAGGTCCAGTCCAAATTCAAGTCTTTCTTCTAGACTGAATCTAGCACGTTTCTAGAGTCGTGTCTAACTTACATACAACTTTGCATACGGACTTACTAACACTAAATGACTAGTGCTACTATCCAAACTTGAAAGCTTTAACTAGCTGTCGACGTAAGGAATACAACTCGATCAACTACACTAGTATTTCTACTTTAATGGTAGTGAGAGTGTGTGATGTGTTCTAGTAAGACTGATTCCAGATAGATAAGAAATCTACAATGATCAACACTTGGGAAAACTCTAGTAATTTCGAGTGTTGATTAGAATATTTTCAGCTTGAGATTTCAGCAGCGTTTTTGCTTGAGTACTGATTTTCCCGTGTTTCAATCTGGAATATGTTGAGGTATTTATAGAGAAGCGTTTGAAATAGAGTCGTTGGAAGTGTGTCAGGATTTGCAGATTTCGTACGCTGACACAATTCTTGTCGTTGAGTGAGAGCAGGTTTCATCACCATAGCTCAGGTTGGCCTTTCACAGGTTGCGCTTCCTATACCTCGAACAGTCTTCGATCTTCTGTAACCTTCGTGTGAGATCTTCGAGTATTGTAGGGGCAGGTTACATAGACAGGTTACATAATGGAACAGTGTGACAGGTTTGAGTAGACTAGGTACAAGGTTGCACTACCAACCTTGACCTTTACATAGCAACCTGTCCGGTTTAGACTTGACTGATTCTGAACACGGAGATCAGCCTGTTCCAATAAAGAAAAAAACATATATCTAAGTGTGGTTTCTAATAACATTATCAAAACTAAGTTTCAAAGGGTTCCCAACAAAGTTCGAGGCAGTGGGTAGAGTGTGGGACGTTTTCATTCCTACAAAAAAGGACAAACATGGGAACAAATTTGGTTTTAGTCAGATTTACGGGGTGTGATTTTGAAGAAGAGGTTGCTCGAAGCGTTAAACAAGGTTTGGATTGGCTCTTTCAAAATCAGGGCATTCAAACCAAGGTTTGGCAGGGATAAGGAGGAGAGAGTGAGAGCGTTTTGCTGGGGAGAGAAGGCCAGGGAGGGCAGTGGAGAGGGTTTAGATCGGAGGGAAGTCAGTGGTTCGGCGGGGGCGGCGAAGTATTCAGATATGCTGAGAGGACGGAATAAGGACGAATGGGGGGGTTTGGAGGATTAGGGTACCTGAGGGGGAGAAAGAAAGGCCACTACATTTTCATTGTGCGGAAAAGGAGAAGTCATGGCTCACGGGAGCCTTCACTGGCTGTCTAAAAAGGAATTTCTCTTGGAGAGACTTCGGGGAAGAAATCAAGGAGGAATGTGCTGGTTTGTTGAGGCTTACTGATATGGGAAATAATTTGATCTTATTTCATCCGGAGAAGGAGGGAAAGATGGAAGAAGTGATGAAGGGGCTTGACGTTTGGTCTGGCTACTGGTTCGAATGGTGGAGGCCGTGGAAGCAATCAGATGTAAACCAGAGCAGATCGCTATGGACTAGATGGATTGGTGTCCCCCTCCATGCATGGAGTTCGAGGTTTTTCGGTCTTGGTTGCTCTAAATTTGGGAGGCTCTTGAAGATCCACGAATCAACTCTCAACAAGACGCGGCTGGACGAAGCTCACGTAAAGATCGCCACCGGCCTAAATCCGATTGACAGATTGATGCATTGCGAGGTCGATGGCGAGAGATTCGTGATCAGAATCGAAGAAATTAAGTGCATGGACGAGGAAGAAGATCTCCAGTATCCAGAGGAGCTTGTATCAGAGACGTCATCGGATCACTCGGATTTGGATGGTTGGGTGGACGATGAGTCTGTGGAGGCGGGACTCAATTGCTGCTCGGACAAGGAGGACACCGGAGAAGGATTGGTGGCCGGAGGGGTGAACGCCTCTTTTTTCGATTCACGTGGGGAGGAATAAACTCGCACGCCTCCCTCGGGAAGTGGAAAGGTGGCTGAGAAGGCGGCTGAGTATCATGATAGGGGTGATATGTCCCATAAAAATGTGGGGCCCGAGAATGATGAGTTAATGCGCGTGAGTTTTTTTAATGTTACTGGGGGTGGTCTAATGGGGAGAGATGGGCCGGAAAAGGAATTAAGCTCTGGGCCTGGGGCCAATTCTGTTGATGGGCTGGGTACTCTAAATACTAGTGTGGACACCTCTTCACTCAGGGAGGCAGGCTCAACTGATTATCATCAGACCGAAAATTTATTTTGTGATTCTGAAAAGGTGGTCTCGAGCAATGACGGGGATATTGGAGTTGAAGAAATTTGGGAGAGCGACAGAAAGGGGGGACAGAAAATTAGAGAAAGGGAAGAAGGGGGGGAGATGTTGAAGTCGAATATTAGTAGGAAGGAAGTCAGTAAAAAAACAAAGAATAATCAGTACAACTCGACGGAGTGGGAGGATTTCATCACACCAATGGCATCAGGAGGGGAGACTGGGGTGAAAGGAAGGACTTCTAAGAAAGGGAGGAAAGGGAGAGAGAGAGAGGGGGGCTCGAAGAAGATGCATATGGGTAGGGAATGTTGGAAGTTTGGAAAAAAACTCGGACTCAGATCGAAACTGGCAAATGAGAAAATGGCAAAATTATTAGAAGAAGGTAGAAAGGTTACGGGTAGTCTAGGGGAGAGGGGAAAGATTAGGAATGAAGATAGGGTCTTACAACATTAGGGGGCTTGGGAGTGCGGTTAAGAAGGATGAAATTCACTCTTTCTTTACTAAAAATAATTTGGACATTTGTTGTGTACAAGAAACCAAGATGGAATCTTTTGTGGAGAGGGACGGGCAATGTATTTGGAAGTCGGGTGGGGTGAGCTGGGCTGCAAAGGGTGCAGGTGGGGAGATCTGGGGGGACTCTTACTTTCTGGAACAACAAGAGATTCATTTGTTCTAGCTACTGGGGCATAGGAGGGGGTATTGTGGTGTCCGGGAGAGATCGAGATTCAGGGGAGGAGCTGTGTGTCGTCAATATTTATGCTCCCTGCAACTTCGAGGAAAAATCTCTGCTCTGGGATAGACTACTGCTGATTGCGGAACATAGGGTAGATATAAATTTGTGCTTCATTGGGGATTTCAATTCGATCTTAGAGGAGAGGGAGAGGGTGGGCTCGGGAGGGAGTTACTCGGTTAGGGACAGGAGGATTTTTTCGGATTTATGGAGAAAGGTAGGCTGGTAGATGTGAAAATTCAGGGAAGAAAATATACATGGTACAAGTGCGGAGGGGCATGCAAGAGTAGAATTGATAGGGCGTTACTAAACGAAAAATGGATTGAGACATGGCAAGATACTCATCTTCGGGGCCTCCCTAGATCGGTGTCCGATCACTGTGCTATTATCTTGACCACGAAACAAATTGATTGGGGACTGAAACCTTTCGGTTTGTTAATGCGTGGACAACCAATGGGGAATTCAAGGATAAGGTGGATGCGTCGTGGAAGGAAGGGGGTTTGGAAGGGTGGGGCAGCTTCGTCTTCAAGGAAAAATTAAAAAGGCTGAAGGCGACGCTAAAAGACTGGAACAGGGAGAACTTTGGCATGATCGATCCAAATAATCAAAGAAGCACGTGAAGAGCTTCATGCTCTGGACATGAGGGACGATGACAGGGGACTCTCGGAATCTGAGGCAGTGAGGAGGAGCGAGGTTCAAGCTCAGCTGATCCTACACTTAACTAATAGGAAGAGTTTACTATCTCAAAAGGCAAAGGAAATGTGGTTGAGAGAAGGGGACATTAACAGTAAATTGTTTCATAGAGCGATCAAGGGGAGAAGAAGTAGGAATGGGATCGCGGGGCTGGAAATTGAAGGGGATTGGGTGGAGGATCCAGGCATAGTGAAGGCGGAGATAAGGGATCATTTTAGAAATTAGTTCCGGAGGAGAGAACGGGGGGAAGTGGTGATGCCGGACAGCTTGTTTGAGGCTAAGTTGGATGATAGCGAAGGCGAATTCCTTATTAGAGCTTTCTCGGAGGAGGAGATAAAAGAAGCGGTGTGGGATTGCGATAGCTCAAAGAGTCCGGGCCCGGACGGATTTAATTTAGGCTTCTATAAATGTTGTTGGGATACGATCAAGAATGATCTTTTCAGAGTTTTGAACGAATTCCACGCTAACGGGAGGCTCGCCAGAGGATGCAACTCATCCTTTATTGTGTTGATTCCTAAAAAGGAAGGTTCCTGCATCCTGCATCAGTTTCGTCCAATCTCCTTAATTAGCAGTTTATACAAAATTATTGCTAAAGTGTTGGCTAAAAGGATGAGGGCGGTTATGAGTAAGATAGTTGGGGAGGCGCAGTCGGCTTTCATAAAAGGGAGGTCTATACTGGACGGCGTGGTGGTCATGAACGAAGCTATCGAAGATGCCAAGCGCTCAAAAGATGGACGATTCTTTCTCAAAGCGGACTTTGCAAAGGCCTTCGATTCGGTGGAGTGGACTTACCTGTTCGATATGCTGAGAAAGTTAAATTTTCCTAGCAAATGGATTGGCTGGATCAAGGAGTGCATTACCACGGCATCTGCCAATGTCCTCGTGAACGGAAGCTCGTCGGGGGAATTTCCCTTGGATCGTGGGATCCGCCAAGGTGATCCTCTATCACCGTTTCTCTTCCTTGTGGCGGCAGAAGGATTAAATATTCTTGCAAAAAAAGCTATTAAAGAAGGGTTATTGAAAGGAGCAGTGATCGGGCGTGAGAAGGTGGAGGTCCCTCTTCTACAATATGCCGATGATACTATCTTCCTGTTGAAAGGGACTGAGGAGAACGTGTTCGCAGTGAAATGTCTCTTAAAGAACTTCGAGGTTATGTCGGGACTCTCGGTTAATTTTGAAAAAAGTTGTATTTATGGAGTTCACTTGGAGAGGGATATGTTGGCGAGGGCGGCAGATGTTTTAGGCTGCAGAGCAGGTGATCTTCCAATCCCGTATCTTGGGATGAAGATCGGTGGTAGGGTTAATGGGGTAGCAGGTTGGTCGGAGGCGTTGGACAGGATGAAACAGAGGTTGAGTAGATGGGATCCGAAGACGATCTCAATTGGAGGAAGAGTGACCTTAGTGAAATCGGTGCTAACATCTCTCCCCCTTTATCTGTTGTAGTTCTTACACCTTCCAAAAAAAGTTGAAAAACAATTTAGAAGCCTTCAACGCAACTTTCTATGGGGAGGAAACGACATGGAGAGGAAGGTTGCCTGGGTAAAGTGGGAAGACGTATGTAAAGATCGGAAAGACGGAGGGCTTGGGGTGAAGGATCTATTGATTTTCAATAAAGCTCTTTTAAGCAAATGGTTGTGGAGGTTCTTGACGGATGATAATAGTTTATGGATTAAAGTGATTAAATCCAGATTCGGGGAGTTGCAATGGAGCCGCGGAGGGGAGAGAAAGCTCAGCGGCAACAGAGCCTGAACAGGGTAGTGGAAAATGATAGTGGCGGGGGTGACAGGTAGAGACGGGCAGTGGTTCTGGGAGGGTATGGAAGAGGTATTGGGAGACGGATCGAGGGCCAATTTTTGGGATGGTTTTTGGTCGGGGGAGAAGCCGCTAAAAGACCAGTTCCCCAGGCTATTCCAGCTCAGTGTTAATAAGAATGGGAAAGTTGGGGAGATGGGTTACTGGGAGGAAGGTAGATGGAGCTGGAGAGTGGGCTAGAGACGAGATCTTAGGGAGAGAGAAAAGAACTTGGAAGAAGAGTTGCTTAATTTTCTGCAAGTTTACTCCTTGAATGTAGGTGAAAAGGATAATTGGCGGCGACGCGATTCGACGAACGGAGAATTCCATGTCAAAGATGCCTATAAGGAAATTGTGAAATTTGGTCGAGTCTCCGGTAACGAGAGGAGGACGGATGTTCCTTTCAAAATCTGGAAGTTTCACGCTCCCATCAAAGCTCAGATACTGACGTGGAGGTTGCTAAAAAATAGGTTACCAACAAAAGACAATCTGAGAAAAAGAAAAATTATTGGGCAACATCAGGAGATTGATTGCAGCGGCTGCGGGGCTGCACTTGAATCTGCAAATCATGTTTTTTTCGAATGTGAGTTGGTGGTTAATCTTTGGTGCAGGATGATCGATTGGATTGGTGTGCGTTGGGTGTCACCTCGCGGCGCCGAAATGCATCTCATCAGTTTCTCATTCTTGCTTGGCGATCGAAAATATGAGAATAGATTGGGTGGTCTTTGGATGTGCGTGATTTGGGTCATATGGAAGTGGCGGAACGCGGTTCAGTTCGAAGGGAAGGATTGGGAGGCTAATAGAATCGAGAAAGAAATAAAGTACCGCTTTTGGAGTTGGTGTTTGGCGAAGAAAGTCGCGATTCCCGGAACTAGCTTCAATACGTGGGCTAGGAACAGGCTGAATGTTCTGTGGAATGTAAACTGATCTGTTTTGGTACTACTTGTACCTCTTTCTCAATAAAATTACCTTTTCTGAGCAAAAAAAGAAAAGAAATAGTATTAAATTAAAAAGGAAAAACATTATGAAAAAATAGTGCCCTTTCGAGTTATCAGCCGTCATTTTACATACTACTTCTCCACTACAAATGTTGAATTCTATTTCTATACTTGGAGCATGGATTTCAAGAATGTTTGTGATGAAATATTTGGACATGGTTAAGATTACCAACCAATTCATTTCCGTTGTTAAAATTAAAAAAAATTAAATTTGCTGAAATTCTATTTATTAACAACTGAAAACAATTGGTCGTTAAGCTTACCGACCGAAAATCAGTCGTCAATTGGTAGGAATATTGGCGCGTATAGTTCCCGCTAAATTCGGTCGTTAGATCGGTCGGTAGTCGGTCGTTGAAGGCAGGAATCACAATTTATCGTAATTTGGTTGCTAATTGGTCGGTAATTAACAACCGAAACTATTCGGTCGTTAAAACGCGCGTTTTTTGTAGTGTAGGATATGGGAAAAGATGAAAAATAGATGGTTAAAAGAATTGAGCAAAAGATGGGAATGGATTACTAAATTCTTGATTACGTGATTGTAAATTGTGAACTGCATATATAAATGTCGAATTGCCACATTTAATATATGATTAATAGTTTAGCAAACTTTTAATTTTAGAAATAAAATATAATTATTATGAAATGAATTGTATAATTAAGGACCAAATTAGATTAGATTTGTTTATATTTATGGAACAAATTAGAATAGATTTGATTGGATATAATTATAAAATAGTTTATATTTGATTGTAATTTTTATACTTAAATATATTAAGGGCATTAATGTATTTCCATAAATTTTCGAAGATAGTTAAAAAAATAAATTATGGTAAGATTACTAAAATCTCCCCATTATGTCTTAGAACCACTACCCATGTTTAAATTTTTAACATTTTTATGATTGTGTTATAACATTAGTTTTTTTGCGATGAAAAACACTCGTGAGCAAGCCGAAATTGAGACATAGATAAATAACTTACTACACTTTTGAAATATCATTTTAAAAGTGTGTAATTTGTTTAATATCCAATTCAGTTTTGAGATTCCCATGAACGTTTTGTTTTTTGTTTTTTTTTTTTGTCGCTGAAAATTAAGCTCAATAACACAATTGTTAAAATATTGATAGTTTTGACAATTTAATTGCTATTTCATATAAATAGGAATACAATTATAAAAAGTTGCATAGTTTTAGCAATTAAATTTACTTGTATACTATTTCGAAGCAAATAGTTTGCACAAATGTATTGATATATTCTTAAAAATATTGTATAATTCTACCTTGTAAAATTATTTCGGTAAAATCCAATTATCTATCTTTACTAAATCCTTTTTGAAAGAACAAATTGTAGACTTTTGAAATAATATCATTTCACTTTTACTTTTCTTTCCTAATTAGTCTTATTCTATTTCGTGTAAAATGTCATAATCACCCTCAAAATCAGAGGTGCTCATACTAAAGCCGCAAGATGATAAAAAAAAGCAGCGTATAATTTTCTTTTATTGGAAAGTTGGTTTATTTTTATTATATTACTTTACTTTAATGATTGCTGACTCAAAGTCCATTCAAACGGATAGCATTTCCCTAAGAATGGCGTCGCCACCATTAGTCAAGAAAAGGGAAAGCACGTGTTTGCTTCAAATTACTTCAATTTCTCAATTGGAGAAAAGCCCTTTAGCCCAACGGTTAAAGTTTTTTGCAAGTAAAAACCTATTGACTTTTGTTCATTAAAAAAAAAAAGGAAAAAAAATATCCTACCAAATATACCCCTCCCCCCTCCTCCCTTCCTTGATCCGTCCACCATGTGTGCGTATATATACGTGCAGAAGCAGCAGCAGCAGTGATTGAATTGAACAACACCAGTTCTTGTGATCCAGTGTGGATGCGGTGTGTGCATTGACTGCGGATAGTTATAGTCGCTCTTTACTTGTTTTGATTATAGACTTTTGATTTTTCTTTCTAGTTTCATCTCAGTGTGTTTTGAGTTTTGGCTGTAAATTTGTGAAGAGATGAATGCTCTCGCCGCCACCAATCGCAACTTCCGGCAGGCGGCGCGCATCCTAGGTCTCGATACCAAGATTGAGAAGAGTCTTTTGATCCCATTCAGAGAGATTAAGGTCTGTTTATCACTGCTATTTTTCCTGTATATATGTATATGTATTGCTAGAGTAGAGGATTATAACGTGTGATTTTGTGAAACACTTGGGCGAGTAATTGAAATGAGATCGTGAAAAGATCTAGGCCTTTTTTTTTTTTTTTTTTTTTGCATTCTTTTTGAAAGTTTGATTTAAATCAGGTGGAGTGCACGATTCCAAAAGATGATGGGACGCTGGTTTCCTACGTTGGATTTAGAGTGCAGCATGATAATTCCCGTGGGCCCATGAAGGGAGGGATCAGATACCATCCTGAGGTTCTTTTGGTTTTTTCCGATTTTTTTTTAATTGTTTTCTGTTCTTTTTCTTGTTTTCTGCTCTTGGTAGTTCTTGCAATAAGTGTTGTTTGATGATGTGTAGATTGGATAATCCATCTAGCTAAATTTACCTATAGTTTGCATATTGAAATGGAGAAGTGTGTAAACTCACGATCTGGAGATTGTTTAGTGCTGAATATTAGTGCCTAGCTTAATACAGATTACTTCTTTGAGATGCTAAAGTAATATTTATCGAGGACGAGCCCATAGGTCCTTAGTTTACCTATCCTGTTGCAATTCAATGCTTCATGATCTATTCTGAGCTATGTTTTATAGAAGGGTTCTTCCTTTGAATGCTGGATCTAAGATGAACACACGTTCTTATTAAGATATTTTTTTCTGTCGCCCCTACTGAACACTTGAATGTGTATAGATTCTTTGAACATAGAATTGGTGAACAACAATCTCATGCTGGGACATGATTTTGATGGATTCATATCTTCATGAAATTTCTGATAATTTTGTGCTCCGGGTCTTCATTTCATAGTTCGAGAAACCATTTTTTTTGGCAGAATCAACATATGTAACATGGTCATATTGAAATGAATAGTGTACTAAATTTAGCCTTGATAACTCCTATGTTGGAGCTTTCGGTGAGTTTCCTTTTCCTCGTAATATCTGTATGTTTCTTCATATGCAATGAGGCATTGGGCTCTTCCTCCACACAAATTATGATATATATCGTCATATTGCACGTCGCTTGTCATACTCTTGCTGAGATATTACTCCAATTCTCTATACAGGTTGACCCTGATGAAGTGAATGCTCTTGCTCAATTGATGACCTGGAAGACTGCTGTAGCAGATATTCCATATGGTGGGGCTAAAGGTGGAATTGGATGCACACCAAAAGAATTGACTACTAGTGAGTTAGAACGTCTTACCCGTGTCTTCACACAGAAGATACATGACCTTATCGGGGTGAACGTTGATGTCCCGGCACCTGATATGGGCACCAATGCTCAGGTGAATGTTCACTTCTTTTTACAATATAATCATATGTATTCCTTTTCTTCCATGAGAACAAGTCTAAATTATTTAATGTGTGCAGACAATGGCATGGATTTTGGATGAGTACTCAAAATTCCATGGTTACTCACCTGCAGTTGTTACAGGGAAACCAATTGTAAGTAAACTTAAAATACAACCGCAAAATAATGAAGTCCTTTAATAATATGAGAATTTTCGATTTTATCTCAATATACCCTCTCAAGTATTGTAATTTTTACGTCAGGATCTTGGTGGTTCACTGGGTAGGGAGGCAGCAACTGGGCGTGGAGTTGTATTTGCCACTGAAGCATTACTTGCCGAACATGGAAAATCAGTAAAGGGCATGACTTTTGCCATTCAGGTATCAAGTAAATTTCACTTATGTTATTCTCTTTGAGTATCGTTTTCTTAAACTTAAGCGTCTACTTTTGAATATCATGCAGGGTTTTGGCAACGTTGGATCGTGGGCTGCAAAGCTCTTCCATGAAAAAGGTGGAAAGGTTGTTGCAGTGAGTGATATCACTGGAGCAGTGAGGAATCCAAATGGTATTGACATACATGCATTGCTTCAGCATAAAGATGCAACAGGAAAGCTTGCTGATTTTAGTGGTGCTGATGCGATGGACTCAAATGACTTGCTAACTCATGAATGTGATGTTCTCGTACCATGTGCTCTAGGCGGTGTTCTGAACAGGTTTAACATTTTATTCTAGCACATGAACGAATTGTCTTGAATGCTTGTTAACTTATTAAGTTGGTAAAATCCCAGATTGAACCCACAAGCAAGTACAAGCGAGTACTTAAGTTGGGAGTCAATCCTCTACCTTTTTAGCTAGCTTTTGGGTGGAGTTATAGTGTGGGATCGTAACATAAATCTTCTGCCCTGAATGTAGAGTACTTATGTTGGGAGTCAATCCTCTACCTTTTTAGTTAGCTTTTGGGTGGAGTTATAGTGTGGGATCGTAACATAAATCTTCTGCCCTGAATGTGTTTTCTTGTTTAAGGAAAATGGCTCATGTTTATTTCTTGATAAATGATGGAACTGTCAAAGGAGGCTTAGTCTCATTAAATTATTTTTCTAGGTAATAGGTGATTACATCAATTATACTTAAAATGTTTGTGAAGTTTCCTCTTCTCTTTGAACAGAGTTGAACATAGATGTTGGTATATCTGACAAAATCTTACTAGTCTTGTCCTTTTTGTTATGCTCCTCCAACTTCGGAGTTTTTTTTCCGTGAAACGATTTGAAGGTTATATGAATATCTATATTCTTGTATGACTCCATTGAAACTGCATCTGAAATTTGTAGTAGTTCAATGAAGCCTTATGGAGTAAATTCTACCTTAAACTATGCAAGCAACGTCCACAGAAAACATAATAGATTTATGCTATTTTGTGGAGTAGTGCCCATAAGCCGGGATATTATGTTTGTTTCTGGATTAAATGGATATATAAATGTTGGAAGGTTTTTTGTTACTTTTAAACCCGTAATGGAACGAGGAGCAGATCTGCACTAAGGTGCCTCCGTGAGTATCTAGAGATTTCTAAAATCCCATAGACTATGAAGAAAAATTCAGTAACAACATAGTTCTTCTCGTGCTCACAGTTTGTAGCAGTAGTTGCATTTGGTGAATGGTTTGTTTTAACTTTTGCATGCTCTATTCTACCTAACTTGTGTTGGTTTATTGTTTTTGTTGAAGAGAAAATGCTGGAGATGTTAAAGCCAAGTTCATCATAGAAGCTGCTAATCATCCAACTGATCCAGATGCTGACGAGGTCCAAAGTTTTGTTCCATCTATTTTAGGGCCTTTCAACTAGTAAATACGATTTCTAATACGGTTGCTCTACTTCTGCAGATTTTATCCAAGAAAGGAGTTGTGATTCTTCCCGATATATATGCAAATTCAGGAGGAGTGACTGTTAGTTATTTTGAGTGGGTGCAGGTAAGATTATTCTGCTCAATTTATTAACAAATACAGTCGAAATGCCCTGTCAATTGGTTTACACACAGAACGTGCTAATGTTGGATTCGATAATATAATACCTTTTCAAATTTTTTTTGATTTATGAAACGGCTAATTTGTGTATGCAGAACATTCAAGGGTTTATGTGGGACGAGGATAAGGTGAATACAGAGCTGAAGAGATACATGACAAAAGCCTTTCATAATATAAAGGGCATGTGTCAGTCTCACAATTGCAACCTTCGAATGGGTGCATTTACCTTGGGTGTTAACCGTGTAGCTCGTGCGACTCAACTGAGAGGCTGGGAAGCTTGAAATTCGTGTTCATTACATGTATGGCTCTCGACTTCTGCTTCAAAGATCAAGATATAAACATTTGAAAAGTTTCGTTTCTTTTACATTTCTGCACTGCTGACAGAGACGCTTGTTATGCTCGTCCCTCCGAAATTACTAGCAACAGCCTCATTTTATGCTTCATTACAGAAATACAACTTAATTTGTTTCTACTTTCTCTTGAGCTGACTATATATGTATGTGAACTTGCATAAAGAAATAAATCTAGTAGTTAAGCGACTTGATCAACTCATTTCTCTCTCTCTCTCTCTCTCTCTCCTCGAGTTTAAGTTATGTTCTTCACGTTTGTCTCCCTAAAAAAGGGCAAGGGAAAAATACACTAAGTAGCAGAAGATAAGCTTGTTCCATCACCAAGAGTATGGGCTCCTCTGTCATTCTTATCCTCAACAGCCACCCCAATCAAGAAAGAAAAAAAAAAAAAAGATATATAGAGAAAAATAAAAACAGATATTTTTCTTTTGTCAAGTGATGGCATCCATTGGCATAACTGTTTCCTTACAAAGCGCTTGCAGCTCTCAGCATATCACCAAGAAAACGTCGACTCAGGCTAGACCTACGAGCTCGTTGGGAACAAAGCAGGCAAGCAATGTCGTGACTCCGAATCTCGAAGCCCTTAAATTACCCGAAAAACATGAAAAGCCTCCACCAGTCGCTACTAATGAGATTCCGAGTTCCGAGAATTCGAACGAGGCTTCGAATTCAAGATTCTCTGATGCGAGATGGAAGAACGGGACGTGGGATCTCAACATGTTTGTGAAGGAAGGAAGAATGGATTGGGATTCTGTTATTGTGGCAGGTATTACATCATCTTTACAATGTCTGTTCATTCATATAGTTGAATATACATGAGGTATAAAATAATGAAATGAGACAGAGGCGAGGAGGAGAAAATTGTTGGAAGTGTATCCAGAAGCTTCAACAAACGAAGAACCGGTGGTATTCAGGAGCTCGATCATACCATGGTGGGCGTGGATTCTTCATTCTCATCTCCCCAAGGCAGAGTTGCTAAATGGTTAGTCCTCAAACTTTACTCTGTCCCATTATATTAGTCCCATTTCATTATTTCGTACCTTACATATGTTCAAGAAATGAGACTAATGTAACGGGACGGATACATCTTTTTGTAGGTCGAGCTGCTATGGTTGGTTTTTTCATGGCCTACATTGTGGATGCTATGACGGGGCTCGACGTGGTTGGGCAGACAGGAAACATCATCTGCAAGGCTGCTCTTCTCCTTACAGTGGTAGGAGTAGTCGTTTTTCGAAGGAAAGAAGATATCGAGAACATGAAGAAGCTAGCTGATGAGGCCACCTATTATCACAAGCAATGGCAAGCTTCTTGGAGAACTTCAGATGCCTCGGAACAGACTAAGAACAACAATAGATAGCTCAGACTTATCCTCTCTGGTTTGGTGCTATATATATTTAAGAATTCTGAATTCCAAGTCCTTTAATTTCATGCATTATAGGATATGTATGGTGTAAACTTTGGAGGTGACAAGGTTGTTATGGAGGAGTAAGGTTTTAGATGAAATAGTGATTATTCGAGGTGTGCAGCACTTGGAAAACTAAGTGTGACAAATTCGACTTCTATAAGCTGTTAGTGACTTCAAACTTAAGACCTTTGGCCGCAAGCAGTGGCTAGGATGACAGTGGATTTCGGACCCGGTCGAATCTTATGGATCCGAATCGGATCTGGATCATAATCGAAAATTTCGAATTTGAATTTGGATTTTGATTTTTGAGATCCAGATCTAACTCACGAACTCGTTATAAATAATACTCTCTCTGCCCCACTCTAGATGACACATTGTTGTTACTCCATACAAACAAGGTGTCATCTAGAGTCGGGGGAGTATATTACAGTAGTTTATTATTTTTTTTAGTATTTATCAAATTTTTAATTATATCTCAACTATAATAATTATAAAAAATATTAAAAAAATGATATTGTATAATTGACTTGACCAGTAAAAATTATATGTTTAAAATAATAAATATTTTTGTCATCCATACAAAAGGCATTAGACACGCTTATTGCTAGCATGCTCACACAATTAGCAACTACAATATCATAGAAATAATTGTGTTGGTCCCGAAAGGCGCTTACACATGTAGAGGGGGGGTGAATACGTGTGTAGAGAAGTGTTTAACTTCTCTTGCGATTTTCAGTCTTTTTAGATGAGTAGACGCTTTGAAGCTAAGTGAAGCGTTCAAAGCCTCTCGCTCGTGTGATACTATGCGGAATGTGGTGAGTCTTTAGAGCTTTTATTGCAAATTAAAACCTTGTTAATATTAAAGAGGTAAGTGTGTGTATGCGAATAATCAAAGCAATAAATAACTTAAAATAAAGAGACAAACAATTTATAGTGGTTCGGAGCACCTCTCCTACGTCCACTCTATCCACGACGGGATGAATACCTTCACTCGGTACTCCTTGTTTTATACTTCCAAGGGGAAGTGATTCAAGGCAAATAACAAACTTGCACTTGAATCCTCAGAGATTTTACTGGCTCTCGAGAAACCTTACAACAACACACTCTTTCACAAAAAGCTCGACAACCTTACAACTCAATCTATTCACTCTAGACTTGGGTTTTGGAGTTTTGGATTTTCGTAAGTATGAGAATCCTTTACAATGAAATCACAAGTCAGGGATAAAAATTCTCAAGAGTCTAGGCTATGGATATAAGAGATTGAACCTAGAAAGTGAGGTAGTTGCAATACTTAAGAATCGAGTTCTTAAGGACACACTAAAATGAAGCGCTTTGAAAGAACTAAGTACTAGAAAGAAATTTGCTTGAGTTCTTGCAAATGTGAATGCTTGAATCATTTGTACGTGCGTTATTTTTTAGTGTGTGTGCAACTCCTATTTATAGTAAGGAACCCTACTTCCCGTTGAGAGAGAAGAGGTTGCGCGTTCCTTAATTTTTGGATAATTCGGCGTGTCAGCCTGCAAGAGTCAGGAAGAGATGTCCGCCTTTACCTAACTTTGACTTCTTGGACTGTAGCCGTTTCCGTTGTGCAATAGTGTGATGACACGTAGACTTCATTCTATGAGATGTCAAACATCCGAGAGTTTAAAATTCAAACTTGGATTCTGCGAGTCAAACTTGTCACACTTGCACTGATTGACGCTTTGATTTCAGCTCTATATCAGAGACGCTTTGGGTGAGCTGACTTGAGAGCGCTTCGCTTCCACTGATCGGAAGCTCGCTTTTAGCGTCTTTATCTGAAGCGTCTCCAAGACGCTTTGTCAAAACTTCACTGCTGACGCTTTTACTGCTGGAGCCGCTTTGCTTCTTGATGCTTCGCGAACTCTGACTGCTTCATCTTTGACGCTTCTAGACTAAAAGAAAAGCTTCTTAACATGTAAGCTTATCTAAGAGAAACTTGTCTAGTTCATCAAAAATAATAAGGGAAATATTCTAAAGAGGGTTTTGGAATCAAATCAAAATAAATTGTTTATTTAACTTGATTCAAGTTCCCCCTTAATATTATATCCCAACAAATTGGATTACTACAACTTCTATTTGTAGATGGGTATGAATTATTTGTGATTCACGGTTTAGGAGGATCACAAAATTAGATACCTCAAGATAGAAGTTCGTATGTAAAAGTTCATTGAAAAATCAATGAAAAAAATAAATAAATAAAATAAAATAAAATAATTCAATGCAAATATACGAAATATGTTTTTTTTTTTTTTTTTTAAATCTAAAAAGTAAAATTTTTTATCATGGCAAATCAAATGGTACAAGAGGTACCAGGTCCAGTACAGATTTTACAATCCATTCCAATATGTTTCATGTTGGCACTAAATGATTATACCTTTTTAATAATTGAATAATTATAATTTTTTCATATCATACTGTAACTTATTTTGCCAGATGATTGTAATATTTTTTTTATGGTGTTATGATTTACTTTTTAATTACCGTAAAAATATAGATAAATATTATAATGTCCTAATTGATTTTTATATCTTTTACTACTTTCCAATATATATTTTTTTTCAATTTTTCCCAATAGAAAAACAAAAACAATTAAAACATTTCATATTTTATGCATACGAAAAGTTAAAAAATACTAGTAAGACCAAAAAGAGAGTTAGTCGGTCATATCTCACAAAAAAAAAAAAAAAAAAAAAAAAAAAAAACCCTTAAGTAAAAGGAAAGAGGCGAGAGAATATGTGTCAAAAAAGAAAGAAGCTAACGATTATTTATTGTAGGTTAAAAACTAGGGAATCAGTTTTAGGTCCCAAAACTTTATTATATAAAAAAAGAAATGGAAGTATAAAAAAAATGATAGAAAAACTTCCCACTTGTTTGAGATAATTATGATGACTACTATCTATCCTATAGACGAAAACTCATTCCTGGAGGGGATACGATTCTGGTCAAAGGGCCAACACGAAGACAAAGGCTGCTAGCAGTAGCTGCCTAAAATAAAGAAATAAAAATGTAAATTTTTCTTATTCTACCTTTTTTTGCAGTATTCTAGTACTACCTTTTTCAACTACATGATCTTTAATCGTGTGGGGAATCCGAATGCGTAGGGAGTTAGACCTCCCCCAACGCGCCGGGATCGCCGCGAGAGATCCCGGGACTGATCTCAACTCGCGTTGGGGCGATCGCACTGCTCTTGTGCGGAGGAGCACGAGCTGCTCTTGTGCAGAGGAGCACGAGGTGAGCAATCGGCATGTTGACGTGACGTCAGCAAGGCGAATTTTTTTTTTTTTTTTTTTTCCTTTCAAAAATAGAATTTTTAAATAAAAAAAACCAATTTTCGATTTTTTTAAATTTGAACTATTTTTTTTTCAAAAATTGATTTTTTAAATTAAAAAAAATCAATTTTCAATTTTTTAAAATTTGAACTATTTTTTTTGTGAGTGTGTCTTGTTAAAAAGGTGGAGGAACATATTTATAGGCATCTTCCTCTCAAGTTTTCCTTACATTTTCGATATGAGACAAATGAACACTATATATAATGCACCAACTCTCATATTTAAAGCTTAGAAATTCAATGTGGGACAAAAAAAGAGAAGGAAAGAATCAAAAATTGAAGAAAGTCAATTAATTTCAAATATTTTATTTTAGAGTTAAATTGAATGAATTAAAAATTAAATTAAAAAAAATTGAATCGAAATAAAAATCGAAATATAAATATAAAATAGTAATCATTAAAAAATTGAATAAAATAAAAAATAAAAAAAATAGGAGAGATCCCGAAGAGATCACGTGCATTGGGGATCTCTCCGGGAGTGGGATCTCTCACCGGAAAGTGGGAGAGATCCCACTTTTTTGTGAGCGGTGTTGTGGATGGCCTTAGTGTGCTCTATGTAGATCTTGACTCGTGTAGTCCCTCAATTACCAATTAAGACTAGGGATGACAATGAGTTGGATATGAACTGGATCCGGCTTACTCTAGATTCAAATTCATAATTTTTTTTTTGTCTAGATCTAGGTTCAAAAAAATGAGATTCATGTCCAGATCTGGACCCAAATCCATAGCCTTTATCTACAAAATTAATTTTTGAAAAAAAAAACATATGGTACAATAATAATCATAATAAGTTTTCACAATAAAACATAAATAAGTTGTAGTATAACATTAAAGTCTACAAATTCACTTGCCAAAATATAAAAATAAAAATCTCAAAATTAAAACAATTATTATATGCATTTTCAACACTCAACTACTACCTCCATCCCATTACATTAGTCACATTCACTATTGCGGCACGTTTTTCCACCGAAACCTAGTACGGGTTTTAAAATATATTTTTGACGTATTCATTTTTTCACGGGATACTATGACACTCATAGTATCCCGTGAAAAAATGAATACGTCAAAATTATATTTTAAAACCCGTACTAGGTTTCGGTAGAAATACGTGCAAAAAGGTAAATGTGACTAATGTAATGGGATGGAGGTAGTACTAACTAAGACTTAGTTTATCGGCGACCTCCATCAGGAGGTCGCTTAGCAAATTCAATTAAAACAAATGTTTTATTAATGAACAGTGAATTTGGTCGGTCTATTTTTTTTGACCTCCAACCTCAACATTTTACTTCTTCTTTTCATTTAATTGTGACATATGACATATTTTAATTGGCCAGATGAATTTTATTAGGATATTGTGATAGAATTATTATATCTTTTATATAATATATTATATATAAACAAATTACACCAAAATTCATAACTTTTTTTCTCTATAAATGGAGACCACATTTCATATATTTCTGAAAAAAAAAAAAAAAAAAAACTCTTCTTTCACTACAATTTCCTCTTGATTTGAGACAACTCAATTTAATACTAGTTTGTATTTTTTGAAATTTTTTATACTTTTAAATATTTTAATTATTAATTTTCTTGATACATATAATTATGTTGTATATAAAAATCATATTAAATAATAATTAATAATGTTGTGGTTGGATTGGTTAGAATAGTTGCAGATAAATCTATAAAAATAAAGGTGGTTGGTTTGAGATAAATAGTGAATTGATAGAAGAGAGAGAAATTAATTTAATAATATAAAAGTTGGATGATTGAGTAGTAAAGAACGTTGCTGATAAACATAGTCGAAGTATTACTAAAATGAGGAGGTAGCCCCATGAAAATGAGGGTGGAAGAGGCAGAGTGCATTTAATTTAGCATGGGTTGACATTGTATAATTCTTAAATACAAATTGACATACTTACATGCGAGAGCGTTGGAGTTTGAACCTTGTAGTTTGTGGTGACTACATAACTCGGATCTTGTAGAAAAATGTGTTGGTAAAAGTGCAGATCAAGATAGGTGGAAAAACGGTTATTCACGACTTAAGTAATCTCACAGACATATTACTTGAGAGAGATGCAGAAGAAAAATGAATTTAGAGGCCGGCAAAATCGTGAATAGTTAGGGCTACCATAAGTTAGGGTTTAATAAATGGGTTAATTAGGATTTAGGAGTTTCCTTTGACTACTAATTGGTCTTAATTATTTTCTTATTAAGAAATACTCTCTCTGTCCCAAAGATAGCGTCATGTTTCTTTTGACAATAATTTTAAGTTTTTTCGTCCCATAAATTTAGGCATGAAAATTAAGGGAATGTGTAATATTTTCCCAATGCTGAATAGTATAAGCATAATATTATTTATAATTGGGAAAAAATTACACATTTTCTAAATTCCCGTACTCGAATAAATGGGATGAAGGAAGTATAAAATTTTTGTCAAAAGAAACATGACATTATCTTTAGGACGAAGGGAGTAGTCTGCTACCAATAGGACGTCGCTATAAATAAATAAAAACTGTTATAAATGGAATTGATAGAGTAATAAATAAATCTATGTCATTTACTACCTCCATCCCACTATATTAGTCCTATATGGATTGGACACAAAAACCAAAGAAGAAGGGAATATGTAGCTATAATCAATTCTAAGGAGAGGGAGTTAATTGTAGCCAAGTATTTTATATCATTTTAGAAAAGTGGACTAATAAATAGAACGGACCAAAATGAAAAGTAGGACTAATATAATGGGATGGAGGTAGTACAAAGAAAATTAGCTCGAATTAACGGAAAGTAGCTCTACTGTATTTTTCAAACACGTCAGCTGCCTATAATTGAACGACGACTCTTGGACTAAAAAAATGTGAAAAACGACACACTTTTCCAGTCTAAAAATCTTTAACTTTCCTCGTTTTTCAATGTACATGTCGCTGTTTCTACTCGATTTATTTCTGGGCTAGGAGTGGGACCTGGTGGTAGCATAACGAAAAAAGAGACATATACAATATTCTAAAATTAGAAAGAAATCCATCCAAAATTCATGTCTTTCTTTCTCAGATTTTCTCCCCCATTTCTCCAAAATCTGCACTTGAATTTGACCTACGATTGTAATGAAAATTCTGGTGTCCCTTCTTCTTTTCAACGCGACAGCTCTACTTTCTTTCCTCTGCTATGCATCTGCAGATGTTACGTGTAGAGAGAGCGACGTTAACGCTCTGTTGATGTTCAAGAGCGACCTCGAAGATTCCGGCGGCCGCCTCTCGTCGTGGCGCGGCGCAAACTGCTGCGAATGGGCCGGAGTAGTTTGCAGCAACACCACCGGCCAAGTTCTCGAGCTCCGGCTCCGTAATCCGTACGACGAGCCCTGCTCTTACCGCAATTACGACGCAGCGCAATTCGAAGCTTATTACAGTCACAAATTGGGAGGAAAGCTGAACCCATCTTTGCTCGATTTGAAGCTCCTGACTCACTTGGATCTCAGCTGCAACGGTTTCGAAGGCGAACGCGTCCCCGATTTCATCTCCTCGATGAGAAATCTGCAGTTTCTAGATCTTTCTAGCTCCGGCTTCCTCGGCGATATCCCTCAGCAAATCGCGAATCTCTCGCGCCTTCAGCATCTGAGCCTCGGAGATCGGTACCGGATCTTCGACGGCGAGCTCAGCATTCGAAATATGGAGTGGCTGTCCTCTCTTTCTTCGTTGGAGCATTTGGATTTGGCGGGAGTCGCCATTAGCAAAGGGAATGATAATTGGGTGCAAGTGCTCGAGAACCTCCCTTCTTTGGTGGAGTTACGCCTTTCAAGGTGTGGCCTAAACCCTAACCCTATGATTTCGAGCAATGTTGTTAATTTCACGCATCTTTCCGCTCTTGATCTTTCTTGGAACAATCTCGGCTCCTCTGTACCTCCATGGATTAATAGCCTTACCAATTTGGTGCACTTAAATTTGAGCCATTGTGGATTCTATGATCAGATCCCTACCGGTTTGCAAAATTTGACAAAACTCGAATACCTCAACTTGTCTTCCAATAATTTCAGTTCCAGTTTTCCGACATGGTTTAGCAGATTAAGCCATCTCCAGATTTTGGCACTTGCAGATAATCTCATTGAAGGTGAACTCCCTAGTAATGTCGGGAATTTGACGTCTTTGATGAATCTTGATTTGTCCCAGAATCGAATCGGAGGAATGCTGCCAACTTCCCTCACCAATCTCTGCAATCTTGAAGAGATGTATCTGTACATAAACAGATTTTCTGGGAGTTTGCCAGATTTTTCTGGCTGCATTTCAGGCAGTTTGCGGCTCTTGTACTTGGGCTCGAACAATTTTTCGGGCCCGTTTCCGAGTCATCTCGAACAAGCTACCGAGTTGAGAGAACTAGATCTTACTGGCAACAAGCTGTCTGGACCTCTACCTACGGGCCTCGAACACCTTCATGAGCTCGAATACCTCGTTATATCGGATAATTCTTTCGAGGGGATTGTGTCTGAATCACATTTCAGAAACCTTACAAAATTGAAGATATTTCGAGCAAATGGCAACAGGTTCATCTTCAAGCCAAACGTAGACTGGATCCCACCTTTCCAACTCCAGGGCTTGACATTGAGATCATGGCAGTTGGGGCCTGGATTTCCACTCTGGATCAAGCACTTGAAACATTTGCAGTATCTGAGCTTGGCTAGTGCAGGAATCTCGGATTCGATTCCACCTTGGTTTTGGAAATTAACCTCGCAGATGAAGTATCTAAACCTCTCTGGCAATATGATCGCAGGCCAAGTCCCCAGCTTGCTAGACATTGGTATGAGCAGAAATGTTGCCATTGACATGAAGCACAATCTCATCAGTGGCCCGTTACCCTCGATTTCTTCGAATGTTACTATTCTCGACTTGTCTTTCAATCTTATTTCAGGGTCCATGGATGATTTCCTCTGCAGAGAGGAGGATCGACAAAATATGAGACTTGAGATACTTGACCTAGGCAACAATTCGATATCCGGAGAAATTCCAGACTGCTGGGAAAACTGGCCTTCTCTTCGTGTCCTGAGGCTGCAAGCTAACAATCTGACAGGCGGAATTCCCACCTCAATCGGGCTCTTGAAACAGCTACATTCTTTGCACCTCCGGAGGAACAATCTCTCTGGAGAAATGCCGGTTTCGTTACAGAACTGTACTGATTTGATGGTTCTCGATCTCGGTCTAAATCGTTTGAAAGGGCGTATACCTCTGTGGATCCATCAACTATCCAAGTTGGTGGTGTTCAACCTTCGTCTCAACGAGTTCTGGGGCGAGATACCCATAGAACTATGCAGTCTCACTTCGCTTCAAGCATTAGACTTAGCAGGTAATAATCTCTCGGGGAGAATACCGTCTTGTTTCAGAGATTTCAAGGTGATGGCCGGTAAGCAGCAACCGACACAACGTCTGTATTACTCTGCCGAAGATACTTTTGGTGGAGTTCCTGACAGTCAGTTCCTAGTTGTGAAAGGAAGATTTGGATTGTATAGTAACATTTTGCATTGGGTGATGACTATGGATCTTTCCGACAATACTTTAACGGGGCCGGTCCCTAACGAAATCACGTTGCTTTATAAATTGCAAGCTTTGAACCTATCAAGAAACTCTCTGACTGGTAGAATTCCAGAGAGAATCGGAGATATGAGTTCGCTGGAGTCACTTGATGTGTCGAGGAATAATCTGTCGGGGAAAATTCCTCAGAGCATTTCGGAGTTGACGTTTCTGAGTAATCTGAACTTGTCATACAATGACTTGAGTGGAAGAATCCCATCGGGCACTCAGCTTCAAGGTTTCGATGCGTCGAGCTTCGTTGGAAACGAGCTCTGTGGAGCTCCGCTGTTGGTAAGATGTGATGGACAGGGAGAAGGAGATGGTGAGAAGGAAGAGAAGAGGGGAATGTGGATCCTAGAAGAGGAACGGTTGGGATTGTTAATAAGCATAGTGTTAGGGTTCATAGTTGGGTTTTGGACAGTTATTGTATCTTTACTAGTGAATGTGTCTTGGAGGAATGACTATTTTGGTTGCTGAAAATAAATAGGAAATTACATTTATTATGTGTGCGTGAAATGCTTGTAAATAATAAAATTCTACTATTATTGTAAAGTAGATTTACGTATATAAAATGGGAAACAACAACTAACTTTTATACTACCTATCATACGTGGTTGAAAATAATAAAACGTAGTAAAATGATAAAATGTGATTTTCTTCTTCTTCTATACTCTCCATGCAATGGAAGGCGGAAGCTCACTTCTTTTTCTATACACGAATAATTGAAGATGGGAATAAAGATTCTTTTAGACCCATCTTGTTCACAATTTGCGTGAAAGATGGCTATGATAAGGGATTCGTGAAGATATTGATGTGCATTTGAACGTACCGTTCCCTTATAGTGTGATAATCTATTTTAATGTGTTTTGTCCATTCATGATAGCGATATGCAAGATTTGAAGTTATATACACATCAACTTTATTGTCACGAAACAAAGGAATATGTTTAGATCGATGAACTACAAAATCATACATCAAAACCTCTATTCAGAGACCTCACAAGACTAGGGATGACCCAGTCCAGATCCAGAGGTCCAAATTCATTTTTTAGGATTTGGACCTTAAAAATTTGGATTTGACGGATCTAGATCCCTATTGTAAATCTCGGATGTTGAATTTGGATCTCGACTTTTGAGATCAAGATCCGGTCAAGATCCGGCCCACGGACACGCTATATATAATTTATAATTTTATTATTTTTTACTAATATTTATCTAATTTTTAATTATATCTCAACTCAAGCCTTTATAATTACTATAGCATCATATGAACGAAATTTACATTTGGGACACACTTGGGTCAGCCGGAGGCACCGTGCGGCCTGCTAAAACATTGACACTTTTATTCGTGTAGATTTTCATTTTTCTATATAAAGATTGACACTTTTAAAAATTGACATTTTATTAGTAAAATAATTATGTTAAAGATTGACACTTTTATTCATATAGATTATCACTATTCTGTATAAAGATTGACACTTTAACCTTACCACATTATGTGACCGACTTCACCTAAATTTTTGTCTTTACATTTTACAATTGACTTGACTTGTAAACAATCTCTGTTTACAAATTAATAAAGGTTTTTACTTTTGATACAAAGGGCATTAGCGGACTTCTTATTAATATGCTCACACAATGAATGAAGCTTCACTTCTTGCCATTGTTTTACTTACGTCATCACAAATAAATTGAAAGATCCTACTTAAACGTAAATCACAAACGTTTGTGATTCACGTTTAAGTAGGATCGTTCAATTAGATGTCTCTAATATAGAACTCATAGGTAGAATTCTATTATTAAATAGTAATTGATGCATACGAAACATGGTTTGTATTGGCACTTAATGATTGCACTTTTTTAGTGGGTGGATGATTGTAATATTTTTATGGTGTTATGGCTTATTTTTTGATTGCTATAAGAACATTTCTAGGTAATTTTTTTTGTTCATTTTTGTAATTTATATTTTAGGTAAAAATTACGGATCTCGGTATAGATTCGAGATCTGACATATCTTACGGATACGAACTTAAATTTTATTTTTTTTAGACCCGATAAATTTGGGTCAAATCTGGATCTCAGGCCGAAATTTTTAGATCTGGATCCGGACATAATAAATCCGGTCCATATTCAGACCATTACCATCACTACACAAGATGCACGAGCCATTGACCGATACTTGACTTCGGCTAATGATCTAAACACTCTATTTTACTTCTTTAATTTCCAGGATGATAGGATGTGGCCCAGCTACTAAGCCCAAACATCAGACCCAACATAATTGGACCTGATCCAACTCGGCCTAGATCAGCTCAGCCCACTCAAAACTCACTTCGGCCCAATCCCGGACAGAGCCCAACAGGACAAGTCTAGAAGCTCGGCCGACCCAGTAACCCATGATCAGGGTACGCACGATCGCGGACGTGGCAAGACGGTTACACACGATCGACCCATGATCTCGGACGAGGAACCACCACGACCTCGGTCGTAACTGCCCTTAGTTCTCTATAAACAGTGTCATTTGTAAAGACAGAGGGACACACTATAATAGCTACTCGAGCACTTTAATACAAGAAATCTCTCTTTTCTCGTGGACGTAGATCTAACAAAAGATCGAACCATGTAAAAACCTCTCGCGTTCTTTATTTTTCCTTCGTACAAATCACTCTAAAATTCTACGATCGATCACTGGCGCTATCTGTGGGAAATAAGTTCTTTTTGTGAAGTCGATCAGCATTTTCGAGTGAAGATACGATGGTAAAATCAACCCGCTCCGCCACCACCGCTGCTGCTGCTGCTGCCAAGGCAAAGCAGAACTAAGCCGATCCGTCCACCAATCCACCTCGCCCGCCAATTAACGAGGAGGAGGCCGACGCCAGTCAAAATTGGCAAACTGCCTCCATGAGAAGACCTGGCAAGCAGCCCATAATCGAGCAAACTCCCAAAGGCCACCTGGAGGATGTCCCATCTGGCCAGTCTGGGGATTCAGCTAGCAGCGGCAAGCCAAGTCAGGGTGGTCGCCAACGTGGCAACGCCGCACTCCAACCAGAGCTTGGAGGTGCACTTAAGGCTTACCTAGACCTCCACGAATAAGATTTCCTTAAGTTTGTCGATCAACATCGACAACGAAGGCAACACAGAGAAGACGGAGTTGAACCGTCACAGAGGCGATCCCTAAGTCTCCAGATCATTGGAGACAGGATTGCCGAACTTCCCCAAAGGCAACAGAGCAACAATCGCCATGGGAACAACGACCGCGCTTCACCTCGGCGCGGTTCAACGTCACCTCGTCAAAACACCGTCCCACATCAGCGTGACGAAGGAAACATTTACCAGGGAAGATTCACCGTCTACGGTCGAATCTCCACTCCCTTCACTAATAAGATACTCTATACTCCCCTCCTGTCGACGTATAGAGTACCTCCTATCCCGCCCTACAACGGGTCACACGACCCCAACAACTTCTTATCACGGTTCCAGTACAACATGATGAACCAAGGACTCGCCGAAGACGTTTACATGTGTAAAGTCTTCCCCGAGCTGCTGGTGGACAATGCCAGAAGCTGGTTCGATAGCCTACCTAACGGGAGCATAGGGTCGTACGCCGACCTACTCGATGCCTTCGAGTGTTGCTTCTTCCAGAAAGCTGAGGCAAAAATCTGCCCGGCCTAGCTCCTCACCTTAAGGCAGGGGCGAGGAGAAACGATCAGCGACTTCCTAGGCCCGTTTCTATAATGAGAGCCTTAAAGTCGATTGTCTTTCCGATGACGTTCTCATTTCAGCATTTCAGAATGCCATTCAGTCCGGAACTCTCTTCAGAGAGCTCGTGAAGGCACGTCCAACGACCTCCAGGCAGCTATGGAGGATTGCTGATATGTTTGCGGAAGCGGACGAGGCTGATCGAAGAAAACGGGCAGCAGATCAGCCCAAAAACAATGATAAGAAGAAGAAAGAGGAGTGCACCGACCATGGGCAAGGTCGCCGAAGTGCCCTCAAAAGGTTACAGTGAGGACCCCTCGAGTCTCGCTTAGGACCTCGGCCCAGCCAAGACCGAAGTCAGTACACACCGCTGACGAAGTCCAGGGCCGAAATATACGAGCTTCATATGAACTTATTCGAGAAGCCGCCGCCCATGTCCAGAGGTGGATCGAAACGCCGATCCAAGGAGAAATACTGCAAGTTTCATGACGACTACGGTCATGAAACCGATGACTGCAGAGACCTCGCATCGGACATCGAACACATGGTACACGACTGTACCATTAAGCTGTACCAAAGTCGCAACCAGCAAGAGGCCCGACCTCAAGGGAAGGGCAAGAGAAAGAAGAATAGGGGAGGCAACAACTGCGCACCCCACCACGACAAAAAGTCGAAGCACGATGACGAAGATGAAAATGAGGACCAACCTCAATACGACAGAGTCATCGGTGCCATCACCAGGCTGCCTCCAGGCTCAATGAAGTCCTCACTAAGAGTCGAGACCCGAAGCCAACAAAGAGAAGAACCTTCACAAAAGAGGTTCAAGAAGGACGAAGTCATCACTTTTTTCGATGACGACCCAGTCCCCCACGCCACACTCCATCAGGACGCCACCATAATTCAAGCTGTGGTGGCTAACAGCTTGATTCATAGGGTGTGATAGTGGAGCCTCAGTGAGCGTGCTCTTCAAAGACTGCTTCGACAAGCTCGGGATCGAAGAAGCCCGGCTGAAGCCGGCGTCCACTCTATTGAAGAACTTTACACAACAAGAAACGACAACGGGTGGCATCATTCCACTTCTCGTCACTGTTGGGAAGAGTCCGCTATCAGTCGACAAAGATCATCAATTTCTTTGTCGTAAAAGCCAATTCTCCCTACAATATCATCTTAGGAGAGATTGGCTAACATCAACAAAGGCGATTTGCTCGGCATATCACCTGATGATCAAAATTTTAGTTTAAAAATGGAGTGATCACACTTCGGGGAAATTAGCTTCAAGCCAAGGAGTGCATGCAGGTCGCACTCCGAGGTGCTGGGAATCAGCACCCTCAAGCATAGCAACTACAGAACCCCAAAGAGGTGGAGCCGACATCGCCTCCATCAATTGAGCCGGTCGAAGACATCGCATTATACGAAGATAACCCTGCCAAGGTCGTCAAAGTAGGGTTCGTCGGAGAGTACGAGCTCCGAAGTCAGATTATCCGGCTACTTCGGGAATACAGGGATGTCTTCGCTTGGTCGCCGCTAAACATGACTGGGGTGGCACCAAGTGTCATCACTCATCACCTCAATATCGATCCCGAGGTGAAACTAGTTCGGCAGAAGCAGCGAGCCTTTGCAACCGAAAGAAATCAAGTGATCCATGATGAGGTTCGCCAACTGCAAAAGGCCGATATTTAATTCGAGGTGAAATATCCGACCTGGTTAGCCAATCCCGTAATGGTGAAAAAGCAAGGAGGGGGAGGGAGGATGTGCATAGACTACACCGACCTCAACAAGCACTACCCAAAAGACTGCTACCCCCTTCCCAACATTGACAAGAAGGTCGAAGCTCTTGTTGGCCACAAGATGTTCAGCTTCTTAGACCTGTACAAGGGGTATCACCAAGTCCTCATGAGCACCGAGGACGCGCCGAAGACCGCCTTCGTCACGGACTTCGGTATTTATACATATAAAAAGATGCCCTTCGGACTGAAGAACGCTAGGAGCTACATACCAAAGGATGGTCGACAAAATATTCGAGGCCCACATCGGTAAAACTGTCGAAGTGTATGTAGATGATATAATAATTAAAAGCAAGGAAATTGCCACTTGTGTAAACGACCTCAAAGTTGTTCTTAGCCTACTTCGTGAAGTGAATTTAAAGTTAAACCCAGAAAAGTGTACTTTTATTGTCCTATCTGGAAAATTTCTAGGGTGTTGGGTTTCACGCGAAGGTTTAAAGGCTAACCCATCAAAAGTCCGAGCCATCCAAGAAATTCAAGTGCCGAAGTCAATCCACGATGTGCACAGACTGACGGGTTGCTTAGCTGCGCTAAGTCATTTCCTATCTAAGGCCGCCGAAAAATAACTCTTGTTCTTCAAAATACTAAAAAAGGCGCCGAACTTCGAATGGAACGATGAGCACAGGAAAGCTTTCGACGGCCTAAAGAGGTACCTCGCAAACCTTCCTACTTTATCTGTACCAAAAGAGGTCGAGGTCCTTTCCCTATACCTCACCGCTTCGGACGAGGCAATCAGTGCGGTCCTTAGGGATGGGAATTCGGGACGGGTCGGGTACCCGAACCTGAAATTTCGGGTACCCGAACCCGAAAACTCATAAATTTACTACCCGATCCCGAACCCGAAATTATTTTCGGGTACCCGAATACCCGTTCGGGAATTCGGGTACCCGAAAAAAATCCCGATTTTAGTTTTTTTTAATAAAAAAATTTCAAAATAAAATTCTTCAATTTATTCAACATCAAAAATTCAAAATAAAAGTTGCACAATAATAATAATAATAATAAAATAATAATAATAATAATAATAGTTATTATTATTATTATTATTCTTAATTTATTATTATTATTATTATTATTATTATTCTTATTCTTATTTATTATTATTCTTATTTCATAATTTATTATTATTATTATTATTATTTTAAATAAAAATTCGGGAATTCGGGTAATATTATTCGGGTTCGGGTATACCCGAAACCCGAAATTTTTAAAACTCTAATCCCGACCCCGAACCCGAACCCGAGTTTTCGAGTTTCGGGTACCCGAATACCCGATCGGGTTCGGGTATTTTTGTACCTACCCGAAACCCCGAACCCGAATTCCCATCCCTAGCGGTCCTGGAGCGAGAAGAAAAACGTCGTCAACTACCTGTCTATTTCATAAGCCGAGCCTAAAAGGACCGGAGACAAGGTACCAATCTTTGGAAAAGGTCGCACTTGCATTGGTAACGCAGCAAGGAGACTTCGACTGTACTTCCACGCGCATCCAATACAAGTGCTGACCGATCTCCCACTTCGGTAGTGCTCACAAAACTAGAAGCGTCCGGGCGAATCGCTAAATGGGCTGTAGAACTCAGCGAGCACGCGATTTCCTTTGTACCTCGTCAGGCCATTAAAGGGCAAGCTTTGACCAATTTTCTAGTAGAAGCCAAGTTCACGGAACGAGCAGAGGTTCGCCGGACCTGCCGAAGATAAATCAAAGGCCGAAGCACCGAAGCAACCGCTGCAAGACTGTTGGAAGGTCTACGTGGATGGGGCATCAGACAACAAAGGAAGCGGAGCCGGGGTCTTACTCATCAGCCCAGAAGGGAAGGAGACCACCTATGCACTCCGGTTCAACTTACCAACCACAAATAACGAAGTGGAGTATGAGGCTCTAATCGTTGGACTTCGTCTAGCCCAAGCTCTCCAAGTACAAGCCATTCAAGTTCACAGCGACTCTCAAGTCGTAGTGAGCCATATGCTAGGCAAGTACGAGGTCAAAGGTGAATGAATGAAGAAATACCTCTATAAGGCCAAGATCCTACAACAGAGCTTCTCATACTTCGAGTTGGTGCGAATCCCAAGAGAAGACAATGACCGAGCTGACGCACTGAGCAAACTCGCGTCGTCTTCAACGATCTCTCCGGTGGAAGAAGTACAACTCCGAAGTATTGATGAAGCCGAAGTTAATGTAGTAACCGAAGACGGACCGAACTGGATGACTCCACTTCGCAACTACTTAGAAAATGCGAACTCCCAACCGATAAGGTCGAGGCTAGGAAGCTCCTGGCTAAATCCACCAAGTACGTCCTAGAACAGGGAGTGTTGTATAGAAAATCCTACCTCCAGCCTCTCCTAAGATGTGTGGGGCCCAACCAAGCGGACTACACATCGGAGCTCACGCCCTGTCCAAGAAAATCATAAGGTGGGGATACTATTGGCCCACCATGTTCCAAGACGCTATCGACCTCGTCAAACAGTGTCCGAAGTGCCAAATCCATGCGACGGTTCTAAGGTTGCCACAGACCGAACTGGCTAGCATGCAAAGCCCTTGGCCGTTCATGCAGTGGGGAATAGACATCGTCGGCCCGTTCGAAAAAGCCCCCGGCCAACTATAATTCCTCATCGTAGCCATCGACTACTTTACGAAGTGGGTTGAAGCCAAACCTTTGGCACGGATCACGAGTAAAAATGCCCTAAACTTTGTTTGGAAGAACATAGTTTGTCGTTTCGGCATACCTCACGTCCTCGTCTCAGATAATGGAACTCAGTTCACAGATAGGACATTCAGAGAATGGTGTGACGAACTTCACATCCAACAAAAGTTCACCTCGGTAGCTCATCCTCAAGCAAATGGCCAAACCGAGGTTACAAACCGAACGATAGTCAAAGGCTAAAAACCGACTCGATAGCTAAGGAGATTGGCAGCGAACTTACCCAGTCCTGTGTCGTACCGAACTACCCCCGGACATCACACAGCGAAACACTATATAGCTTGGTGTATGGAACCGAAGCGGTGATACCCGTAGAGATTGGCTTGCCGAGCCCCAGAACGCTTAACCTCGCAATCCAAGATAACGAAGAAGGTCTCCGAACTGACCTGGATTTGTTGGAAGAGAAGCGGGATCAAGCCTATGTAGAGGAAGCTCGATACAAACAGCAAGTAGCTCGGTACTACAACAACTGGGTGAAGCACCAACAATTCTAAATAGGCGACTTCGTGCTTCGGAATAACGAGGTCAGTAAGGCGGAGAAGCTCGGCAAGCTAGAAGCCAATTGGGAAGGTCCATACCGGGTTCAGGAAGTCCTCAGCAAAGGGTCATACAAGCTCGTCCATTTATCTGGTGAGCCAATACCCCGAACTTAGCACATTTCTCACTTGAAGAGATATTATCTATAAGTGGAAGCAGGTGTGTGTAAATAGCTTGTTAGGTTGATTGTGTCCATCTTTTTAAAAAGCGTCTTATTTTTTATTAATAAAGTTCGAGTCTTACATATTTTAGTATTGTATGTTTCTTCCACTTGTACAATTTATCTCGAAACACACAAACTAAATTCCTGACGAGGAATACAAAAAACAAACCAAAACTCCAATTTTGGAGTAACATCTAAACGCGCGTGAGGGGACCACCCCTATCGATTAAATTGACAAATAAGGAACCCATATAACCTTAACCTCGTCTTATGAAGAGGATGGTTATATAAGGCCAAACTTCGTCTCATGACAAAGTGCGCCATTTAAGGCCAAACTTCGTCTTATGACGAAGTGCGCCACTTCAGGCTAAACTTCGTCTTATGACGAAGTAACCCACTTAAGGCCGAACTTTATTTCATGGCGATGTAAGCTGTTTTCGTTTAAAACAAGAGAATCTACCTTAGTTAAAAATGAGGATGAAAAGCTCAAATAAAAGTGCAAAATTTCTGTTTTATTTCATGTAAATGGAAAATGTACAAGTATTACAAGGAACCGGAGGCCTAGGCTTACTAAAGCTAAGCCAATCTCTGGCAAAATCCTTACCAGAGTTAAAGTTCAAAATGCCGTCTACACTAAGCCTGCCTCTACCTCGTCCGAGAACTGAACTTCGACCTCTACCTCGGACACTTTGGCTCGCTTGACCTCGACCTCGTCCAGGCGCCAACCGCCTCTCTTGATTGTAGAATTCTTGAGAATGGCGTGTGACAATCCTAGGATCAGGGTTGGCCGAACTTGAAGATTCACTTTCCAAGAATTCCTAGAAGTGCGGTCAAGCAGCCTCAAGTTCGCACCAGGGGTAGCCGAAGTCGAAAACTCCGCCTCTGACAAAATACGTCGTTTCAACTTCGGACAGCGATCAAGAACTGTCTCGTAGATGCTCGCTACTCGTACGAGCTCTTTAAATTCATCCCGAAGCTGCCAGGAGTCATTTCCATATTGCTCCCTATAGCTTCGGCACCGAGCTTTGAGGTCCTTGACCTTACTATAGGTCTCTGAAATCGTGGATCCCCCAGCTCGGTGAATTATGGCCTCATACTCCGTATGCTCCTCGACTATCTCCTTGAAAGTTTTGATGTCATCCAGAGCTTGTTGATACTTGTCATCGAGCTCCAGATACTTCGCATGCACTTCGTCAAGTTTTTCTTGAGCGGCTCGAAGCTCACTTCAGCCTCGACCTCGATGTTATCGGCTTATTTTTTCCAATTCGAAGCATCCATCTCAGCTACTTCAATAGCTTGACGAAGTTCGGATATTTCTTTCATAAAGTGTGAAGCATCGTAAAAATCAGGAGTAGACTACAAAGAATAGATACAAGCATGATTCAACAAGAGACATTTTTTATTTATAGCCAAATACAACAAAAGAAACGCCACCCTAATGGTGACGGAGTACAAGGCTAAAAGACAAAAAAAGGGAGAAAGGGGAGAAAGAACACATGGGATGAGTCAATTAAACCCCATCATGGTTTCCTCCATCCCTGTCGACCTCTTGTTCGGCGTCGGTTACCCCCGACCTCCCTCCAGCGGCATCGGTTACTGGGCTCTTCGACAGCTCGGCAATAACCGCATTGAGAAGTTCGTACCTGTCGACAGGGCATCGCCGAACAACCGCCTCGTTAAGCAGGCTCTTTTGTGCGGAGAGCTGCTCCACCACCGGAATCGAGGTGTGCTCCAGAAGCACCTCGGCAAAGTCACGAAGCGTCTCCTCTTCGCTCATAGATGCATGCCCGTACTTGACTTTGTCCAAGTCCGGGATGTCCATGGCAATCGAGTCGATGACCGCTGAGACGACCGGGTTGCTCATGGCACCCACAAGCTGAACCACCATTCGGGAGAAGTGGTTTGACCGGAAAATTCAATCCGCAACAGCGCGGAGCATATCTCCCTGGCCGGCTACCACTTCGTCAACCTGGGCCCTCAACCGACCGACTTCCGACTCCAGCTCGGCAGCCCTCTTCTTTGCCTCTTATGCGGCAGCCGAAGCTACCGCCTCCCTCTCTGCCGCTACCTTCGCCGCGGCCTTGGCGACAGAGATCTTAGCCATTAGTCGATCCTTCACCTGCCTCGGCTTCGGCAGCCTTTCTCTCAAACTTGGCGACTCCATCTGAAATGAAGTTCGCCAAGCCCCGCAGCCCGTCCAGAGCCACCTCAGCTTCCTACAAAAAAAAAATGTACACTTGGTAAAATTACCACGTCGACTGCTTCCAGTTTTACACGTACCTGAGGAAATGACATCTCCCGTGGATTTTCCTGGCCCGCGGTCGAGCCAATCTCAAGGAGCATTACATCGTCATTCGACGAAAGTAAAGTCCTCCGAGGTTGTTGGCCCACCAGCTGGGATGGAGGTACGACAACGGAAGAGACGTTCAGCCGCGAGCTCACAGACTTCAACCTCCCAAGGTCGATCGTCCTCTCCGACGATCCCACCGAGGTCGTCTTGTCCACCACGGAAGAAGAAGGCCTCTGCCTCTTCCTCTTGTCCTTGTTCTGAAGAGCAGCCTGGATAGCTTGAGCATTCACTACAAAAAAAAACGTCAGTTATCATAAAAAGATTGACGAACATAAATTAGTGAAGTAGGACCTCACCCAAGTCCGCAGTGGAAGCGAAATTATATGGGCTTAGCCCATAATTTGTGAGCTCGGCCTCAGAATAATTCCTCTCAATGAGGCCGAGGTTCATCAAGCTCGTCTCAAGCTCACTGATTGGTTTCCCAGTGTCTCGAGGCTCGAACTTATCCTTGGACCAATGATACAACGGCACGCCTTCAGTCCGGCAGAAGAAAATTTCTTCTGCCAGTTCGGCACCTTGGTGGGCGTCTCTAACTTAAACTTATTACTAGGGGAAAGGTAAACCTACCCCGTCGGACCAAGCTTAGGTCTAAAAAACCTAAGCAACGAATCTACAGAAGCCGAACCACCACGGCGACCGACCTCAACATAAAAGCCGACGACCTGCTTGATGGAGGGCGGTGCCAACTGACCTAACACCAGTTGAAGTTCTTCTAAAAGCTCAACAAAAACATGATTTAAAGGAAATCACAGACCGAAATAAAGATAGTCTTCGTACACGGTAAAAAATCCCACAGAGGAGAACTACCCCTATCCTCATCACGTGGTAGAAGCAACTCCATCGACTCAGGAAATAAAAAACTACGAGCTAAATTTTGCATATGAGAGAGAGACATGGTGGAGGCACATGCAAGAGAGGCGTCAGACCCAACCAAGGGCAAGAATTCGATTTCTCGAAGGATAGGCGGGACAAACGCACGTGTGTGCACATGTAATGGCACCCTCGCCGGAATTACCCTAGACGGCAAGGGCAAATCCCCTACATTCACTCTATCTATTTCCATCGGGGGTGAAGAAGAAGCCATTTGAAAAGAGGATACTTACTTGTCGCAGGATTCCGACTAAGCTCACCGGAAATTGGAACGAACGGTGGCGACTGTTGCAGTAAAAATCAGAATTAGGGTTTTCTTGTTCCTTGAGACGCGAATTGGGGAAAAATGGTTTAAGGCGTACAAAGGAAGCTTTTATAGGAAAAATATTGCCTTTTCAAATCCCGCCTCTTCATCTACCCAATGAGGACGTGAAACGTGTCCCATGCACACTGTGCTCCAACAGTTGCGACTTTTCAAATCCCGCCCATTCGAGCTCGACCTCATCCAAACGAGGCGGTATGCATTTCGACTCAGTCGAAATCTTAATTTTGACAGGGCAATGCAGTTCGAGTTTGACCTCATCTAAACGAGGCGGTATGCATTTCAACTTCGTCGAAATCTTAATTTTGACTGGGGCAATGCAGTTTGTGTTCGACCTCATCTAAACGAGGCGGTATGCATTTTGACTTCGTTGAAATCTTAATTTTGACGGGGCAATGCAATTCGAGCTCGACATCGTCCAAACGAGTCGGTATGCATTTCAACTTCGTCAAAATCTTAATTTTGACAGGGTAATGCAGTTCGAGTTTGACCTCGTCTAAACAAGGCGGTATGCATTTCGACTTCGTCGAAATCTTAATTTCGATAGGGCAATGTAGTTTGTGTTCGACCTCGTCTAAACGAGGCGGTATGCATTTTGACTTTGTCAAAATCTTAATTTCGACAGGGCAATGCAATTCGAGCTCGACATCGTCCAAACAAGTCGGTATGCATTTCGACTTCGTCAAAATCTTAATTTCGACGGGGCAATGCAGTTCGTGTTCGACCTCGTCTAAACGAGGCGGTATGCATTTTGACTTCATCGAAATCTTAATTTCGATGAGACAATGCAATTCGAGCTCGACATCATCCAAACGAGTCGGTATGCATTTTGACTTCGTTAAAATCTTAATTTCGACGGGGCAATGCAGTTCGTGTTCGACCTCATCTAAACGAGACGGTTTGTATTTCGACTTCATCAAAATCCTAAATTCGCCGGGGCCAAGTGTCTCGACCTCGTTCGGCGAGGCGGTTCACATTCGACTTCGTCGAAATCCTAATTTCAACGGGGGCAGACAAATTACACATCTCTACAATGGCCTCGCTTCTCCGACTTTGGGGGGGGGGATGTGATAGGATGTGGCCCAGCTACTAGGCCCAAGCATCAGGCCCAACATAATTGGACCTGATCCAACTCGGCCTAGATCAGCTCGGCCCACTCAAAACTCACTTCGGCCCAATCCCGGACAGAGCCCAACAGGACAAGTCTAGAAGCTTGGCTGACCCAGTAACCCATGATCAGGGTACGCACGATCGCGGACGTGGCAAGACGGTTACACACGATCCACCCATGATCTCGGACGAGGAACCACCACAACCTCGGTCGTAACTGCCCTTAGTTCTCTATAAATAGTGTCATTTGTAAAGACAGAGGGACACACTGTAATAGCTACCCGAGCACTTTAATACAAGAAATCTCTCTTTTCCCGTGGACGTAAATCTAACAAAAGATCAAACCACGTAAAAACCTCTCGCGTTCTTTATTTTTCCTTCGTACAAATCACTCTAAAATTCTATGATCGATCACAGGACAAATATAATTTCCTAAAAAATAAACATAATCCTAAGACCAATATCCTATTAGCAGGGTAAGAGGCCCAATCTTTATGCCAGCAAAAATATTAGGCTGCAAAGATGATGTAGTAGAATATAACAAACCAACTACTACACCACCTTTCAAATATCAAATAATCTTGTATGTAGCTGCCATGTGATGATCACAAGGATGTGTCAAGAACTATCATTATTTGTTTAATGCAAAATTGATGTCTAGTCGTTTGATGCACATATAAAGCAAATGACTAGTCAATCTTCTATAAGGCTTATGATAAAATAAAAAAAAAGAGCATTACCCTCTTGATGCAGTTGCACATTAGCATGCATTGGTGTTGAACAAGGTTTACAACTAACCGAACATGTGTCGGTCAAGAGATTCCATATATATTTTTTTTGACAAATAGAAATACCCTTAGGGCCTGTTTGGTAGGTCATATAAGGCCCATATTAGATAATAATAGGGGCTTAATATAGTGTTTGGTTGCATATATAATTAACATGGAGGCCCGGTTATATAACTCGGCCCGTCAGTATTTCACCTTTTAAACCCATATAACAATACTTAGCTCATCCCCATATAACAATACCTAGACCATACTACCCAACTTTACCCTCCCCCCTTTTCTCTCTCTCTCTCTCTCTCTCTCACAGCAAGAAGCAGCCCGCCGCCATGGGAGAAGCTTGGAGATGCTCGCCGCCATAGCTGCCAGATGCCCGCCGCAGAAGAAGACAACGACGATGATGCAATTTTCATTGTCGAATCGCCAACGACCGTCTTCTCCACCGCCGGATTTTCAACGAGAACCCGTCGGGTTCTAGAGAGAGATAGAGAGCCACCACCATCATCGACCAATTAACGATTTGAGATAATATGGAATCTCGTTCTAAAGCGAATGGAATTTCTTCCCCAAAATTATTCTCTTTGAAGAATTTCACTTCTTTTTGAAACCTAGAAATCGAATTGTATTTATTCTACTTCTATTTTCAATTCACAATTGTTGATATTCCAATTCTCGTTTCTTGAGTTGTACTCCGTAGTTTCTAATCGAAAATACTTTGGATGATCAAGAAGATTTTTTTTTAATTTTAAAAAGAAGATATTACAAGCATTGGCTGTGAATACCAAGGGCAAAACTAGTTAGGAAAAATGTCTTTAAATACACTACCTTTTGTTAAATTTTGGTTTTGCATACAATCTTTAAAATTTGACTATAAATAGATAACCTTTTATTGAGAATGATATGCTACTCACCTCCCGTGAGCACCGTTCGTGAGCACCTATCGTCGTTTGTTCACTTTAATATTATTTTGTTCAATTTTTTCGATTGTTTTATATTCTAATACATTATAAATTAGTATTGAAATAGTCAAACCTACAAAACGTATAAAAATCGACACTCGATTTGTTATATTATTCATTTTTTAAAGTTTGATGGAACAAATAACAAATCGAGTGTCGATTTTTATATATTTTGTAGGTTTAATGATTTCAATATTAATTTTTAAAGTATTAGAATATAAAATAATAAAAACATCAAACAGAATAATGCTAAAGTGAGCAAATGGCGATAGGTGCTCACGAATAGTGCTCACAGGAGGTGAGTAGCATATCATTCACCTCCTTTAATTTGTGTCGATTTTTCTATAATTTCGTGAATTTATGTTGATATGAAAATCAAAAGTTGAATTTATTGAATGCATGTCATTTATGTATGTGAACAAATTAGAATCAGACTCATCGTTCAACGAATCCAATCTTTTTATTAGCACAGAATTTGAGGAAATTGAAAAAAAAAAAATTAAAAAAAAATGAAAAGTTATACTCCGTAATCCGTACATTAATAGAGGGCAATTATCCCAACTAAATTACACTAAATTACACGAGTATGCGAATACGAGTACATCCGATATTCCGAACGAGCTAGAGAGAGAGAGACGGATTGCCAACCACCATCCCAGTCGTCAGTGCAGCTGTGCAAGCCGGAGCCAATCAATCGACGACCCAATTTCATTTCTGAATCAATGACGGAATTTTTTTAAATATATTTAAATCGAAATTTTTATTACTCTTAAAAAAATTTCCATTGCGCACGCAAAACGAAAATCTGAAAAAAAGCAGCAAGCCTAGATGCTGAAACCTCCCTATCCTGCACAAAAATGCGCACCTCCAACTCGCCGCAGCAGCCCCCACCACCGCCCGACACTGCCTCCACCGCCGAGGAGGCAGCGGAGGGCCGGCTGCGGGAGGCAGAGCAGCGGCTGAAGGAGGCCATCGAAGAGCTGCAGCGCCGCCAGCGGGGACCACCGGGAGCCATCCACCCTCCCTGCGATCACGCCGACGAGTCGTGCGTCGCGCATGCCGTCGGCAACCTGTGCCAGAGCTTCCTGCTCTCCTACGGAATTCGCGTCGGCATCGGAATTCTCCTCCGCGCCTTTAAGCTCGCTCGCCTCAAGTCCTATTCCTCGCTCCTCGATATTAAGGTTTTTGCGATACTGCCTCTTATCTTCTTATTCAAGAATGAATTGCGATCATGATGTTATTCTTAGATTATACCCCTGATTTTGTGGATAAATGATGCCGGAGGGGGCAATGATATTGGCAGCGTAATTAAATTGCTCTTTTGGTCCAGTTAAATTAGGTTAACTAGGTAGTTGATGAGCCTGTTGCATCTGTTATTGAATTTCTTTGACTCATCGATGAATTTGGCAAAAGATTTAATCGCTGGAATTGCTGCATTTATATAACCATAAATATATATATATATATCAGCACAACCTAGGATATCTGATGAAGATGAAAAGTTGATGAGAATTTCGAAAAGGTCATGGGTAGTGTTCGTCGAGTGGAGAGGATGAGTACTTTTTAGTTCTTTTAAGATGGAGATTTCTTAGTAAGTGGTTATTGGTTACTTATCATAACGATTTTCACACCTGTTTTTCTCAGCTGAGTATGCTCTTATCTTTTGGATGTTTATCTTGACCTGAAAATAATTAGTCCTAGAAGTTCTAGCAACGTGACTTTCTAAATCAACAAAGTTTGAGAACTTTCCTCTCCTCTTAATACAGTATTTACTGCTTCAACTTGTTCTCTTGTTTTTTTGCTGTTGGTTAGGGTGTTCTCGTTGTGATACTACGCAGTTCATATTCAGTGCTATCGAATTTTAAATGTCTGCATACTGTGCTAAAGGGTTAGTTTCTTCAATCTGCTTTCAAATTCATATTTGTTAAATAAAGATGTGCTAAGAGAAATGATACCCATGAAGTAACTTTTGGCAGTTAAGTGTAACCACAAATTCTTTTGACCTGGTCTTAGAGACAGATAAAAGTGGAAATAAGGCTATTGCCATTAACACTCTTGCAATAAGATAGCTGGACAAAGCCTTCCAAAATAGCTGGAAATAAGGCTATTGCCATTAACACTCTTGCCATTAACATTTTTGTAAGGCTAATAGCTGGACAAAGCCTTCCAAAATAGGATATTTTCTATGCTCAAGCAAATTACCATTAGCTTGTCCGTGGTATAGGCCTCCTTTCAGACAAGGATGGTAATCCTGGAGATCTATTTGGTACACAGCAACATCATCTATTGATTTGATCTCTGCTATCTCTCATGTGGCACTATCTGATACTTCCCTTGACGTACTCCCAAACTTCTACTATTTCTCCTCCATTAAATTTCCTATGATATTACTTTCCCTGAAGTTTGGTATATCTTTTCTACTTATGGAAATTCCAAGAGAAAGCATGAATTAAAATAATAGTGAAAGATGGTTAACAATTCTAATGTTCTTAGACTACATGAGTGCTCTAGCCCACCCCTGTAAGCAATGCCACACAATGTCTAAATAGTATGTCAACAACAACTAGGAACAAGCTAATAGTCTTCTTGTTGATGCACCAACCCCTGCCCCTCATCCTCTGGGCCTTTTGTGGTAATGTATGGTCAATGGATTTCATGACTTGATAGAACATGTATTACAAGAGATCACTGATCTTTTCATCAACCTTGAATATAATTGCAGCAACTCGTATCAGAGAAAGACCTTATAGTGAGAGAAGAAGCATGTCGAATTGGCTTGCTTTTTGGGGGATTCACCGGTTCTTACCATGCTCTGAGGTGTTTACTTAGAAAGCTGAGGAAGAAAGAGACTCCAGTAAATGCGTGAGTGAACAAAAAATGTCATTTGCCATTTATTTATGTGTTATTCTAATTACCTTTTTCTTCTTGTGTCTTGATTCTATCCTTCAGCATGTAATACTTGAATTGATTTTAACTATTAGTTTGATATATAATTTCTTAAGATTAATTTTTACTTCATGACTTATCCAATTCCATTTAGATGACTTTGTTAAAGGTGATGATGGAACAGAATTTTAGCAGGTGCAGTCTCTGGTTTATCTATTTTAGCATTACATGATTCCAGCAGAAGGCGCACACTTTCTTTATATCTTTTGGCTAGGCTTGCTCAGGTACCAGTACCATGTATCTCATGATGTTTTTGCTGACTGGCGTGATGTCGTATCACTCCTTTGTTCATCTACTCTAATTTGTTGAATTATTTAATCAGTGTGCCTATAATTCGGCTAAATCTAAAAACAAATTCCACCTCTGGGGAAGTCATTGGAACCATGGGGACACGCTGCTCTTCGCAATAGCTTGTGCGCAGGTAATTTACAGACATAAATTAAATTCTAACAAACGTTTTCTTAGTGCATGTGTTTCTCTTAGATGTAGTCTTTCACTCTTTGGTTTTTTTTTTTTTTTTATCGGAACTTTAGTATGGTTGATGATTGCCTACAATAACTTACTTTTCCATTATATTTTTATAAAACATGGAACTTGTAGTTCAGAATCCTCATATATGCTAACTCTGATGTTTGCTATCAGTTTCTTTTTTAATATTTATCTCCTCTATTTTTACTTTGTGTACTCATGCGACTTTTGTTACATTCTTTATCTAATTATTAGAATGTTTCAGGTTATGTACTCCTTTGTTATGCGCCCTGAGAGCTTGCCAAAATCATATCAAGATTTTATTCAGAAAACAGGGCCGGTTGCGGCTCCAGTCTACAAGGCTGTGAGGGACTGCTGTAGAGGCTCGCCAGTAGATGTTGCTTCATTATCTGCTTACCTGTCTGGCAGGACATCCAATGATGTGAAATTGGATAAGTTTCCCGACATCATACCATGCACGGTCATTCATCCTGATACAAAATCATGCTTAGTTCACAATGCGAATGCGGCGAAGGCTACTTTCAGGAAAACATTTCCTTTGTATTTCTCTTTGACTTTTGTCCCGTTTGTTGTTCTGCGCCTGCAAAAGGTACTTCTAAAAGTTGTTGAATGATCTCTGCAAGTTTAAACATGATTTTTTCTTAAAAAATTACAGTACTTATTACTACTAAAGTGCAACAGTGTAAATGTGTACTTGGGCCAAAAGCAAATAATGATTAACTGATACCATTTTGATGGATGGAAGGACTGTAAGATCCAGAAATAGTACACACACAATATTTGTGCTTCAGCAGATAGTTTGCATTATCAACTATCCATAATTTTCAGAATGATAGTTTTCATCTCAATAATATACCTTAATTTTTTTTATAGTACCTATGAGTTACTTCCATTAATTTCAGTGGTAATTTGGTTAGCTGGAGTGTTTCTTGTGTTTCTTTCATGTACTCTCATTTCCTTGGCACGAAACCGTCTATATTTAGCAATCAGAATTTTTAGGTTGATTGATTTATATTCTTCTTTCATTTTCAATCCCCAGTTCATGGATGAGCCAGTTCGCACCTGTCGGAATGCTGTCACAAATGCTGTTCGCTCGACTTCATTCTTGTCCGCTTTTGTTGGTATTTTTCAGGTATTTTTTCCTTGTACATTTATATGTATCTATACCCATTCATAATTTGTACTGATTTGATCTCCCTGAAACAAAAAAGGGAGTTATATGTTTACATAGAAAAGTGGCATTGAAGGACCACAAGCTCCTTTATTGGCTTGCAGGAGGGCTATCTGCCCTCTCTGTATTATTGGAGAAGAAAGCTAGACGTGGGGAACTGGCCTTGTATGTTCTTCCAAGAGCCGGAGAATCTTTGTGGTACATTTTGGTGAATCGCCGTTTGCTTCCAGATATAAAAAATGCTGAGGTATGGTCCTTCAGTGAGAGACGTACCTTTAATTCACCAATATAATTTCTAACCTCATTTTTACTCAGCAATTTTGAAATGCCCCTAAAATTTAAAAATGTTTCCCTTGTATGGATTGTAGCAATCATCTCACTTTCTCAGAGTAATTTTTGTTGCCAAGCAACACCTATGATGATATTCTACTGGAAGTGTTTTGTTAGAGCACATGCATTTGTGTTTAAAGGCAGATGAGGACTACGTGAAATTAGTACTCAGCTTCTAAATGTTTTAGTAGAAATGATGACTGGGACCTTACATTTTCTTGTCACGGATATCTGTTTAGAGCCCATTCAAAATTAGGTAAAGAATCTCTTCTGAATTAGATTTGCCATGGCGTATCTCGTTCAGGAATGCTATCTATATGTCCTTGGATAAAAGAGAAAATGTTACGTTCAAAAGAAAATGTTTTTGCACAGTGCATACTTTTTGCAGCTTGCATCTTCTGCCAACGTTGATATGGACAAGGATGTTGAGCTTGTTGTATTATGCCATTAGTCTGCCTTAAAGAATGTTACGTGACTGATCAAAGTCCAAATGAAAGAATTCTCTATTCTAATATTTTAAATTCTGTATCTCATTCTTTCAGGTGGCTTTATTCTGCGCATGTATGGGCGGAATTATGTATTACCTGGAGCACGAACCAGATACGATGGCTCCTTTCCTTAGGGGGCTGATTCGCCGGTTCCTCGCAAGCAGAATAAGCAACCCTGGACCTTCAGCAGGTCGAAGTGCTTCTTACTCGTATCTGCAAACTCTGGATGCCATGAAGAAGCCAGAGGTCCTTGACAAACGAGAGAATGAAACTACCTCTTCTGAAAAGTACAATCTTGAATCGATTCCTGGACTCTGAGCGTCTTTTTTCCGTTGCTCAGCTATTGGTAATCAACCTTGATTCAGTCAATGATTCTTCTAATTCAGATTTGTTTGGCTTCTGTCCAAGCCAAGGAGAGATACCGATGGTTATTTGTTTTGGTATAACATCTGAAAAAATTGATAGTCCGGTCAGTCTACTTGAGTGAGTTGTTGAGTTGAATGTTAACGGGATTGTTATTCTTATAGTGAAAGATGGAAGGGAAAAGTTGAGGATGGGCATGTGTCATGTAAATTATATCTATAACGCGTATATCTTGTTGTGTTTAAATTTATGACTAAAGTAGATATAGAAATCTGGGGATTTCTTCAAATAAGAAAATGTGCCATTAGAATTTTGAGCTAGCTGTAAATGGAAACTAAGTTTCCACCTTATTCTGTGCGAAGATTTTGTCTTCCAATTAGAGTACTCTTGTTGAGCTTGAAATAAAGCACATCCCTTTTTTGCTTCCGCTAGAGGGAATTTTTCTTCTTCCACTCATTCTTCTCTTCATGCGTATGCCTCCGATGCAAAGAGTTGAATTTTGAGCAGTACTTGTTATGGTCGCTTTATTTTCACAGAGCAGTTGTGCGCGTTGGACGTTTGCTACTATGCCTCAGCAACAAGCTCAACTCCTATGCCGTCTATCACCTCTTCTTATGATCATAGCTCTTTCATGCCCAAAAGTGCCTCTATTCTACCCTGCACTCCTTATCCTCTGCATGTTTCCATCCAGACAGAAATAAAAGAAAATGGCACGACTCTCTAAAAATAGATATAAAAGCACAAAAGTGGGCACCCTTCATATCATCCCCATGCACCACCCCAGAATCGTTTCAGTACCAACACTCACTGCTGCAAAAACAATTATTTTCACTTTCTTTTATTCATACGATGCACTTTCTCACAACTATAAAATTATTTAGGTATCGTGATCTCAATTTTATTTTGAGATTTTTGATACACGTATCTCTATTATTTTGGCCCCACCCATATATAGAGAATAATTTTTCTTACTAAATTACCATTTTTACAAGCAAAAGAACGTTATTTTCATTAATAATTAGATTGCTGAGTTAATCAATGGTTCACGATGGTTGCTAGAATTTGGTCAAAATTTATATATATTTTAGGCCAATTAACCCTTGTAATAAACATAACAATGAAACACAACTCAATTAGTGAGATATTTTCTCCCAACCAATTGATCGAGGGCTCGAGCCATCTCAAGTGCAGGTGTGTTAGCATGTATATGCTATACTAATAATAAAAAGCATAAATTTACCGAAAAAAGGAAAAAAGAAATAAAGGAAAAAGAAAAAAGGAATATAACTGCACACCTCCACAAAATTACGTAGAAACCATAGTTAGAACCACCAAACCATAGGGTATAAAGGTGCAGTTCAACAAGCTAAATTGTTTTTAATATTAACCACCACTATATTCCGTTTGCATTTCATATATTTGTATCCGACGAGCTTTGTAAGCAAACTCACAAGTTAGAGTCTCCATCTTTCAGTTTATCAAGAATCAAGATAATTTGGTTAGGGGCAACATGAGGCGGTGAAAGGATTCACGTTTAGCATCTTAATTCATCAAACAAATCAGTCGAAAGGGTCGATCCTTGGATCGTGCTCACTTGCCATAGCCATTCCCGTGCATAGACAAGTAGGGCACATCACCTGCAACACAGATACGTGAGGAAAAAATTAATGCATTCAGTATGTTACCATGTCAGGAAAGGGAGAAATGTAACAGTGGACATGCATCGAACTTCGTTTAAAAATAACTTGAACTGATGATCATATACTTTTGTGATGTTATGGTTAAATAATACAATCTGTAACGATTGCTAGTTAGATTCACCGTGACTAGTCATGAAGCAAAGTTCTTGCATGAACATTCACCTCCTTTGATAACCCATTCACACTTCAAACATCAAATATAAAAAAAGATAATATAAGGGATTATCAAACCAAAAAAATTTCATGTCTTGTCAGTCATGACCTTAAACCAGATATTTGCTGAGATGGACATCAATCGATGATGGGGATAATCTAACAAAATAAAGCAGATGGACTAACCTTCAGTGTAGCTTCTAGTTGCATACTAAGATTATAAAAATTGAATTCAACTTAATAAGATTGTTTGGTCAAGAATGTGAACCCTTTAGCCTTTTACCCTTTTGTCCAATCTGTATTGTTCAATAATTCCATTTACCCTGATCACATAATTAGGCCTTCGCGTCCATGAGAAAAGAAGGAATATCAGAGCAAACTGAAGCAATGAACACTACCTTTCCTGCTCCGGAACAATTTGAACACCTCTCTGTCTTAGGTGGTGACAATGGCTGATCCCCACCATTCAGTGTTGAGACTGGTTCGATAAGAACAAGGGACCCAGTACTTGAACAACGAGCACATGCAAGATATCCTGTAAGAGAACAAGTATCATAAGCACCAACGTGTATCTCAAGTTTAAGTAGCTAGTTTAAATATTAAAAGAAAACTAGGATACCAGCCTATAGTAGAACAAAGTACTTTGTGAAAATACATGTATCTGGCAGCCAAACTACTACCAAAACAGACACACACAAAAAAACAGAAGTCCATTCATTAAAAATAAAACGTAATTCTTGCGTATTCAGGGGCCATCTAAGTCTTCTCTGGATCTTTCAATTGTTTTTGGGGTTCTCACTTAGAGTGATAGCGTAGATGCATACAATTATTTCAGTAGAATCCGCCATATACATAGAATTTAAAAAATTTGAGCTAGTTTGATCATGTAATCCTTCAAAAATACTCAAAAATCTTATTACGTAGTCCTAGATACAAGACCAAAATTAGAATTTTGTCCAGATGTATGTAACATAATCAATAGATGCTGAGCATCTATTTATTACCTGTACCAAGACAGTACTTGCATCTCTTATGCTCCTGCTGCTTCACATTGTTAATCTCCACCACCATCAAAGCAGATATTACTCCAACTGCGCCACCCGAGAAAGAAGCCACAATGGGGTCAACTTCACTGCAATGTCATAAAGATAACTCTCTCAGTAAGAAGGGAAGGCAAGCTTCGACTTCCAATATTAACAGCACAATACATGAACCACTAACAGTAAGAAGAAAAATCTCTAGTTAATAACATCCCTTTGATCAGTAGATTACTACACTAGTGCAGTGGCTAAATAAAAAACAAAACTGTATGCCTTCAATAGGAATTCACACGACAAATGCGGGCACATTGTCTACTTAATATCTTCTCCAACATTGGACTTAACAAACAAATCCAGAAACAAATAGTTACAAGAACATAATACTGAATCAATGATGTCCTGATGATTTATTACAATGAAGTTACTAGCACAAACATACTAGACAAAAGTGTCCATTTCATGGTGTAATAATTTTTAAACCTTAGCATGGATGAATTGACAGAATTAATAGTCCTATGTTTCTTTTCTTTCATTGAAATTATCATGCAGGTAGGCTCATTGACCAGCTTAGATGATCATACAGCTAATAACTACTGAAGAAATCTAGTAAGAAGAACAAAAGCAAACCATAGAGTATGCACTGGATCATCTAAAACTTGGTCAGGTGATAGAGAATCCCAAAACATACCTCAATTGCATTGGGAGATGCATATTACTGATGAAATCACTGTATGAAGTCCCTCCTATTCCAAGTTTTAGCTCAAGCTGAAAATATGCATCAAAAGGAATTACAAAGATTTGAAGCCATTCAGACTTTTGACGAACCCTATCCAATACACGGGGAAAGAATAAGAATCGTACAATAGGGGCTGTAGCCTGCTAAGTGATCCTGAAACTTGTTTTCTGGTTTCCGTATTGTATTACACAAAAGTGGAAAATGAATCAAGATATTCGCATAAAACTTACAATGAATTTTACTATCAGAAGAAACTAATTGAAGGCAATAGTAGGACAAAATTTGTTCCAAATACAAAGAAAACAACAAGCTTGATTGAAATAAGACTAAACTGTGAACATTATAGCAATTTTATGCAGAAATGAAGTATAGATTAAAATGCTTTGGAATGCTTAGAGAAAAGAATCTACATGGAAATATAGAAGTTAACGATTCAAGAATTATCGAACTACTTAAACATCTATGACCAGCCTTCCTTTTTAGCTCAGGTAGTTGGGTTTTTCTACAGTTTTGATCTCGAAAGTATCATCTTTGAAATACTGAAATTTCATACTCATGCAAGAATGAGACTTCTAAAATATTTTCTTCAGGCACAAGACCAGCCAGAAGATCAGAAAAAATAAACAGAAAAATCAGAGGGAGAGTATTCCATGAATGCTCTACTGTTGTAGAACTTACAGTGGGTGCTAGAAGTCCACCAAAAAGCATGATTCCCGCAATAAGAGAAAAGCAAGTAGCATAGTACTGCTTAAGGTTCGTGGAGTTCTGCACAGAAGATACTAATCAAATAATGTAATATGACAGGCTAGGGCAATGCCGAATAATGTCATAGAAAGGCATTTACCAGAGGAGGCAAAAAAGGAATGAAAGATGGGAAGTTTGGAAGTTCATTCTCTTCCTCTTCTATTACAATTCCAAGCTCCGCGTTCTTAATTCTTTGCTGTATCCTAAGCCGACGTACCTATCGATTTTATCATAGCATCACAGAATACATCAAAGCTTCAAACAGAAAAGGAAATAACGGATATGAGATTCTAAAATTCAACAAAACGAATTGCAGTTTTTTTACTAAACATCAATTTCTCAATTAAAGATAAAGTAAAATCAATCTGTCAAAGTCTATAATTTTTTTTTTTTTGAAAAACAGAAACTACCAAATTTCTGCAGATTGAAGAAGACTGACCTCTTCCATTAACAAAAATATTTTATTTCTTCGACTTCGGATGTTATCCTGAATCTCCTGTGATTCCATTTTTGCAAAATCCTGAACCGTCTCAGGCCCTTCTATTATACAAAACCTGCATCAAAGACCAGCAAATATCAATCAGTAAAAAAAAAACAGAAAAAGAAGAAATTCCATAAACAAAGGGGGAAAATAATCTGTGACCCTTGCGGAACGGAATTCTTATCATCGGATGAAGAGAAAGAGGAGGCGCCGGCGTCCGACGCCTTGGTCGGCCATTTCACGGTGGGATGGAGCTTTCTGTGGAGGTATGGCCTCGATCCCGACGAATCAAACGGCGTCGTAGAGTGAGAAACAGCTAGAATTCGACCGGCGCATAGCATATTCTTTATGAAGGAATTAAAGGAGATCAGGGTTTTGGAGAATGGCGACAAGGGGGCATCGGAGGTGGGAGGTACTCTCAACTCTCAAGTGGTGAGTATTTCTCAATGTTGGTTGGAACTTAAAATATTTCCCACCAGATTATAAAAATGTGCCACGTGTATGACGTCGGATGACCAACTTGTTCATTAATTATTAATTGCTTGCTTCATGGACTCGTGGCGTAGTTTTTTACTACCGTAAATTATGTATGAGCACTTGAGCATATTATAGGGCAGCAAATGAGCGAGTCGAGTCTAAAAGTTTGGTTGTTCGAATTCGACTCGAGCTTTAACTTTGAGTTCGAGTTCGGCTCGATTTATAATTTTTGAGTTTGAGTTCGGCTCAATAAATATTCGGCAAATAGTTCAACTCGAGTTCAAGCTTGAACTTGGCTTGTGAAAAACTCAAATTTTATTTAAATTATATTCAACTACACAAAACTATGAAACTCAAGCTCTAATTTTGAGCTCGTTTAACAGAAATAAAAAACATAAGTTCAAACAAGAAGCATACAAAAATAAAATATAATTCACAAAGAAGCATTTAAAATGTTATTAGTTCATATCTTTTTTTTCTCAATAAAATGCTAATGCTCGATTAGGGTTCGATTATAAGCTCACGAACAAGCTCGATTATATACGAGTCGAACATGTTCGCAAATAAGTCGAGTGCACCTTAATGATCGAGCTTGGCTCGATAATTTTATCGAGCTCGAATTCGGGCTCGAGCTCGATTCAATTGTTAACGAGTTCTAATTCAGATGAACCTTTTTTGAGCCGATCGCCCGAAGTAGTTGTTGAGTAATTTGGCTCTTTTGCAGCCCTAAGCAAAAATATTTCAAAATATAATTGAGGGCAAGAGTTATTACGGCTAATGGTGTTTAGGGAATTTTACTTTATTTTCTTTTGCTTCCCTCCGCTTCACTTCACTTCACTTCTCTTGTCTTCGCGAACGATCCTCTTATACAGCAGCAAAGCAAATCCTTGTCAATCTGCGAATGTGATGGAGACTCTGCAAGCACCACCGTCTCCGTCGCCGTCGCTCGCAGATGTTGTCAAGTTATTGAAAGGAAACACCGATTCTCAGCGGCTAGCCGGCCTTCTTTTAGTCACCAAATTCTGCGACAAAGAAGATAAACCTACTATCCTCACTGTATACGACGCCATCGGCTCCACTTTTCTCCACCGCCTATTGCTCACCGGTATCTCCGCCGCCCTTTTCCGTTTTTTTTTTAAATAGCTGCGTTCGTTTTCTCAATATAATTTTTGTCGCAGGAATGGGGAAAGGAGGCGGCGGGGCTAATATTGGTAACGCCGACCGCTACGCTTACTTGCAGCTCGCTGTCACCATCCTCGCTGCTTTTGCCCGAATTCCCGAGCTTGCTGTTACTCATGAAATGCTCTCTGAAATCCCCCTTGTTTTGGAGGTTCTGCATAACCAGTATGTAACTTTATTCTTACTTTCGCCTTCTTTTCCTCATCTCGTGACATTAATGGATAGATAATTCTATTTGTGTATGTGTACTGCCCTTGCTGTTTGGGCCATTTTCACATTCATAACATTTGAGTATTCATCTGCTATACCTACACTCATCAAGTATAAAGTAGTATGCATTTTGTTGCATGAGTGCCTGAGTTCTATATCACTTAATTAACTCTTACAAGCACGTTTATCACAATGAAGTTTCAAAGCTACAAAATGTATTACAATTTTGGGGATCTTCTTCTCTGCGCCATTGTTTGTAAACTGCATTACACTTTGTGGTTGTAGAACTTGATCTTGCGTGGTTGTTTCTGAACTTTTTTTTTTTTCTTCTTCTTCTTGAATTTCAGATCTGATTTGTCTCTCATTGAGCAGTGCTTTGAATTTGTATTTCTGGTGGCTACTGCTCAGGAAGATGGAGCTACAACTTTCTATAGCTCAGGAGGCATGAATGTTTTGGCATCTCAAATGTCTGCATTACCAGACGGTAAGCAGATTAAACCTGATTCGGATCTTCTATTGCATTTCTGTGTTGCAGCACTGAAATGCAATAAAGAATCCGTGTTGCTTTGAATCTTTTAAGAGGGCTCGGCTATGGTCTGATCCTCAATCAATTTGTGAATATATGTGAGGTTTTTCAAGCTGTCTCATGCTAATTGTGTTGCAGGTTCCCATGTGATGGAGCTTGCCATGAAACTTGTGCAGTTCATCATATCCAAGCTGCCTGCTGAAAAAGTGTATTCAGATCATCCAATAGAGATATCTGAGATGGTGATTTTATGTTCTCCTCAACATACCTAGGATATGTTTGCAGATGATACTCAACTTTGAGTTATCCTTTGTTTTATCTAATCGAAGATCTTGTCTACTCTTTCTTACAGGTGTCTGCAATAGCAAAACAGTTTGCCCGGCTACACAATGCCTTGAAATTCGAAGCACTTCATCTCCTTTCGGCACTGTTATCTTCGAATTACTCGGTATGGATGTTTTATTACATTCTAGCAAACTTTATACTCTCTTTAGTAATGTAGCCTCCTCTGTAGATGAGGCATGGTCTCTTATTTATGGAAGAAAGTTCTCTTTGTCCCTGTGATTTCAACAATTTTTCCTCTGTGTTAGTTGCTGTGGATGTTTTACATTTGATAATCTTCGATTAGGAGGAAATGTTTTCTCAATTTTTGTTATAACTATTGTAGCCACTGAAGATATCCTCTTAACATGTTCAATTGTTCAGAAGTTACATACCGTCCTTGTTATCTATATATTTTAAATCTGGAGTTTGACCTATCAACTTATTATGAATTAGGCTTATGCACAAGAATTGCATATATTGGGATTTGATTTCTTTCTAAAACAATGTTATCCATCGTCAGACCTTTTGTAAATCTCACTGTAGTTTTGTCAGACATCATAACCTATGTCCTACTTGTATACAAAACCGTTATTATTCTCCTGTTATTTGTGGTCTCAGTGTATGTCCATCAATCTTGGACTGCTAATGTACATGGTGGTTGTAAGCAAAATTTGTTTTATACTGCCAGCATATTCTAGGAAGTCTTAGACTAGTTACTGCATTCAATTTTATTGTAACCTCTGATCCTCCATCATCCGAGGCCCTTACGTTGAATGTTATCCTGATTCATTACCTGAATTTCAGGGAGTGTTATTTTCAGCTTTACAGTCATTAATGAGCGATGGTTGGTCAGCTAATATCCGAGCTGGTGTTATGGATGTTTTACAGAATCGAGTGGGTAAGTATGACTCAACATTAGCATCTCACATTAGTGAAAAACCATTATATCCAACCAGAAGCAGAGTCACATAACTGCCGGTAGTAGTTTTTGAGGCTTATCTGTTCTGATCTGCAGGTCCTGCTGAGAAACTTCATGCTCTTCTTCTTGCTCAACATGCCATATCCATCGTTGGCAAGGAATGGCTAATTGCACCACCTGACTTACCTGATGGACATGGTTCTCTCCCTTCTGACCGGTCAGTGTTGAAAGTGGGCTTTAGTTTCCATTTTATTTTTCTTCATCACTTTTGTCACCTTAGTTTCCATTAGCATAACCTTTGTTGTTTATCCTTGTCCCATCCTTTTCCAGATGCATACTGCTTGTTTTGGAGTCATCTAGGGTTGAGATTGCTGTTCTCTTAAATGAACTAGCGTACCTAAAATATGAATCTCCTAAGCATTCGACTCCAAATTCTGAATCCTTTCCTGAAACACTAAGGAATCTCGGTGTTGCCTTTGCTTTGGTGGAAAGGATTATCAAACTCATCTCAGAATTTGACGAAAAAGACGGTATGTAATGATTTTTATTCTAAGGCCTCTGTTGTTGACATGCTATTGTTGTGGGGTTGCGGCATATCATTCTTATATATACACATATTACTCCCTCCGCCCCCCAAATGTGTGTTAAATTTAAAACGGCACTTGTTTTAAGAAAAAAACTGATAAAGTTGTTGGTAGTGATCGAAGGTTCCCACTTATGTGAGTATTTTTTATTTTAGTTAATAACACATATTTGGGGAATGATACACACACATATATATATATGAAAGGATGAGCCTGAAAAACTGACAACACTATTCTGTTTGTTTGGAGTTAGTACGCATCTTAGGTTATTTGAGAAACACAATCTTTTAGAGATGCATCTTATACAAAAATTTAGACACGTAGATTACTGAATTGGGATTGTGATAAATTATCTTAGGGAACTCATTTGTACTGCTCGGTTTGTGGCAGAATTCTAAAACACATTATGGTTTCATTTGACCCCATTATAAAGACTGTACCAAATAACATATATGTTGCATAAATTTGTTTACCTGTTGCAACTCAATAAATAACATATTTCTACTAAACAATGTTTTTTTGACATTTACCTGACAATGAAAATTGTTTGCAGAATCAAAATCAGATCCAATAATTGATGACAGCACTTTGGTCAAGATGATTGGCGGGCTCAATGAGACAATTGGAGTGGTCCTTGATTATTTGCAAGATGCAAAGGCAAGAGTATATCTTTGAATAAGCAATAATGTTAAACTCAAATTATCACTTTGGAATCATGTTTTCTGCAGGATCATGGAGATAGAAAAGGGGATGACCTTTTAGCTTCTGTTAGAGTGGTTGGAAGGTATTTTTATGAGCCTCCTTAGCAGTCCTTACCTCTTCCAGTTTCAGTAGCACTGTGTTTTAGTTAAACGATAGTAACTTTGCTGTTGGAATCTCTGATTTCTACTCTACATGTTTTTGTATGGAAATTTGACTATGCCTTCAAAGACTCATGATTTGCAGAAAAAATGTGTACTTACTTTTAATGAATGTTTTCTCATGAAGGAGATAAATCTTAGGGCATGCATAAGGCATAACAATCTCAAAGCTGCTACTCAAGGAAACAAGTTATGAACTAAGTTAGTCCGACTAACAATTTACCAATGCTTCCATATTTAAGATAGGCCGACTGCTCTTAATTTGCGGACCTCATAAGGATTTAGCTAATGGAAGAGATTTTTCCTGTTTTTTTTATTTTTTTAAATTATACTTACATAGTGGACGGCCTATGTGCTTGATTGTAACTTAATTGGATGATTAGGTGGAAACTAAACTTGTGATAATATCTGATATTTGTGATTTCACTGTTGTGTCAGCTATCTGGCAGAAGCGCCTTCTGCATGCAATGAGAAGGTCAAGGAACTTCTTGGTTATCTGTTATCAGTTGAAGGGGAGGATGAATCTAGGTTTGACCGACCTCATAAGTCAACACATAAATCAATAAATCTTCAGGCTTTCTACATTGTATTGACTAACCTACTGATGTGTTTTGAAATGCCAGTCCTTTTCAATCTATCTCTTTCTTGCTTCCCATGTTGTGTCAAATAACGATGGAGCACGATGGATGTAGACTGTTCGCCTCTACTGGGGCTTTTGGAGCTGTAAGTTACTGCTCAACTATATATATTTTGTTTGTCTCTAGTTGATTTCCTTGAGTTTATGTCAAATCACTTATGTATTCTTCTTGTTGACATTGTTGATTTGTTCTTTACGTTTATAGTTATGAACACAAGTTAGGTACACAAATATGGTTCAATATAGTAGTTTAGCATCTCAACAATCTACCTTCTTTGGGATTCCTTATTTATGCACTACCCTGAGCTACTTTTACTCACTCCCCTGACAGGTTGTTGGCTTCCTTATTTCGTTTATTGATTCAAGTGATTCTAGCAATGGCAATATTTCTACTATTTTATTGGCATGCGATACCATCTTGACTTTTCTTTTAAAGGTACGACTTATTCTATGCTTCAATTTTGAACATTGAGAAATCAAAGTAAATGTAGTAACTCTTTGATTTTTATGCCATACATAGAGAAAGCAAGTTCGTTTTACCCTGGAGAATTCTTGTTCAGTCAAGCTTTTGCAGGCACTGTTGCGTTGGACAGGTAGCTTTTTTTACCATAATATCTTAAGCCATCGTGTTTTTCTTGTTACAAGTTAGTAAAATTGACTTGTTCTTTTGATCAGTGTCATAAATAAATTTTGCCTTAGCATGTAATTTCAGTGGTGTGTATGCTCCGTATTCATGAGTTGGACATAATAAAATGCGAAGAATGCTATAAGGATAGAAGAGAAATCAACACAGATTGAGGCAAATCAACAATTTTAAACTAAATGCACTCTTTGTTGGGTGGTACACATGAATGGAACGTTATGAAGAAAAAATATGGATACTGAGCAATCATGTATTGTGATGTGCTGAGCTGGTTTTAAAATTTAAAACAATATGAGTGTCGCATTGCTTCCTCCCAATAGGCATCAAAAAAATATCTACACTAACCTTATCCTGGATACTAGTGCAGCATATTATACATATATATGTTTCACATGCTTTACTACTTCTGTCCATTATTTTGTTCACTCACGGAAATTTATAGTATCACTACATGATTTTGCAGAGGACTCGAGTGATCTATCTATCATTATGATGGCATCTACCATATGCTCATTAATACTTGATTCAACTTCAGAGGAAGCTCTTCTGCGCTATCCAGAATTCAATGCTGATGATCTCATTGCTCTTTCCCAGCTCATGAAAAAAAGTCTGGTTTCATGTGGTCAGGTAATGTTCTTTGTTCTGTTGGCTTAGATTTGGGAAATGTGGATGGATTCTAAAATGCTCAGCCTCAGTGATCAAAATATGGATTATTTGCTCCATGCAAGATGGATAATCATTCATCTGTTAACTTATATGTGCTTAGAGGTAATGCAATGCAAGATGAACCACGAGTAGTACAACACGTGGTTTTTTTGCCATTTAAAGCATTTTTTAAGATCTGCTACTGCAGCTTAGATTAAATGGTGGTATGCTCGTCATTAAGAACTTACGATTTAGCAGGATCTCGGGTTATGTAAATTGTGATTATGCATCCTACCATACCAAATCTTTCTTTAATTACCTTCTTATCAATCATGTAAAACTACAGGATTTGATGCCCAGTGATGGAAACTCGGAGGCGGATCTCCTTGAGATAGTCACCTCAGGTACATAGGATAAGATCAGTTCAGTCTCAGTCTCCCGTGTTATTTGAATTCCGTAGATATGCCTGAATTTGGTGAACAATTGATGTGATGCAGGATATGATTCTTGGGCAGATCGGTTTCCTCATATCAAACAAGTAGTTGGAAGGTGATTGGTTCTTATGGGCTATTATGTTGTAGTATTACACAAGTCTTCTTGAGGACGAGTTTACATAGTTTTTGGACTTAGCTTTAGAAATTGTTAGTTATAGTTGCGGCCTCGTTGTAAATTTGTGTACTAATCATGTCATATATACAAAAGCCTTGCCTCTTTTTTGTTCCAGCAGCAGTTAAAATTCCAATATTTTATCTTGTTTCTTTGAATTTAGTCTAGTCAATACGACAAATTAGTCATATCATCATGTGTAAAGCTATTCCGAAATTTATGTTTATTGGACCTTTGAGTGAGCAGAATGCAAAATCGCCCATCGGACTGAAAAAACGAGATTTTGTCAAAAGGTTGTAAAAGTTATTCCGGAAAGACAACTTAATTTTATGCTTCCAAAGCTTCCTAATAGTGTTTTGGAGTGTAAATTGATAGAATCTAGTTGTGTTGGATTATTGTTGTATGTATTGTAGTTTTTTGCATGAATATTTTATCATCATTTTCACTTCTATGTTTGTGTTTCAAAACTTAATGAAAAGCTCCATGACATGCGTAAAGATGAGCATTTATGAATTAAGCCTATAAAAGTTATCTTAACTTGGTTTATTAGGGCTACTAAACAAGACCTTAACATTCATAGAGTTGATTATTGTCGGATGGATCCTTTTGTCCTAATTTTGGTGTATCAACCATGTTGTAAAACATAATTTATACTTCTTTCGTCCCAATTTAATAGTCTTGAATCTTTTCGGCATGAGATTTTAGGAGAGTGTTTAGAGATAAAGTGTATTGATTGATATGTTAATTCAAATTTCATTATTTTAAAAATAGAGCATCATAGATGCATAAAAACATAGTGATGTTGAATCTTAAATGAAAGATCGTATAAAGACCTTTAATTTGGTATAAAAATCGTAAAAATCGGAGAACAAACGAGCACGTTATGATAGTTTAAACTTTTAGAATTTAAATTATATTGGAATACATGCTGAAAGGTGAGTGGATGATGGGATGATTAATGGGCTAATTTCTTTCTATTTTAGGAAAAGACTATTGAATTGGGACAACCCAATATAATAAACAAGACTATTGAATTGGGACGGAGGGAGTATTAGTTTATATTTTTTATAAAATAAAAAATATTACTATAATATAACAAATCATAATAGATATATTAATATATATACTTTAATTTTGATTTTATCAATCCTAATACTCCCTCCGTCCTACCATATTAGTCTCAGATCATTTCTATTTTCGTCCGTCCCACTTATTAGTCATATTTTCTTATATGGCAAAAAATATTTGACTACAATTAACTCTCTCTCCTTAGAATTGATTATAGTCACATACCCTCATCCCTCTTAGTTATTGTGCTTATCCAAATGGGACTAATACCATGAGACAGAGGGAGTATAACTATTAAAAATAAAATTAAATGCTAAAAATAATTATAAACTCTAAATTGGATTAGTGAACTGTGAACCCTATAAAATATTTATAAAATTAAACTAAATTATTATTTAATTTAAAATTATATTATTGAAGAAAAATACATAAAACTAATAGAAATTAACATTTGAAATACGGTTAAGACATTACAACGGGGACATAGGTTCTCAATTGGTTACTCCCTCTGTACCACTTAAATAGTCCACATTTTCATATTGGTTTGTCCCATATAATAGTCCACTTTCCTAAAAGGGTAAAAGTCTATCTCACAATTAATACTATTTTAAAATTCATTATCTCTACTTGTATTGATCTCTGTGTCAAAACCCAAAAGTAATGTGGACAATTTAGGTGGGACAGATGGAGTAAATATTTTCACGACTGTAAAGATTCTTATTTTATCTTTAAGACATGAAAAACCTGGCAATCTGGAAACCAATGGAATATGGTTAGAGCTGTAAATTTTCAACGAGAAAATAATTAGCCTACTGGTCCGGACCAAAAATATCCGAGCATGATACCAAATTGATCGAACTTGTTTTCGTAAGGTAATTAATGCACGTAGATAAGGAATTAATGAATACGAAAATAGAAGGACACGAGGGATTTACGTGGTTCGATCTATAGATCTATGTCCACGGGCGGAAGAGTATGGATCTTTATTGCTAGTATGAGTAGTGATTACAAGATTGTTCTCCACTCTCAATCTATTCTAAGCCCCTATTTATAGATAGTTACATGGAGTTCGACTATAATACGAATTCTTCTCCTTTTTGGACTCTTTGGCTTGATCTCCTCATTTATGGATAAACACCGAGCTTCTATATCTCTCTTAGAGCTTGAGTTGTAGTCGATGTAGGAGTCTTGGTTGCCTTGGTGATAAAGTCTCATCTTCAATTGGGCCGAGCTGCCTGAGCCGAGCTTAATTGTCGGGACCCAATTATGTTGGTCTGATGCTTTGGGCCTAGGTGCTAGGCCATATCCTATTACATCCCCTCCCCCCCCCCTCAAAAGATGTAGAAGCGAGGGTGTGATTTAGGGGAAATAGCTGAGGTAGGAGTGGTGCTAGTTGCGTTGCCCCGTCAAAAATACAATTGACGAAGTTAATCGCATACTGCCTCGTTAAGACGAGGTCAGTTTGAAGTGCGTTGCCTCGTCAAAAGTAGAATTGACGAAGTCAATCGCGTACTGCCTCGTTAGGACGAGGTCGTTTAGAAGTAGCCTCATCAAAAAATAAAATCGACAAAGTCGATTGCCGAGGACGAACATGAAGTATCAGTTACTTTAATTAATGCGCTGGTTGGAATCTCAATAAAGTAGGGCACGTTGAACATCGTGCTGAATGCGAAAAGGCGGAAGTTATAAAACTTCTTCAATACGCCATTTGCATCACTTTCCCCAAATTTGAATATTTCTTCTAGAATTCCTCTACCACTATTTTCTCGCCGTTCACCGATATCGTCCAAGCCGCCGTAGAAGTTTTATCCACATGACAATCGTCAGTAAGTTATTACTATTTTTTCTTTACCATGGCCTCTTCTTCGAGAGTGGTGATAGCGATAGCGAAACCCTAGATGTGTCCGTCTCGCTACCGGGGTCTCCATCGGCGGCGTCTGTCTCATCACCTTTTATAAATGTTGAGTGTTTTACGGTTGAGTCTGGCGTCCCTATTATCCATAGGGCTCTTTATGCACCCTTAGATAAGGATTTTGGCAATGTGGTTGAACATCCCTCAACTTTGAATGCCTCCATGGTTAGGGATATTGCAAGAAAATACATGTTTCCTCGGTCTGTCCTCCTCGCAGTGCCGGGCCCGAAGGATAGGGCTTGTTCACCTCCGGGAGGTTTTGTGACTGTGTACGAGGACTGCCTAGGTTGTTGTTTCTTGTCTTCTTGTTTTTCTCCCCGTTTAGATTTTATTTTATTATTATTTTTTAGGGGGCAGAATATGCAGTTGCCGAACTGGCAAATTTTATGAATAACGGAGTTGCAAAGTTCCACAAGTTGGCTCGGGTGACTCAGTCTTTGAAGAAGGAGAATGGCGACCTGATAAAGAAGGTCGCCGCGGCCGAGGCTAAGGCCAAGGCTGAAGAGGAAAAAAGGGTGAAGGCGTCTGCCGCGGCTGAAGTGGAGCTGGCCTCGTTGAAGGCCGAAATAGCCGCTCTGAAGGCCGAGGTTGTAGCCAGCAAGAATCATGAGGCCGAAGCTTCAGCCTCCCAAGGCGAAGCTCTCCGCGCCTTTGCGGAGAGACTTTTCCTCTCCGCGAAGTTCTCCGGATTGGCTAATGAGCTAGCCTCCATTCTCAGCATCCCAGTTGCGGCCGAGATCATCGACGACATTGCAGCTGATTACCTGGGGCTGGACAAAGATAAGTATGGGTACAAAGTGTTGCCGCGCGAGGCTTTACTTCGTGTTTATGCAAAGACTTTGACTGAAGGGATGGCTGCTCTTCCAGTGCTGAATTGCCTGACCACCTCCTCTACTGTGCTTACTGCCTCGGACATCTGAGCTTGCTCAGTAGATATGGAGAGGTGATTGAGGGTGTGATCGCCAACCTTGGGACCGAGGTGGATCAGCCGGTGACTGATGAGCCGGCTGATACTGGGGCCAAACCTATTAACAGCGAGGCCGGGCAAACTGTCAGCCGGACCGAGCAGAAGGGGCCACGTCGGGAGAATGAAGCTCCCGGAGGGGTCAGTTGATCCCCTTTTTGTAATAAAACTTTTCTTTTTATAGAGTTTTGTATTACGTCGTTACTAGGACGGCGCTTCCCCATTTGGCCGATGTGGCTTTTAATGAAATTCCAATTTTAATTAAATATCTTTTGTACTTTTGTAGTCTTCGCCCGAACTTTTTGACGCTTCTACATTGGTTAAACAAGTATCCCATTTAACCCGAACTCTTGAATTGAAAGAAACTGAAGTCCTACATTGGAAAGGCCGGGCTGGGCATGTTCAAGACGAGGCCGATGTGAAGCTTACTGCTGCTCAGTTGAAGTTTGACGAGCTTCAAGCTCATTTTTTGGAGCTTGAAGAGAAGTTCGAGATATCGCGGCATGATGCCAAAGTGATCTCTCTGGAGCATGCGGAATATGAGGCTATCATCCACCGAGTTGGTGGATTTACCATATCCGAGACCTACAACAAGGTCAAGGAACTCAAGGGTCGGTGTCGAAGCTACAAATAACAATACGGAAATGACTCCTTGGAGTTTCAGAATCAGGTAGACGAACTCGTGCGAGTGGCAAGCACTTATAAGGTAGTCTTGGATCGCTGCCCGAAGCTGAAGCGACATATTTTGTCGGAGGCTAGGTTTTTGACTTCGGCTGCTCTAACTTGAGGCTTCTTGACCGCACTTCTAGAGAATTTTTGGAAGGTGAATCTTCAAGTTCGGCTAACCTTGATCCTAGGATTGTCGCACATCACTCTCCAGAATTCTATGGTCAAGAGCAGCGGTTGGCGCCTGGACAAGGTCGAGGTTAAGCGAGCCAAAGTATCTGAGGTCGGGGAACTCAGGGGTGACCGAGGTAGAGGTCGAAGCTCAGCTCCCGGACGAGGAAGAGACAGGCTTAGCGTAGATGATATTTTGAATTTTCACTCTGGTAGGGATTTTGCCAGAGATTGGCTTAGCTTTAGTCGGCCTCCAGGCTCCTCGTCTTCGTAATGTAATATTGTACTTTTTCCCTTTTTACATGAAATAAAATGGAAATTTTGTACTTTTATTCAGGCTTTTTATCCTCATTTTTAACTAAGGTAATGTCCCTTCTTTTAAACGAAGACAGGCCTTATATTACTTGTTTTGCTTTAGATAGCTCTCTTCGTTATGAGATGAAGTTCGGCTTTAGGTAGCTCTCCTCGTCACGAGATGGAGTTCGGCTTTAGATAGCTCTCCTCGTCACGAGACGAAATTCAGCTTAAGATAGCCCTCCTCATCACGGGACGAAGTTTGGCTTTAGATAGCTCGTCCTCGTCGTAAGACGAGGTTTAGGCTTTAGATAGCTCACTTCGTCATAAGACGGAGTTTGGCTTTAGATAGCTCGACCTCAGTCATAAGACGAGGTTTAGGCTTTAGATAGCTCACTTCATCATAAGACGAAGTTTGGCTTTATATAGCACGACCTCCTCATAAGACGAGGTTTAGGCTCGTCTTCATTTTAAACAAAGGTAATTCATCCTTGCTTTTAACGAAGGTAGTGCCTCCTTGTTTTAAACAAAGGTAGTTCATCCTTGTTTTTAACTAAGGTAGGCTCAAAGTTCCTTATTTGTCGAATTTATCGATAGGGGTGGTCCCTTACGCGCATTTAAATTTTACTCCAGTTATGGAGTTTATTATCCTTAAAAGGATATTAAATTACCCTCATCAGGGTTTTTAGAATAAAAGAAGTGAGATAATTTACATGAGTGGAAAGAAGATGTGCAAGATGAAATATGCAAGACCAATAACACCTCTTAAAAAAAAGAACTTTATTGACATAAAAACCAAATTTGAAATAAAATAACAGGACGACCTGACTCATGACCTACATGAACTAAATGACTAACCTTACTCCTATCCACCTAAGCAAAGTATCTCTTTAAATGAGAAATATGCCAAGTTCGGGGTATTGGCTCACCAGATAAATGGGCGAGCTTGTATGATCCTTTGTCGAGGACTTCTTCAACTCGGTAAGGTCCTTCCCATGTGGCTTCGAGCTTGCCGAGCTTTTCAGCTTTACTGACCTCGTTATTTCGAAGTACGAGGTCGCCTACTTGGAATTGCTGATACTTCACTCTTTGGTTGTAATACCGAGCTACTTGTTGCTTGTACTTAGCTTCCCTTATGTAGGCTAGCTCTCGCTTTTCTTCCAGCAAATCCAGATTGGTTCGAAGTCCTTCCTCATTGGCTTCGGCTGAGAAGTTAAGTGTGCGATGGCTCGGCAGGCCGATCTCTACCGGGATCACTGCTTCGGTTCCATACACCAAACTATAAGGTGTTTTACCGTTTGAGGTCCTGGGAGTTGTTCGATACGACCATAAGACTTGGGGTAAATTTGCTGCCCAAACTCCTTTGGCTTTGTCGAGGTGAGTTTTAAGTCCCTTGATGATTGTTCGGTTCGTAACTTCGGTCTGGCCATTCGCTTGAGGATGAGCTACCAAAGTGAACTTTTGTTGAATATGAAGCCCTTCGCACCATTCTCTGAATGTCCTGTCTGTGAACTGTATTCCGTTATCCGAAATGTTGATTATCGAGTAATATATTTTTCAAAGGGTAACATAACTACTTAATATATGTTAAACAAGGCCAAAATATCATATAGTAGGGAAAATAATTAAAACCGTGTAATATATATATATATATATATATATTAAACCGTGTAAAGAAGAACATGAATATTTTTTCACTTTTTAACAGATAATACCACGAAAATATGCAAAATTGAAATGTACCTTTTTAGTTTCAGCAAAATATCGTCCAAATTGCACCAAATTCACACCCATAATTGCATAAAACTAGAGGAACTTTGATTATTTCTCTCTCTACAATTTGAATGTTTATAAATTTGTGTTACACATTTGTTGTTGTTTCATTTTGTTGTATTTTCTGATTCGTCAATAAATGTAAAAACACTGTAACTGAATTTTTTCTGATTTGGTTGTTGTCAATAAATGAATTTCTCGATTTCTTATTTATTTTTTTTTGGAAAAAAAATTAATATTGGAAGAAATATATTGAAGAAATTGAGAAAAAGAGACGGGACCGAGTAAAGAAATAGAGACAAAATATTTCTTTACCTTTACTTACAAGTGGGCCCAAAAGTTAAGGTTATTTTTGTCTTTTCATAACTTTTTGGGTATAAAACTTATAGTTTTAAAGTTGTTGGTATAAAACTTCTAAACTAATTTATTTTGGGTATTTTTAAAATTCACCCAAAGATAAAAGCAATACTATATCTTAGTTTAACGCGCAAAAGAGCATCCAAAATGATGCCCACCAAATTGGGGGCACCACTCAAAATTGATGAAAGTGGTGGGAGCCTAAGTTCGTTGACATTGGCGCCTACGAAGTTCTCGTTGGCGCAATGTCTTTTCCTTTTTCTTTTTTTAAATTTTTTAATTAAATTATTTTTGAATAATAATTATTTTGAAAATGTAAATTTTATTGAATTGAAATAAAATGAAAATTACATTACATACTTTAAAATAAGAAATATAAACCGAAATTTTAGTTTTGACCGAAGCGCGTCCAAATTTCTTCAATCAAATCGTTCTCTAGTTTTAAGTGGGCTCGAGCATCACGAAGGTCGGCTTTCCTTCTCAAAGAATCTTGAAAACTTGCAGGTGCTCCCATACCACCATTGTTGCTTGCAGAGCTCGATGCCCCATCCTCTGGGCTCCAGTTAGTTACATGTTGACCTTCGTCTTCAACAATCATATTGTGCATGATAATACAAGCATACATGACCTCGGTGATCTGTTCTAAAAACCATAGTCGAACCGGTCTATCTATTATTCCCCAACGAGCTTGAAGAACGCCGAATGCTCTTTCCACGTCTTTGCGTGCAAACTCTTGCTTTTGGCAAATAGGGCTCTCTTCAGGGTCGGACGGGCAAGGAAGAGTCTTCACAAATGTTGGCCAATCAAGGTAGATGTCGTCGGCGAGATAGTAGCCCATTCTGTGTTGGTTGTCGGCGGCGTAGAAACTGATTGCCGGCGCTTTGCCCTTTAGAAGATCGCTAAACACGTTCGATTGATCCAAGACATTGATATCGTTGTTAGAGCTGGATACACCGAAGAATGAATGCCAAATCCACAAATCATGTGAAGCAACGGCCTCCAGCACAATTGTTGTTTTGCCCTTCTTCAGGTTCGGTAAGCTCCTTTCCACTCCGCCGGACAATTCTTCCATTGCCAATGCGTGCAGTCGATGCTTCCAAGCATGCCTGGAAAACCGTGTCGACCCTCATGCATCCGGAGTAGGCGAGCACAGTCGTCTACCGTCGGCAGCCTCAAGTACTCCGCACCGAAGGCCGCCACTATGCCTTTGCAAAATTGCTTCATTGATTCACAGCTAGTGTAGTCGCCCATCCGTATATACTCGTCGTATTGGTCAGCAGCGCCGCCATTTGCAAGTTGCCACAATGCAATAGTGCATTTTTGAAGCGCCGAGAGGCCCATTCTTCCAATTGCATCCGGACATTGCTGAAAATACTGCTCCCGTACCTCCAACGTGTCTTTGATCTTTTCAAAAACATGTTTCCTCAAACGAAATAGGCGGCGGAAGACATCGGCGTTGTATGTTGGATTTTCTGAGAAGTAGTCGGCGTAGAGGCGTTCATGAGCCTCCTCACGGTCCTTTCCACCATGGCTCTCTTTGGTCGTGACCTTTGCCGCTCTTCTTCTTCTTCTTCTTCTTCTGCAATTTCGGCTTGAATTTGACCGTACAAGAATCGTGTTTCTTCAACAAGTTTTCTCCTTTCTTCCATTCTTCTTTTGAAATCGTCGTTTGTGCCACATGATTACAAAATTTTGGAAGCTAAAATAATGTAAAACTAAGAAAATTTGGGAGAAAAAGTATAGGGAATGAGATGAAAATGAAAAAATTGGGATGAATAATATGATAAGATGTTGTAGTATTTATAGGAGAAAAAAAAATTGGACCAACCTAAACGCGCCACATCAGCAGCGTCTGGACACATGAAATAAGCAGAATTGCGCCATTTGCTCCCAACTAGCCGCAGGCGGCAGCAGCAAAGTGATGGGCGCCTCCGCCCGCCCACCGCTGCGGATGTTGTAACTAACCTATCTTTCTTACGTTTTGTCTTTTCATGATGATCTATATATTTAGTTCTAATCCGCGCTAGCTTTGGCAAAATTGTAAGATGAAAAAATCGAAGATATTATATCATGATGGGACCATATAATTCTTAAAGTTGTGGTTTCAACATTATTATTTAGAATAGGCGGTGGTGCAAATCCTGTGTGGCGATACACATGATACATATCGTGGGGGATAATCTACTCGTTTTTCGACAAGTGCAGCCCCCACAACCTCGTTAGTGTTCACGGGTCCACTTTTATTGCACACATATACTATATTGCATGTCCTTTTTCACTATATGCACTATACAATTATTATTATCTATATCGACATCAGAAACTTTCGGATGTAAAATACTTAATATGTACACGACTGATATGTCATATTAATAGCTTTCCATTAAGGGTTTCATGTTTTTTAATAGGGCTTAATTTTTGCAAGGTTTATTTTTTTTATATATATAAATATATAATAATTTCCATTAAATTTATTATCATCATATCAACCGTGAATATATTAAATATACTCACGATGGATAGGGGAGCATTCCTCTTATCGACATCAACACCACTATATAAATGGTGCTTGACTCGATCAATTGCATAACACATCAACTCATAAACTAGCTCTAATTTCCAACTATCACAATTATAGTGCATCACGCTCAAACTAAAGTTTCCAAAAGTTAAACAAGCTCCAAAAATGCGTACGACAATTTTCCATATAACACTAACCCTACTTCTCTTAGCATCCATCAACTGTTGGGCGAATAGGTTTGGTGGTGGACGAAAGACGATGGGTTCGTCGGAGACGTCTCCATCATCGGAAACTCCCACAGGAGGCCCCAGCGGTGAATATAGTTGGGCATGGGGCGCCACCCCGTCTTCCGGGTGGGGGTATGGGTCGGGGTCGGGTAAATCCCCTAATGGGTTCGCAAGGGGTTCCGGTTTCGGGTTCGGGTCAGGTTCCGGGTCAGGCTCGGGTTCTGGCTATGGTTACGGTAGTGGTGGCGCTCACGGAGAGGGTCACGGAAGCGGCAGTGGTCCGGGAGGGAACAGAGGCGGCTCCGGCAGCAACGAAGAACGGTTGCCCTCAACAAGGAAGCACGGCTGAAGATGAACCTTTACTTAATTGTATGGTTTGATTAATGTGTAGTTTGGGAAGGCGAGTGCGCGTGATGCTTTTATATATACTACCCTAACTGTGTTTGTGTTGTTTGTGTTTGTGTGTGTGCTGTGGGAGTTTGTAGTAGTATTTGGAAAGAAAAGCGTGTATGTATGTATGTATGGCAGCTTTAATTTCACTTTAATACTAAAGGTTGAATGAAATAAAATGAATTAATATATATGAATGCGTGTGCGCGTCAACCGGATCATATGGGCTCCTTTATTTCCATTATAGATTGGTACGTATATCAAAATTGATTTTTTTTTCTTTAATTTTTTTGATATTATGATTTAATTTAATTTTATATTATTAATTAATTGATGACTAAGGTTCACCAATGCAATTAAGGTTTATTATTTATTTATGGTATTTAATTTCAATTTGATTAATTAAAAATACTAAAAAATAATTATAGATCCTAATTGAATTAATGAACCATTGTTAATTACTACTATAATATTAGAATAAACCATATTATATCGAGATTGAGAAAATTAAAATAAATAAATAAAAATCAAGAAAATTCGATTTTGATACACAGTTGATGGTAAATTGTAATGGAGACAAATGATCTTATCCGCAACGAGATACTCCGTTGTCGAAATGTGTCGCAAATTATTTATTTAATTATTTTTATAATATTTCTCATAAAAATCATAATTGTTACTGATATAATGTATTGTATTTATAATTATGATTTTAACAATTTATTAGTCCTTAAACTAACATAATTGATATGATACTTGTAAAATTAAACTAAATCACAAAATATTTGAAGAAAAAAATGAACGAGACAGAGGCGGACAAATGAGAAACAAAAGAGGGAGAAGAAAAACGTAAAGTGATTGTTGAAGAAACTGAAATAGATAAAAATTCCTAGGTATTCCATAGGTAAAAATTGCTATTTTCCTCAAAATATATGTAAACAATTCATACATATAGAATCCCAAAATCCATTCCATTATCAAAATAAAATATTCAACAACATCCAAGTCATACAAACTAATTCAATATCCAATGACTTCAAGAGTAGTCACATTTTTGATAGAAAACCACATCTAAGGGGAGGAGAAGAATCTTGGTCACCATTTGGAGTACCTGTGTTGCCTGGACCTGCTCGACGAGACGCTGTCTCTCCCCACACTCGGTTTGAAGCTGCTGCTCCATCTCTGATAAGCGGCTATCACACTGTTGTGATGATTGAAATTCAGAATTGCATGCACTGCTAGCGCTCGAGCCATCGCTAAGAAGAGCAGCTGCAAGAGACTACCTGTATCGTACATCCTTTGCTTCTTGCAAAGGCGCCCCCCCCCCCATTCACTTCTATGTATATCTTACTCAGATCTGCCCCCTCTCCTTCCTCCCGAGCAATCTCCTGCACCTTAACCTAAACAATACAAAAACAATGCAATTATATTATGTAAGGCTCACTTGAACACTTTATAGATATTATTACAATAACTTAAATCAATATCTGCAGCTTTCTTTTTCGTATAAGTTCCATCCTTCTTCCTGTGAACGGACCGAAAAGATGGAAATATGCACTTTTCCACGGGGATTCCCTCCTCAGCCGCATGTTCATCACATTTACAGTACAAGTTTCGTTTAAATATAGAACATATATGATATGATAAAGTAGAAGATGCAAGAAAGATGGAAAAATTCGGAAGACGATCAGACAATCATGGGAGAAAGAACCTTAATTACAGACGCAATCTAAAGTTTATTTAATCAGATGCAATCATTGTACTTTAGAACAGGTGCAGTAGCTCCAAACTTGGGAGGCACACACACAAAGAAGAATTAAGTGGCACACTTAGTAGTCCAAGAACAGCTATTGTAGGCACCAGAAAATCACAACAGCAGCAAATTCAACATGTAGACTAAGATTAGCAGATTTGAGCACTTAATCAGCAAGGTATTAATCAGCAAAATCAGCAAGGTATTAGTCAACAAAAGCACGCCAAATCAGCAGATTTTTGTACAAAAATAGCACACTAATGTGACAGAACAGCAGCTGCACAACAAGATAGCCTCAAATTTAGACCAGGACTGTGGCGAGTAGCAGCTACTATTAACCACAGAAAGGTAAGCTACCAGCAGTAAAAACAGGCAAAAGAACCCACAAAAAGTCAGTTTTATGGAGTTCAGATTACAGCATCTTCCAATTGTTTGACTAATTCGTAACAACTTGTGTGCCTTCCTTATACTCCCCCCTGTCCATCAAAATCGCGGTATGTTCTCCTAGGTAGATTGTTGGTGAATTTTATTTTAGTAAGATTTGAACTCACTAGAGAAAAAAAATAGTTTAAAAGTGTTGATTTTTTTTGTGCAAATAATGAAAAAATGGGTATAAAGTATAATGGGGCGTGTGAAGTCATTGACTAAAATAGAAATACCGCACTATTTGTGGACGGACAAAAATAATAAAAATATTGCACTATTTGTGGACAGAGTGAGCAATTTTTTTATCACTCAGTTCGTTAATTTTTCATCCTCATTTCATTAGTAACTTCATTCGTCGTCTACTAAACTTCATTCATGCATGTCAGCCACCACTATAGGTATTAACCCCTTCTACCTCTGTCCCCAAAAACTTTGCTCATTATTCTGTTTTGGGTCTTCCCCCAAAACTTTGCACCTTCCATTTTTTGACATGGACCAACTGTAACAATACAAATAAAGGTGGGATCACATCTCCACTTTCAATAAACAATACAATACACTACACTAAATGTGATACACGATCTTCACTCTCAATAAACAATGCATGCTAATTACATCATTCTTAAAAGTCGGGCGGTTAAATCAGGGCAGAGTTTTTGGAGATGGAGAGAGCATATCATGTACTTCTTGTTCCCTTTGTCGGCTATATTTTTTGCATAATATCTTTCGGGCAGTCAAATCACAGCAAAGTTTTTGGGGACGAAGAGAGCATATCATGTACTTCATGTTCCCTCTATTTGCGATATTTTTGCATAATATCTTTCGGGTGGTCAAACCAGGGCAAAGTTTTTGGAGACAGAGAGAGCATATCATGAACTTCATGTTCCCTCTGCGATATTTTTGCATAATATCTTTCGGCACGCACTTTAATTCTTGTAACGAGAGAGAAGTTAGTGGAGTTTATGGTCTCACAATAAGAAAAATATATTTTGTAAGTTACCGAGTTGTAAAAGGTGAGTCCATTTAGTATTTTTGGTAAATGAATAGTAGTATTGATGTTAAAAGTTAATGGAACGAAACGAGGGTCCACATCCAAAAAATAGAATATGCACAATAGGGGTGTCAAGGGGTGATATAGTTGCAGTTCTGGAACCACCTGCTATTCACTAGATTTGGAATGGACCCAGACAATGAATGATAAGTGACAATAGTCTGGATTTTACCAAGGATCAATGTATTACCCTGCCGGTAAGAAGCAACATACACTTCACACTCTTAATCTCGCTCTCTCTCTTTCTCCTTCTCCTCTATCGGATTTTTTAGGAATAAAAAAATGATGACAGAAAGTGACAAGAAATAATTTTTTAGAGAAAATGAGTAATGAGAGAAATTTTCTAGAAAGAGAAATTATAAAAATAAAATTAGAAAATGAGAAAATGACGATAGAAAAACTTTTAGAGATAAATTATGAAAAATAAAATGTTAGAGAGAAAACGACGAGAGAAGAAATTGTAGAGAGAAAATTTATAGAGAGACAAAAATTGTCGAAAGAATGTGAAGGGAGATAATTTCTAGGAGGAAATGATGAAAAAATTAAAAATTAAAAATTAAGAGAAGACGCGAGATAAAAATAAATAAATTAAGAGACTCAAAGCATAAGGAAAAATTTTAGAGAGTGATTAGTTAGAAAATTATAAAAAATAAAAATTTTGGAGAGAAAGTGGTGAAAGAGAACTTTTAGTAAAGAGAGAGTTGATAGAAAAAAAGTTTAGAGAGAAAATGATGAGATATTTTAGAAGTATAATTTTTTCAAAAAAATGGCAGGCCGAATTGTACCAGAACTAAAGTGAGAAGGGCGGTCAGAGTCTAGACAGATCAGGTTTTGGGTCGTAGAGGGCTAGGTCTAGAACCAGAACCAGAACCAACAAACCTTATTATTATAGACTACTAGATAGTAAGCGCACAAATATCATGGACAGAGGGAGTAATAATTTTATCAAAACATCAGAATAGGAATAACAAAGAAAATAGTCTTCATTTAAAGCAAACTTACACAAGGAATGGAACAAAGGCACAAGCTAATGCATACAGCTAGTAAGACTGTATGCTATTACCTAACTTGCAAAATGTCTACCCATGAAAAGGAGCTTCAAATCAAATCCATGCCATGCGAAATAATACTATTTCGAACTCTACACCATGCAGGAACATTTGAGTCTACAATAGAAATGAAAACAACAAAATAAACTTCGTAAGTAAAAGTACAAAATAATAATAATAATAATAATAATAATAATAATAATAATACGATAATACAAACCTAATAAGACATGGTCTATTCTTTAACTATCATTGCTTAAAGGTTTTCAAACCAAATAAATGACAAAAAGTCGGTATATAAACTTCATGCCAATCAAAGAAATACAAAAAAATTGGTGTATGAGCTTCATGCATTTTACATTTGAGTGAAAAACCTATATTATCATGTGTAAAAAAGTTATAACCAAAACCTAAGATATACTCCCTCCGTCTCGCCGAATTCGCCTTGTTTCTTTTTTGCCTTTTGGGCACGTTGTTCCACGCTTCTCGATATGGGTTTTAAAATGGGTTTTTAAAGAATTATTTCTTTTACGGGATACTACGACAGTTGTAGTATCCCGTAAAAAGAAAGAATTCTTTAAAAATCCATTTTAAAACTCATCATCGAGAAGCGTGGAAAGCGTGCCAAAAAAGGCAAAAAGAAACAAGGCGAATTCGGCGAGACGGAGGGAGTATTTGCTTATATCCTCTTGTTATACTTACTAGAGCATCTATAACTAACAAAAGCACCAGTTCAATACAATATACAAACATTCAAACTTCATGAAAGAAGATATAAACGAACAAGTGTAAAATGGTGGTGATAACCTTAAAATTCTAGTTACCCTCATAATTGATAAGGATTCTAATCAAATATATGTTGTTGATTATATGCATTACTTATTTTGATATTTTCACATAAGTTAATATCATTTTCTATCCCTACCTTTGGCAACTCTATCTCAAGTTATCCTCAGAATTGATAAAGATTCTAGTCAAAAATATGTTGTTGATTATATGCACTACTTATTTTGATATTTTCACATAGGTTAATGCTACCTCCGTCCCCCATATCCGTGTAGGGCGAGAAGTGGCACATGTTTTAAGAAAAAAGTAGGTAGAAAGTGGAGAAAGTGAAAAAATAAGAAGAAAGTGTGGACAGATGGTAGAAAGTGGGAAAATAATATAAAAGCTAAAGGGTAAAAATGTCAATTTGCTGAGAAAATCTTTTCAATTTAGATATACAAACTAATATGGGGACGTCTCAAACAAGTAATAATCACACAGATATTGGGGATAGAGGGAGTATCATTTTCTAACCCTACCTTTGGCAACTTTATCTCAAGTTTTAAAACTTAGAGATTTTATCTCAACATTTTCAATGTGTATCCGTTCTTGTATTTTATCAAGAGGGCTTTAAAACACGTCTATTTTAGCATGTCAATATAATATGAAAGAATAAGTTTAGTTACTCCGGAGATACTACACTAACATGCAAAAGCAGACTGCCAATGATAATAATTAAAAAATGAAAGGCATCTTGGCCAACAGCTGTAGACCCATGATAAAATCATCGAGAGGGCTAATCTATAAAAAAATATTCTTTGCCATGAAATGAACATAAAATTTCGACGAAACATACACCAATACATAGAGATTTCGTCGACCGCCGTGGGGGCTTCAGTCTGCGCTCGCCCCCACATTGGTCCACCACTGTTAGCCAAATATATACTCCCTCCGTCCCCTTCTACTTGAGCCATTTTATTATAATAATAGACTCAGAATAATAAAAGCGAGCTCAAGTAGAAAGGGACGGAGGGAGTAATTCAAAAGCATAATCAACTTCAATCCCTACCTTTAAACAAATATGATGTACAATATTAACAAATAAGTATATAAACAAAAATGAAAATGAAAAGCAACAAACATGGAAGATATCATCCATTAAGGTATTTTCTGGTTACGAATATGGATCAAATTACTCCTATACCTTTTATTTATGAAAAAAATAATGAAATTTAAATAGAATCCTCATAAAATTGATTGTTAACCATGATTGGTTTTAATTTAACACGCGGGAGGAAGTTTTTAAGCCAATAACCACATTCTTTTTAGCAACAAACATCCAAACACAGATTTTTCTCCCCCTAGGTTTTATGATTCCATTATTGACATAGATTCTTCTAATCTTTTATAACCATGCATGACACATTGAAAGAAGAATAAATTGAAAAAGAAAAAGTACAAGCATTCTTACCTCAAAATTGAGAAGTGCTATTAGTAGAGCCTCCCAGTGCATTTGCTAGAACCACAATGGCAGGCCTTCCTCTTAATGTTTCCATTAGCATCACGAACTCTAATCCTCGTATAATTGTAATCATACATAAGTTCTTTCCGCGGAGGGATGCGCTTACTAGCAAAAAACATAATATGGGGCATTCTCTTTTCATCATGATCATAAAGAACCTCTTGGGCAAACACATTAGGATCACAACTATGGTTGATGAATCTACCAATATTACCAAACTGAGCAGCATCAAGAGCAACATCATCCTGCTTCGATTCACCATGGCATATATCAAAGAGATATTGATCGTTGCCAATTCTTTGATCAGCTTCTTCTTCTCTCAATAACTCTCCCACATATTCACATATAAAAGCTCCTGGGTTGATATAATCCCGCGATCTAACTCCCCACCCCATTGTTTTAGTCTTGAAAATCTCCAACTTAAAACAAGGACCGTGCTGGCTGACTCTATTCATGCAAGAAGGCGGGCATTTGCATGAATGTCCACACTCATGAACAATTTTATTAGGCTTAGCTCTCATAAGCTCTCCTTTTTCGGTATATGGGATCTCACCTCCATTCTTTACAACACAAGGGCAGTGTACAGAATCGGAGCAGCCATCAGTACAATCACAACCAATAGGCTCTATCAGCCAACTCCCATACGGGTAAACAATCTTAGTTATGTAGGTGAAAGTCGGAGGAAGATCATCATCCACTCCATTCACTGCACGTACTTTGAATTTCTCTTTTCCATTTGAGACATCATCTAGCACGCAGACATCCGTAGCCTGAATCTGTTTTCCTCGTTTCACATCAGTACCATGATTCCTTGGGGGCCCTCGCACTCCATTTGCTACTTCAAAAGTTTCCTTTTCTAGCAAGGGCTGAATATCTTTTTTCAATCCATTCGATACTTTAGTATTCAATTTTCCTTGCAAGACATCGCAGTCCTCTGAGGAATGGATCTGTTTCCTGAATTCAATGTGGGTACCATTTATCTTAGGCTGCCCTGGCAGTCTCTGCAACTCAAATTTGTAAACCAATTTACTACTTCCACCACTACCAGTCTCTCTTTCGTGCCAATACCTATTTACCTTGTACAGCCCATCATACACATACAAGTAATCACGCTTGTTATTAACATGTAATTTTTTCGACTCTGTTAGGCACTTTCGTTTGTGGATGACTCTAACTGGATACCCCATTTCCATGCTATTATACAAAGCAAGATTGCCTCTCTTGAGCTTTTGATCTGCTGGAGCCCCCTTCGCACAGGTATTCGGATTCCCACCTTCACCATAGTATATCAAAATGTCATCTTCTTTAGCCGTATTCTCATATCGCCACGAATTCACAACACTAGTTGCATATAGCTTCCCATTGAGACTCACAGAATCAATGCCTTTCTGATGTTGGTGACTGAGACCAACAGTAACAAGTTGTACCCTAAAGGAGAACTCATCACCAATCTCAACACCAGGTACGTGGCCAAAGGGCTTGTCAGTGTAGACTCTCATCCCCTTTTCCTTCACAATCCGTGCTGCCACCACTTCAGGACGTTTCAACTCACGATTCTTCTGAAGTTTTAAATATTCCTTTTCGAAAAGTTTTAGAGCCTCCATCACCTTACATCCTTGAGGATGGTCATGCTGCACGATCTCCAAATTGATTAGTTCCTGGTCATTTATCGTTGTTGAATATGTTGCAGTAGCTTCATCGTCAAACATCTCCAATTCATCATCAGAATCTGAAGAACCATGCCAATGGATGTCTCGGCATTCGGTTTCAGTTAGCTCACAACTACAAGACCTTCCACTAGGTTTGTCTGTTTTTGTGCCAACAGAAATCGGATCCATCTTGCACTCTCTAGCAATCTTGAGAGAGCTTTGTCTTTCTACATTTTTAGCTAACTTCCCTATTGAAGGCTCGACACACTCATCTTTCTTATGATTGAGAAGTTGCTGCGATGCTGTCCACTCTGCATGTGACAAAAAACTAACTTCATCTTCATCTTCATCTTCATCTTGCGAAATGGTTTCAGTTCCAGAAGGTTTTTCCCCTTGAGCAGCCACAGATATCCCACTGATATCTTTTAATCTTTTCCCAGAAACACTTCCATCTAAATCCCGCAGCATAACAGACTCAGAGACTCTCACTCTTTTAGGTGTAGGATACTTAGCATCCATGAGACTTATAAACTCTTTCGCATCATCAATAACTGCTGTCAGTTTCTTCAACTCATGCTCCCATAATTCCTCTTCTTGATGAAAAGTATCAAGCGTCTTCATTTGTTTTTGCCCTTCCTCATGATCTTTGTCATGTGACGATTCTGACTCTTTGATTTCTTCCCCTTGCACATCAATTGTTGGTACACTTCTCAGTGGAACTGCAGGAATGGCCACCTCATATTTTGCCTCATCTTTTCTTCCGATGATTCCATAGGCAGATTTTGGCTTCAGGTGCGCTACATCTGTAAGAGGAGCACGGGCAGCACCAGATTTTGCAAGAAAACTCCAAGAAGCATTTGGTGGCTCTAAATTAGAACCAGATCTGTGACGACTAAAACCACCAGTTCCAAAATATTTTTCCACAAGTACCATCGGGACTTGAATCAGCCAATAAGCTCACAAGTCGCAACAATATAAGAACCAAGTAGAAATATCTGATCTTCTACCTACAGAGAAACATAATTAACTTAGCAACGCAAACATAATAATGAGATGTACAAATTAGGATGCCAAAACTTTCATAGATACAATAAAACCCTTCTATAAAACTCTATATAGGAATAAACTCTATTTAATAACAATAATTTACAGTCCCAACTCGAGACTCGTGATTTTTATAAATAAGCTCCACATTGTAATAAGTCATATTTTTCAGACTCGTCTAGAAGATTTGAACCTCCACACTGCAGTAAATGACATTATTTAAGTATGTGTGTAGTAGAATACTTCTATATGGTTTAATGTTACAACAATAGAATTTATGGATTGTAGCTACATGTATCGGACTAGCATATATACACCTAAGAGCCTAACTATTCTTCTACTTCCTAATTATATGGTCACTATATACATGTATTTTATGAACTATCAAAGTGCATTTACTTGTTCAGTCAAATTTATACAAATTAGGTATATGAGTTTGTTAAGTGATTTATCCACAAGTAATATATCATTATAATGTTGAATAATATTTTTACTAGAAGGGCATTCTCAAGTCCTCGCACAAAGATTTTAAATACATTTACTCAAAAGTTTATTTTAGAATCCATCATTACAAAGCCCCAAAATCAATTAGAAAGTCAACGGGGTCTAAAGGTCGTGGACGAAGGGAGTATTACTCTTCGGCACCTATAAAAAATTAAAACAATTTTACCCATCTATAGGCATAACCTCAAGTCCTAAACTCCAAATAAATTTACTCAAGCAACTAATTTAAAGGCACCTCGATTGTATAGCTTCTAGATCTCAACTAACATTTAAAACTAGCCCTGCATTTAAAATGTGCAAAAAAAGACCCTAATATTTCATGAAAGGGGAAATTCCAAATATAGCATTGCACAAGATTTCGACCAGAATTATGATGTGGCGCATCGGAATCCCTACACTTTTTCCGAGTTTCATACCTATGCTCATGCTTCATCCTCTCCAGCCTTCCACATCATATTCCAAGCCAAGAAATTATTTACATTGCCATAATGGTGATTTCCCCCATCCGAATCGAGAGCGACCTAGAAGTAGATTCCGAATCTCTCAATTTCAATTATAGCAAAACATAAGAGTAGATGTAAACCCCAGAACTAACACACAGACAAGGACACGTCATAAATTAACCTTCATTACAACCATGAATCGAAGTTTTCCAACTTGAAGACTCCACTAAGGCAATTCAAGTAAAGAATGGCTGGCCTAACTAATTCATTCGAGACAAGAATCAACGAAAACAAATTTACTGAGTTCGGCGCATAAAACTTCATTTCCAGAAAAAAAATAAAAAAAAAATAAAAAGAACCCACCTTACTGAACTCTTCAACTTCGAACTAATTACCACAGCAAAGCAACTCAACTCGAGAAAGAAACATCCAGACCAGAGGAAATTTACTTCGTTTCAAGAAAATGAAGGGTGCAATCACATTTTAATTTTAAAGTGTTGAAAAGAAGAGAGAATTGAGTCACTAAAATTATCGCATGAAGCGGTGGAAGTAGTGGGTTAGTCACGAACAAACGGTTGAAATGCCTGCTGGTTAATAGGGGGGTCGTGTCGATTCAAATTCGTATTCTTCGGTTTCGGATACATTTTAGCCTTTTTAGGGATAATAATAAATAAATACTACTCCCTCCGTCTCAGACTACTTGATATGTATACTATATCGGGTCGTCTTATACCAATTGGCATATTTTCTAATATGGAAAGAATTAGTCATCAAAATGAACCACTAAGGGTATCTACAGTGGAGAGCCCTATTTTGGGCTTTTTAAATTGCCACCTAAATAAGAACTTCAAATTGAAAATTTCCACAATAATGAGCTCTAATTTTAGGGTTCTAATACTATTTGTTGGTCCCACTTTATCAAAATCAATTACTTTATCATTACTAAAATATATAATTTATCTATTTATTTTTTTGATTAATTTCAATATTGTTAAATTAAATTGTTATTTTCTAAATGACTTATTTTTAATATATATTATTACATAATTTTAATGATAACTTTATTTATAATATTCGAAATATAATTTATTTGAAAAAAAATAGCTAATGTTCTTCATAATCAACGTTCACACGTAAGAAATAAAACAGAATTCTTGGCAATGTTTTTTTTTTTTGGAATTTTGGAATGAGCAGGTGCATTGATGGAGAGGAGGAGAACAATGGAAGACTGCATGCAATAAAATTGAAAAGAAAAGAATTAAAGAAAATGAAAAAAAAAAAAAAAAAGGAAAACCAAAACAGAGAAATGCACTTAAATCGTCATAAATTAGGGTGTGTTTAATTGATAGGTTAAAACAAGATAACATTAATAATCTAGGTTAAATGGGTGTTTAGTATCCAAGACACATAAACTTGGGAGCCCGTTATTATATCAAAGCCCGGGCTTATTTCCCTATTTCACTCGGACAATTAATCCGACCAAAATGGTCGGATAACTTATGATGTTTCAACAGTAATCAAGATTAGGAAACAAAATTCTTATTTTGCCCTTATATACATAAATACTATATTTAATAATATATAAAAATAATACTTAATTATAGATATAAATTCCACTTTGCCCTTCTATATATAAATAATAGATTATAGAAAATAATGTTACGTAAATTACAAAAAAAAATATTTATATAAATAATATTTAATAAAAATTTAAATTACATTACAATTTATAGAAAAAAATTATAAAATAAAAAATAGATATGTAAATAAAAAAAATTAAATTAATTTAAAAAATACAAAAAAATAGAAAAAAATTACAAAAAATAGGGAAGTGTTAGGTTTTTTAGAAGATAATAATGTATAAATAAAAAAATATAAGGTTATTTTTGTAAATTACCAATTTAATCTTGAGTTTTATCCATTATACCAAACATCTATTTAACTTATCTTACCTTTTAATCTCACCTACCAAATACTGAAATAGATAACTTATATCACTTGCTATTCATATAAATAGTCTCATGTTTATTAATCCTATCAAATCCTAACTTCCTATCAAACACAGTCTTAGGATGAAAAGTCAAGAAAAGCTGCTCCACTCGCGGAACATGTCGCGTGAATCACATTTGCCACATAATTGGTTTACATTCGCGTGAATTACACGTGCCCATCTCAAAAATTTTAAGAGCCTGGGCTCTTGCAGGCGAGTTCGGGCTCTCCATTTTGGGCTCCCCAATAATATAATTTTTATAGAGCCGACTCTATTCCATGCCACATGGATTAGAGCCCCACCATTATAGATGCCCTAATAATCTTATCATTCACTCACCTCTCAGCACGTATCCCAATATAATTTATATTCTAAAAGTTTAAATTATCATAACTTGCTCGTTTGTTCTCCGATTTTTATGATTTTTATACCAAATTAAAGGTCTTGATACGATCTTTCATTTAAAATCAGACATCAATATGTCTTTATGCATCTATAATGGTCTAGTTTTAAAACAATGAAATTTGCATTAAAATATTAATCATTACACTTTATCTCTATACACACCCTCCTAAAATCTCGTGCCGAAAATAAACAAGCCAAGTGGTTTGGGACGGAGGGAGTAATAAATTTTACTTTGGTGTAATTAAAAAAAAAAAAAACAACAACGGCATACTTTATAAAACTACATAATTCTATTTTTATTTTTTTTCGTCTATTTGTATTTTTTATTGATTATTAATTTTTTTTATTTTTGATGATTAATACGGAGTATATCAAAATTATCGTAATAATTATATAATCCTTATCATGATCAACCCATAGTCAAACCGTGAATATATGTAGTACGTGCTACAGATATAAGTACTAGCTATGTGTTAAAATTTTATGCATTTCGATATATGTCAAAAAAAATAGATGTTAAGATAAAATTTAGGTCTCACTTGATATAATGTATTATTATATTTAATGTAAAGTATAATACACTATATCAAAAATGAGATATAGATTTTATTTTAACATTCACTTTTCCACACATTCAAATGTGTGTCGAAAGATTCTTAACACATAGTATATCGTGAATCGATGAGTATTATTTTTCAAGATAATTGCTTCACTACCCACCATGAACATATTTAATGTGCCTACGACTAACATACATTTTAAAAATAAACTCTACAAGAAAAAATAACTCTAAATAAAAATAAAAAATAAAAAAACATATATTATCATAGTACTGCTACATTAGTCATCTAGCATTCCTATATTTTTCAATAATCTAACTTAAAAATAGTGTGTCTTGCTTGTGCATAGGGCCACATGGTGAAAATAATTTAGGCATCAAATTATACACAAAAAATATGATACCAAATTAAGCATAATTATGTGCATATTTAAGCATAATTTTGTTAAATTTTAAGCATTTTTCGTAGTGCTCTCGATCGGTACGGTACCGGTACTCCCGTACCGAAAATTGGTACCGAAATACCCAGAATTTTGGGTACCGATACAGTACCGAATTATTAATTCGGTACCCGGGTACCGAACGGTTCGGTACGAGTATTCCCGAATTACCGAATAAATTACCGAAATTTTAAAAAAAAAAATGAATTTTTTTACTTTTTTCTATTTCCTGCTATGGTGTTCAACAAAAAAAATACAAATTCAAACTTTTAATACTAATACTAATCTAAATTCTTATAAACTAACAAAACACAATCTAGGGCTGCAAACGAGCCGAGCTACTCGTGAGCTATTCGGAGTTCGGCTCGATAAAAGTTCGTTCGAGATTGTTTAGTGAAGCTCGTCAACTAAACGAGCCGAGCTTGAGCACGAGAGTATTCGGCTCGTTAGCTCGTGAACGTGTTCGTTAACTGATTTAGTATGAAAATATAAAATTATTAGTAAATTATTACTTGTATTATATATTATGATTAGTACTAATTATCCTATTAACTCTATTTGTTATAGAAAATGATCAATATTATCTTATAAATATGAATAAAATAATCTATTTTCAAATATATAGTTAATATTTTAAATATAAATCCAAATTTAGAAAGTCTATTTTGGCTCGATTATGGCTCAAATAAGCTCGTGAGACTCAAAGTATTTCGGTAAACAAAGTTCGATACTCGACTCGATAATAAACGAGCCAAACCTGAGCACGACGGTGTTCGGCTCGGCTCGGCTCGATTGCAGCCCTGTCATTCACAAATCCACAATCCAATTCACAATCCAAATTCAAATCTAAATTAACAATCCAAATTCCAATCTAAAAAAAAATTACAACAATCAAAGTTGACTAGTTTAGATATTAGGAAATTCAATTTTAGAAGATAGAAATAAGATAAAATATTTAATTATTTTATATATTAATTTCAAAACCCGGGTCGGTACCCGATACGGTACGGGTATACCCTGCACCGAAATTAATGGAATATCTAGTACCGAGTATCGTATCGTATACCGAAAAATCGGTACCCTGTACTCGGTGCCCAGTTTCGGTACTGGTTTTCTCGAAATCCCAATACCTTTTTGACAGGCATAATTTTTCGCATATGCCTACCTATCTTTTTTCTAATGATAATTGGTAAAAAGATTATTAAATACTATCTCTATCCCCCTCATTAGTCTCATTCACTTTATTGACTTTTTCGGCACGTATTTCTACCGAAACCTAGTACGGGTTTTACAATATAATTTTGAAGTATTCTTTTTTTTACGGGATACTATGAGTGTTATAGTATCCTATAAAAAAACGGTGGACATGCATGCCGAAAAAGTCAATAAAGTGAATGAGACTAATGAAAGGGATGGAGGTAGTATACTTTATGGTCGAACCTTTTATTTACTATATTGCCTGAACTTTCAAAAATTATAAAATTGACCGAACTTTTACTCTACAATAACTTTATAGTTCGAACTTTCAAAAATAACAAAACTGGCATAAACTTTGACCTAATAAATTTATAGCCAGCAATGAAATCCGCGCTGGAAAAATTATGGTCTATGTACGATAGCCTTATATCTAAACTATCAAGCACATTGAATGTATAATCTATTGGAACAGATTAATATTACAAAAAAAAAAAAAACAAGATATGATCATGTTAGGTAGAGTCAAACCACACACTTTACTCATTACTTATACATACGTAATTCAAAATAATCATGGTAAACAACAACAACAAAAAAAAAAAACCCTTACTTGCTTATGTTGGATTCGGTATTGCATTCACAGCTCTAATCTTTGTCGAGAAAGTGGTGAATAAATAATGGCTCTAATAGCTTATGCTGATTAGTGCCTTAAATTATGAAAGTCTCATTAAAATTGAAAATTCCAAATCAATGGGGAAACTTTCTTTAAAATATGGAGCGGTGAAAGGCTAATTTATAGTGATGAACTGCGTAGAATTGTAAGATTCCTATTCAAATTACAATTCTAAACGGATTAGGAATTTTCCTTCTAAAAGATATGTTAAGATTTGAAAAATATATTCTTATTATAAGATAAATTCGATAAACAAAGGTTGTTACGGCCATGTTATTTGGTATATATATTGACGTGAATAATGCATTTACTAGTAGATTGACTTTCAAGATCCTCAAGTTAAATCACGTTAAATTTTCTGCTATCTCTATTAGGAAAGTATCCAAATTTATCGCTTCAAATATTTTTCAAAATCTTAAAACCTTATCATCTCCTAAAATAAAAACCTCCAGCCTTTATTTTTCCATAATACGCTAACAATTGACGTGACTACGATATACATCAGAAAAACTAATTTAATATAAAATTAAATTTTACCAGAATAAAACTTACACCCTACTAAACTAAACTAAACTTAATTGAAAAAATAGCTAACGTGGTATTGCTACATCAGCGATGGGCCATTAATTAAGTTTGAATACGGTGGACAGTTGAGCGTTTCTAAAGATATATAATAATGATATAATGTTAAATGCTTTTAATATGCACATTGTTGATGTGATAGTATCACGTAAACATTTCATGTTCACATCTTCAAGAAGAATACTCATGTACTCATCACGCGCTCATTGACCCCACAATTGACGTTACATTGACCCCACAATTCTACGTAGTTAAAACTTGTTCAAATTTTATCTCAATCCAAACTTTCAAATTCATTCGGTTGAGCCCTTGATTCGATTAATTATAGGTTGGGCTTTGATAAGGAGATAAATGTTGTTTATTATTATTATTATTATTATTATTATTATTATTATTAACTAGTGAGAAATATCTAGGACTAAACTTAACCGTTGAGTATAACATCTTCCTAAATACCATAATTAGGTTTTAATAAACAAAATACCACGAGAAGGCATGTGAACCGAACTGAGGTGTTACAAGAGATTGGACTAAAGATTCTCTCATGTGAATCGAAGTGTTACAAGATTGGATTAATGAAGCAAAGAAGAAAAGGGATGACTTTAATGTATGAACATTTTAGTAATTGTCTAGAATTGAACTTCGAGGAATAAACTTGAACTAAGTTTCCAAGAGGAATCAATCATCTACTACGACAATTGTGAATATAATGACACTATCCATCTATCATAATGCAAAAGATGGGATAAACCGGCTTCCAATAAATCAGAGGACTCGACATCCACTGCGAAAAATGGGTTACCATAATCGAGTGGGAATTCGAGCCTGATTCACGATACTCTCCATATAACAATAAATGAATTATGAAGTAAAGCAGGTCGACAGAAGGTAAGAAAGGAAAATCGTATTATATATAGGGTTGACAAAACTCGTCCTTGATAATATTTAATCAATGGTTTTCTAATAAGTCTTAAGTAGAATAACATACCGAAAACCTTAAAACGAGACCGCAAGAACCTTTCTACACATCACCATCTTCCAACCTGGAAACATTTCAAAGAATTTTAGGTCAATTACTTGATGCATTCAATGACTTATCCCACTCTCGCAAACATTTCATAATAGAACAATTTATCCATATATATGAAAATATTTGCACAACAATCCACTCTTACACATATAAATATAATTTTGGGGGTTTGTAATGTTCAGTTTTGTACTCAAACCGCATACTACGAATCATGTTTGGTATATCTAGCCTAAATAATTCCAATATTTACAGAAAATCCGAGTCAATATTTAAAAAATCGCCAATAATTAGCATACGATATGATGAAGACATGGTTTGTAAACAGATTGTACACTGTCCGTAGATAATATTATGATACTACAGGGAACCTCGATTATGGATGCACAAAGCCATTTTTAGAACATATACATAAAACATTTTATGGATAATTGTATTATCTTTTTCTGAAGGGCCCACACAAGATAAAATCTATACTTAGTTGTGATTTCAAAACACAAAGAATATCATTTCATGAATTTTGAAATTGAGAAAATCTCTACTCTTTTTTAGCTTATTTTACTCGGAATTTTAAAAAAAATAATTTTACTAACTCTGAGGTCAGAGCGCCAACAATACCTTTAACCCACTTAAACATATTGACATAAACATTTTTCTACAATAAATATTATGTAAAGATCTTAGAAAGATCCTAAAGTCATACATAGGTATATACTCTCTTCGTTCACAGAAATTGAACACAGTCTATTTTTCAGTTGATTTACAAATTTTATAATAATAAATTTTAAAATAAATTTTTAGAGTAAATTTTTTTAGATTACAAGAATTTCATTTTAAAACTCATTATTATAAAATCTCAAAACTAATTAGAAAAATGAATCATATCTGATGTGTAATTTTCTTAGACGGAAAATAGTTTATTTTTCGTAAACTGAAGAAATAGTTATTTTCTATGTAACTACATAGAAAATAATTGTACCTTAAATTCCGATCGGGATCGATTGCAATATTCTTAACTGTTGTTTCCGATGTGGGAGGCCAAGTATACACTGATAAAAGAAGTGAAGTAATTTAAAAGATGGAAGGCCAAATCGTATTTATAGGTAAAATATAGTAGTAGTAGGGTAGGTTGGATGAATCATCAGTCTATTTTAAAAACGGAATGACACGTACGGCTGAGTTGTGCTAAACGATTACAGCGCCCAAACATGACTAATGTAAGTAATGCACATTATTTTTATTTTTTTATCGGCCAAACACAATAATCACACACGCACCCGAAGTGACTTAAACCTCCAACATCTTAATTGGAAGGAAAACGTCTTACCAATTGAGCTACGCTTCATTGCACATTCCTTTTCTTTTACAGCCAATTGATATTATTATTATTTTTTTTAATATGCATTACGTTACATGCAGTGACGAATTAGGAAATTTAATCTGTCGAGTCCAATTTCTTATAATCTAAAATAAAATATTGTGTTTATTTTAAAAATTAGTAAAAATAAATATATTAATTAACGGGATCCTTTTTGTTCTATTTAAACACTAATTAATATTATTTATAAATAAAAGAGAAAAATAAAATTACAGACCCGGATCCCTTTTGAATTATTAAAATATGGTTCAAAGTGTGAGTGTTTGTTTTTAAGCATGCTTTATGAATCCGACTAAGACTTGCCTCTTATACTCTTTAATCTGTGGTTAGACATTATAATATCCTGAATTTTTCCATGTATAATTTAGTTAATTAATGTATAATTTAAGAAACCGATGAGCCTATTAAGATTAATAATAAGATAAATTGTACCCTAGAGTTTCTCTTAATTCAACGAAGGGAATATATGTATTATTCGTTTTCACAGTTATATATATATATATAGATATATAGATATATATATATATATATATATGATTAAATGCATACTAGAATACAATACATAATTAACTATATATATACGTAAATATAGGTTATATATATAAGCATGTGATTTCAAATTGATAGAATTCTTGACTTCAGTAATAAGAGTGTATATGGATTTGAAGATATCCTTTCATTTTACCTATTATTTTTAATTGCATGCATGTATATGAGTAATAATAGTTATATATATATATATATATATATATATAAATGATCCACTGCCCACCGTGGGCATGCTTAATGTGCCCACGGCTGACGTGGTAGTGCCACGTCAATGATTTTTCCTTTTAGGGTTTAGTTTTTTTTGTTAGGGTTTAGTTTTTTTTTGTAAAGTTTATTTTTATAAGGTATTCTAATTAATTTTTTCCTTAAATATAATGTCGCTACCTCATCCGTGGGCATATTAAGCATGTTCACGGTGGGTAGGGGAGCATTATTCTATATATATTTATATATATATATTAAATGCTTTGGGAAATAGTTAGTGTACGTGCAGGCACACACGTATACATCAACATATTATATGTATATCGAAACAATAGTCGATAAGTATAGGAAACAAAGTCATTTTAACATGACACCTCTTGCTATAATGTATACCAGTATAGGTACGTGGAGCTATATTAATTACTGTAGTAGGAGGTGTAGATCTAGGGGGTGACTACTCTATGCTATATATGATTAAGATAAGATATATAGAATGAATGAACAACTTAGATTTTCTCTATAAATACCTAGCACGACCTCTTCTTTATTTCCATACTCCAAGCTTCAACTACAATCATTCCTTGTCTATTAATATCTAGAGAAATACTATTGATCTCTTTTAGAAAATACTACCTATATACATCCCGTTATATTAGAGCTTATTTTCGTTTTGATTCGTCCCATTATATTAGAGCTCTTTCCTAAAATAACAAAAAATATTTGGCTACAATTAACTCTCTCTCCTTAGAATTAATTATAGCCGCATATCCTCTCATTCATTGGTTTCTATGCAAGTCAAATTAACTCTAATATAATGGGATGGAGGTAGTAGTTTCGAATGAGTAGTCTATCCCTTAAGGATCTACAGAAGAAAGATTATAGTTCATCAACTATTTTTTAATTTCGCTTCTGATTACAGGTGGGTCCAAAATGTCTTCAAAGCATGTGATATTTTAAATACCGTTTTTATGTTAAAAAAAATACAATTATTCATAAAAATATTTTGTGTGTATGTTCCAAGAAATGATTCTATGGATCGATCGAGATTCATTGTTAGTATCAGATATACTAACTTTGAATTGTGCGCACCCTGATTACATACGATGCCTTGATCACCACCGTATGTTAACTAATAGTGAATTTTTTGAGTTTCGACTCATGTTTTCTGCAAGTACTGAGATTATTTAGGGTTACAACCCTGAACCCGGTCTAGATGAACCAAATGTGATTTGTAGCCTTGGTTGAGTCCAAGAATGAATATCACACACCCCAAAATGATATTTGTATTTTCATTAGTTGTTTTCTGCAAGCCTCTTGATATACCATGTATAGATAAATTGCTAGTTTTCAAAATACTTGCCAAAGAGGCATGATCCACTGAGTACTCAAGTACTTAGCTCAAAACTCTTTCAAAATATTTTCAGGTCTGGAAGAAGGTGATGTGCAGCAAGGCTGAGGCATGGGGTTGTTGCAGGGCCTTATTAAGTTTCCGTTATGCTATTTTGCTTAAAACTCTGATCAAGAGACTACTAGTTTTGTAATAATATATGTGTCGAGGACGTCTTCTTCGAACCCTCTAGATATATATAATATGGCTTTTTTTTCTTCTCTAAACTTGTTTCACTTCCTGTTGGAACTGTTGTATCAGTTCCTTTTGAAAGCTCGAATTCCCACTCAATTATGGTTATCTCATTTTTCGCAGTGGATGTCGACTCCTCTAGTTTAGTGGAAGTCGATTTACCACATCTTTTACTTTACGTAAGGTGGAGAGTGTCGTGCAATAGTTCCACTTGGATGCTCGATTTCCTATTCACTCTTGGTATTCCCAATTGTCGTAGTAGATGGTCGACTCCACTTGGCGACTTGACGTTGGTTTACCCCACAATTTTCTTTACAGTCTCAGATTATATTTTAGAGTACTCGTAAAATGTTTATATATTAATAATATCTCATTTCTTCCTTGCTTCTTTAATCCAACCTCTGTCACACCTTCGTTCACAGGAATCGGCTGCTTAGAATAATGTTTCTTTTTATGATTTTGAGTCTCAGGTCTATGATCTTCAGATTCTTACATGCTTATCAAAATTTATTGTGAACAAGAATCATGCTTACTTAGATAATGCATTTATGTTCTATAAAAAGGCAGATTGCATATGATTCTATTGTTAAGCAATTGTTTCTTTAATGAAGTTTTATTGCAGTTTAGCATGCTTGATTTGTGGAGTGTATATTCTAGGAAATCATGCTTCTTATTGAAAGAAATAAGTGTTGATTGATTTTAACTTAATGAATGGGCTGTTTGGCTTGTGTGCTTTAAGACTATCATTATCGGTAAACAAGTAAGGGTGTTCGAACACCATAAATATATTAAAAAATTGAAAAGCTTATGGTGTTTGGGATTTTGATGTCCGGACACCATGCCAATAGCAAACATGTTGTTTGCTCAAGCATTTGATAGATATTGTTTGGATGAGCCAATGAGATGGTGACATTTGTCTCCTTCTCATTGGTCCATCAAATTTTATTTAGATTTTAATTTATTTTAAATTTTTCTACTTTTGATTAATGTAATTTAATTTGTTTAGCGTGTTTATTTATTTTATTTCACATTTGTTTTTCATCAAGAATGCAAATTTCAATTTATTTTAATTATATTTATATTATAATTTGTTATTTTATATTTAAAAATAATTAAAATAAAAATATAAAATAGTATGGTGTTTGGATGTTTGGGTGTTCATTGATAAACATAAAAAATAGGGATGTTTTGTGTTGGTATAAATGGAAGAGAGATAAATTAATTAAATATTGAAAAAGTATGGTGTTTGAGTGTTTGGGGTGTTTGGTGATAATGATAGTCTAAGAACGAGCTTCTTCCTTCCTTGTTGTCCGAACTTCTCTCAGATTTTCTCTCTCTTTTCTTTCTATTATTGCGTTGATGTGAGGGTGAATTGGTGTGTGAGAGTGTGTTCTTGTAATTGAAATTTTTTAAGAAGGGCTAGAGGGTAATGATCAGAGTAGTTCAATCATATTTAAGGCTATGTCACTTGTTACTATTGAGGATGTTGATCCCATATTTTAAGGGATTGGTTTGTTGCATTATCTAGATCTTGACTGTGCCTTTCTCTGATATTTTGGCAGAATTTTAATTCTCACGTTCTATCTTGTCTTCTTTGTTTCTTTCCTTTTATTTATTGTTCTTCATCTCTCTTATTTATTGTTTGCAGCATGACAGTTTCTTTTCCCTTTCTCTTTTGGCAGGTTAGTCTTCTCCTTGGTGCTGTTGCTGTGTTGTCATTATTGTTGTAGCCATGTAAGTTCTTTTGTAGTCTTCCTTTTGAATTAAATATTATATCAAGTCACTGTACCTCTTTTCATTGAAAATTGGATTGCTTTTGTCAGATTGCATAGAATTTGCTGAATTTAGATTTTGGTTATTTGTTGTACAGTGTGTGCATTTATCACAAAATTTCAGTTTCGGCATTCTTATATACTCCATCCGTTCTTGATTTATTGACCTTATTGACTTTTTACATAATTTTAAAGCTTTGTGATGATGGATTTAAAATTGAATTTTTTGAGTTTAGTTTTTTTTACAAGGTACTACGAGTGTTGTAGTATCGTATAAAAAAAACTAATCTCAAAAAATTCAATTTAAAATCTATGATCACGAAGCTCCAAAATCATCTAAAAAGTCAACAGAGTCAGTAAATCGAGGACAGAGGGAGTACTACCGTTGATCCCATTATATTAGAGCTATTTGCTTTTTGATTTTCCCGCACGATTTTCTACTGAAACCTAGTACGGGTTTTAAAATATAATTTTGACGTATTCATTTTTTCACGGGATAGTATGAGTGTCATAGTATCCCGTGAAAAAATGAATACGTCAAAATTATATTTTAAAACCCATACTAGGTTTCGGTGGAAAAGCGTGCCGAAAAATTAAAAAATAAAGAGTTCTAATATAATGGGATGGAGGTAGTAATTAATAAGTGGAGCATTTTCGTTTTTTTTGGGCCCAAGGCCATTGGACTTGTATTGAGATTAAAATAAATAAAATAAAATAATATATGTCACGAGGTCGAGATAGTGCCCACGACCACTACACGAATAAAACACAACAACGACGACATGATCGTGTTTCACGATCACGACCTAGAGATTGACCCTTGAAAATACAAAGGAATAGGGGTGAGCAAATATATCCAAAAACTGAAAATCAAATCGAACCAAATAAAAATGTTTAATTTGGTTCGGGTAATTTGGTTAATTTGGTCAAAACTAATTTTTTGTTTGGTTTTTTAATTTGGATCGGTTTCAATTTTTAAAAACCAAACAAAACCAAAAACCGAAATATATATATACATATATATGTATATACATTATTATTTTTTGTATTGAGAATATAATATTATTTATAATTTTACTTATTATAATTTTTTTAAACTACTGATAACCTGAACCCTATATAATATCATCATTATATGGCACTTCCCGCTTCTCTCTCAACTCTACACACGCTTTAATCATCATCATATGGCACTTCCCGCTTCTCTCTCAACTCTACACACGCTTTAATCGTCAATCGTCGTCCTCTATTTCCTGGATTCCCATGGTATATTATTTGAATTTCTTTTAATGATTCATTTGTCATACATATATTTCATAACTTTACTATTGTTATGCGTTCTACAGTTTAAGATTAACTTTACTATTGTTATGCGTTCTACAGTTTAAGATTATGATTTCATATAATATCGACTTTTGATTTAACGAACTGGAAAAATTCGGATAACCGAATAAACCAAAATAATTGAATTTGGTTTATTCGGTTCAAGTTTCCAAAATACATTTGATTTGGTTCGGAAGTAATTTTAAAATTTTACTTAATTTGGTTCAGTTCGATTTTTTATCAAAACCAAACCAAAAATACCAAATACTCACCCCTACAAAGGAAACAACCGGCAGAATCTCCAACTCCCTCTCCTATTCTTTCTCAGCCCTTCGCTCCGTTGGCAGCCTTGCCTCATGCTGCCGTTGCCTCGCCGCGGTGACATGACAACACAACAATGGTCGTAACCTTAGTCGTGAGCTTGGTTGTGACAGTTGCGAAAAAATCATGGCAGTATTCGTGACTACTGTAACACGACCAATCATGTGGTTGTGAGGCCGTTCACGACCACAAGCCAATGGCTCATTAAGGATATAAATGTATTAACATATAATAAAATCCACAACCATACTTATTTCATAATCACATGAACTATCACAATGTGACTGCCTGCCTCAATAAGTATATACTCATCACCACATAATTTCTCTGCATCGGTCACTCCACAAACAGGAACAAAGAAAGCCGTTTTCAGCCACGGACATATACATTAAATGACACATACACCGCTACTTAACAGACTATTAACAGCCAGGATCTGGAACAATATTGCAACTGTTTATTCTACATCCCTCAGCCGTAGCAACGGATTGGATCGTTGCACCCTTTCTCTGATGATTGTCTGAAACCAAATCGACCGCCTTTTGCAAGGTACTGCTGGTGATACTCTTCAGCTCTGTAGAACTTCTTTGCAGGTAATATCTCGCTAACAATCTTCCTGTTCAGAACCTTTTGTTGCCTCTCCTTCGATTCTAATGCCGTTTTCTCTTGTTCGGGCGTGTAGAAGTAAATCCCAGACCGGTATTGAGTCCCAACATCGTTACCCTGAATTTGACCACCACAATGGAACTTTTTAAAACACATATAATCATATATTATGATCACTCACATTTGCTCTATAAAACTACTACAACCACAAGGGAGTTTACACTGCTAAGATAAGATTGATAACACATATGATTGAGTAATTGAGGAATTAGATGATCAATCAAGTTCGAATTAGTCAACAAGATCAAACTAAATGGTGGATTAGCCTATATTAATCATATATCTACCCAATCACCCAAGTAAATACCTCTCTAAGGGTTTTTTTCAAACTTAAAAATTGAGGAATTCGAGGACGGATTTGTGAAAAAGTGGATTTGGCGTCGATAAACAATTCTACTCAACTTGTTAGATTAAAATTGAATTTTAGTTCACTTAGGGTTGTGCACACAAAAAAGTCTCCACATAGCACATAGCAACAAATACATTAGAAAGAGTACCCATAATGCACATACTCTGCCCAGAATAACACATGCACACTGCACGTTTTCACACGTTAAGGACAGCACATACAAATGTACACAACACCCAAAAACATCACAGTACAGACACTATGAGCATATAACATATACTATGCGCCGCGCATATTAGAGATTGTCAAATTGTATGAGCATGTCATGCTTGTATCCACATGATAATGACACTTCCACCATAACTTCATACACGAACACGATAAGAATATGTGACTACAAAATATTACGTAACACGACATAACACAATGACAATGACAGTGTGATCAAAAGTGTATTTACTATGGATGAATATATAAGTAAAAAAATGATATATATTAATATAAGATAGAATAAAACACGATGTTGCGCAATAAGTCAATTGCAAAGTCTTCAAAGCTATAAAATACATAGATATTTAATACTCCCTCCATCCTTGATATATGTGTGAAAATTTTCTTTTTGGGACATCCTCATATATGTGATATTTCCCAAAAAGAAAATTATTCTCTCACACCCTTTTAATTCAAAACCTTACTTTACATTTTATTTACCAAATTACCTACCAGGACCCACCACTTTATCACTTCTGCCAACACCTACCCTTTATCCACTTTCAACAACTTTATCATCTACCACCAACTATTTTAACAGACTGTTCTTAATCACTGTGTTAGATGAAATTTAACGCATATATTAGGGACAGTGGGAGTAATTAATTGCAAATAGCATTCATTTTTTTTGTCATGTCAATACTACAATACAAGATGCGAACATTTTCACATTCTTACCTTGATATGTGATTTATGCCATTTACTTTTGTCGTTTTAATAGTTCAATTGGTTAGTTATTATTAATGTTGGGCTGTGGGCTCTTTAAAAGCAAGGACTTATCTAGGATTTGACCAAACTTGTTTGCTTGGAAAGGAGAGAGGCCTGTTAATTTGTTCTTTGAGTTTGATCACTTAAATTTAATCCTAATTCTCTTCTTTCCTTGTTCTGTATCGTCTTTGTGGTCCTCTATTACTCTTTTAACATGGCAGGTCACACAATATATAATTACACCCAGTTAAGTGTAGAATCCATCAATTCCCAGAAGCTGCTATCTAAGAATACATTGAAACTACACTTGGCGAAGACGAAGAGACTACACTCATTTCAACTATTTAAAGATGATATATTATGCTACAATCTAAGGAACAAACTCAAACGATGTGTGTTAAAGATGATATAATAAGTGACATACGAGGGATGTGACTTGAGGCACGACTCTGTGTAATTTTCGTTGTGTACATAGTGTTCCAAGAACCAAAGCAGAGAAACAGAGTCAACCAGTTGCCCCATGGAACTAAAGATGCACCTACTCTAACCCGAAGAAGAATTTTTCTAGTAACAAGCTCAGCAACTGAGAATAGTTTGCAACAGTTAAGTAATTCTATACCCTATGGTTCCCCAGGGCCTGCTCATCAGCACCCCTATCCCTGTCCCGCTGGTAAATCCTCACACCAAGACTAAGTTTCTTTATATGAAGCAAGGGTTGCCTGATTCCCAAATTCAACGAGGCTTAAACCTTACTTACCACTATTGAGGAGCAGCCTCGTGTGCGTTTTCCAGCTGCCTTGAGTCTTAGGCCTGTCTCAGCCGCTTTTTAAAATCTTGCTTAGAGTTAATATGTGAATCCTATACTGAGGCCAATGATTGCTCTATTTGGCAAGAGAATTTATCTATAAGGATAGCAAGTATACAAATGGTAACACTGACCATAAATAGTTAACCGAACATTAGAAATGAATCAGAGAAAAGTGGCTTAGGAGTACATCAAAACTTTACTTGTCGATAATCTACTAACTAAGTGCATCCCACCACCAGAGCTCAGGGTTTCATTGACAAAAAATGGAACTTAGTTTTATGTTATGGTTAAACATACAATTTACGATTGAGACTATAAATTTAAGAAAGAAACTATACACATCTGTTGTTTCTTTATAATCATCAGGGCCTTAAACTGAGAATCAATTTTATATATGTGACTATGTCAAACTTAAACATGAAGCCTATTCTATAGGTACTGTGCCATACTGCCATACAAGAAGTAACATTTGAGAAGCCAACACATGTTGCTGGTGAAGGTAACACTAGCTGTTACATACATAAGTGTTGATTCATCATTCATGTACTTACTTCTTAATAAAGAATAATCAGCCGGATAAATTCTAGACATGTAGACAATGTGGGAGAATGTAATAGTGTCACCTATCTTCATACTCGTTCTGTTCAATTATGACCAAATTTACAGACATTTCATGGAAGTTCTGAAACTACTAATAAAATATGGATGGAAAGTGGTAACTAGATTGATTATGTTTAAGGTGCGAAACATGCAGAAAAAAAAGTAGATCATCTACTATGAGTTGTGAGAGTTTAAAGTATCTTTCTATTGTGAAATTAAGCTAATATCCATTGAGGAACGGTAATTGAGTTGTGAGAGCTTAGTATTGTGAAATATAACTAATACTTAATGAAGATAGGTAATTCTTATCTTGATTATGCAGCTATACAGCCTATACTGCACAAGCATTTAGTGGTAGTTCAAGTTGATGATCCAACCTCCTTAAAGTCAGATCTTTCTTCTTCTTCTTTTTTCCCCCCTTTTTTAAGGAATACAGTCAGATGGTTGATACAACTATGATGAGATGAATTATTATGCCGAAATAACTATAAATCAATATTCAACAGAATGTTGTGGATCTTCCACCAAGCCCCAATCAAGGCACTTAAAACAAGATATCACACACAAACATACAATCCACTGCCACACAAAACAAATCCTATAACACGCAGAAGCCACGGATCTCTTTCCAGAAAATACTCAAGAATACTCAAGAACGACCAGCTAAGATCAAAAGACCCTCCCTCCCACACCCTACACACCCTACACATATACATCTCTTTCTCTCTCTCTCTCTCTCTCTCTCAAACACACACAACATCCGAACATGATCATCAAGTTATTACTAGGACAGGCCCGGTGAAAGACAAAACAAATAGCAAACAAGAAAGCCAGTAATTAAACTAATTTTTAGACAGGGCTTACACGTAATCCACATAAACGAAGAAAGAACTAAACAATTCAACAACAAAACTAACAAAACAACCAAAAGACGGTGTAAAAATGAAAACCCACCTGGCGATTGAGAGTGGTGGGATCATGCCTGGACCAGAAAACATCAAGCAGCGCCTCGTAGTTGCACTCTTTGGGGTCGTACTGAACCCGGACCACCTCGGAGTGGTTGGTCGTGCCCGAACATATATCCTCGTACGTGGGATTATGCATAAACCCCTGCGTGTAACCTACCTCGGTCTTGGAGACTCCTGGCACCCTCTGGAAGGCCAGCTCGACCCCCCAAAAACAACCCGCCCCGAATTGGGCGAACTGCTGGCCCGGAGCGGGTATGTCGTCGTCGGGGCCCTGGGCTATGGAGGCGGAGGAGGAGTCGACGGAGGAATCGGCGGCGGAGCGGACGCCGAAGCCCAGCTTGTTGAGCCAGCTCATTTTGACGGGGGAAGGTTTGAGGGTGTGGAGGTGTGGGGAATTGAAGGGTTTGAGAGAGGGGAGTTTGAGTTTGGGGATGGAGAAAGGGGGTTTGAAGAGGGAGGAGAGGGCGGGTGTGGCTATGGACATGGTGGTTGTAGCTGTCGTTTTGAGTAACATTTTGAGAGAGAGAGAGAGAGAGAGAGAGAGAGATGACGTGTTGGTGTTAGTTTGTTGTAGGCGTCGAATATCGAAATAAACAATTGCTCCTCGCACTCCCACTAGAGTTGAGACTTGAGATAATGAAATATTCTTATTCATTTATTTTTATTTTATTTCATTTTTTGTGTAAAAATCCGAAATATGTCCAAATCTGTAGCATTTAAGTTCTTCAATCGACCCTTCTCGACCACTTCAAAAGTGTTTTTCTAATGAACTACGTATTTGTTTTTAGGGAGAACCAATAACCCACCTCAAAATATTACAAAAATATTACTAATATTTTCTGGTATAGGATATATATACACTAATATGAAATTCGGTATAATTTGTTTTTAAGTACTATATACTATTTGTAAATATGCGTGTGTCATAATTTGAACTGCAATGTTTCTAAAGTGTGGAATGAATAGTAATTATGTACAAAAATACTAAAATATTGAATTGACAAAGCGAGGTGGACTGGTGACTCAGTTTGGTGATGATATATTTAAGCATTAGGGACAAAATCTGAAGAAATAATTCATTACTTACGGAGTAGAGATCACAAAGGTCTTATACATAAACCTTATGTCGTCTTTTTATCTGTTTACAACTCCATTTTCAAGCGGGAATTATATTATAGCACTCACAGTTAGGCTTTCATTTACCGAAATATAGCATATGTTCTAATAAATTGAACTTGAATGAACTTGCATGCAAGAACAACTCTTCTACTAAAACTGGTAGAAAATCCTAGTAGAAAAATAATGTAGGCAAAATCAATTTTATATTTTGAAGCGAACGTGTGATTTTATGCACCACTTTGAATTATGAATTAAAGCATTTTATAATTGTGACTAGTATTACTTATTCCATCTAAGAGGTGAAATAAATAATCTCACAAATCAATATAATAAGGGAAACAATTGCATCAGCCCGTACTCATATTGAGATCCATTTAATATTGTTATGAGGTCTTCTTTTTGGGTTGTGGGCCAAATGGATTAGTTGGGCCAAATAATTTATTTTGCTTTTAAAATGCTTGGCCGCACTGTGTGGCCGAGCTGATACAAATCTTTATCATATAATTATACCAAAGTACAATGCAACATTGTATTTCCAACTAAATAAAATATTATAATGTCATAAATATATTATATACCCTAATCACTCCTATGATCCTATCAAACGAATCGTGTAGAGTACTATTAAGTATCCCAACCATATATATCCCATAATTGTCTAATCTCAAATGAGCCCTAGTAGAGTTCAAGAAAAAAGCTTGAATTTTGCACAAGTGTATTACATTACCCATTACACTCGACATCACTCATTTGTGACCATCCAATTTATATTGTCTATTGTGTATATATGTAATCAAACTCAAACATTATAAAATTATATGTTTATTTAAATGATAAATATTTAAACTTAAAATTTTACGTAGAATTATTTCCATACATTCATATTTAAATCTACTTTTCCACATTATTCCCCAATGATATATCATCATCTTATGAACAAAAAAGTCAACATCTACATCCAAACCCGATTTTAATGTCAAATCCACAAACCCCGCTAGTTTTAATATAGCCCTTTTACCTTTTCCACAACTAAATTGTGTTCCATATGATACTTCAATATTTATTAATTAGTAATTTAGTATACTCATGTAATATTCTAAAGGATCATCCATGATTTTCAAAAACTAGAGATCTTTCCAATAGCCCCATTTTCCTCTTCACTTCTTAGCATGCAGAAGTAGAAACATGTATCGATCGGGCAGCACGAGTAGGTTCTCCGACGATCATTTCAGCTACTATGGTTCGTCTTCGTCGCCTTCGTCAAAAGTCCCGACAGCTCTGAGGGCGCTGTCGGATAATGACAGCAATGAGCTGCCGATGTACGAGCCGCTGTCGATGGCGGATAAGAAGGAAAGATCTCGGGCCAAGTTTGCCGAGAAGGCCGTTCATGCCATCCCTTTAGTCCTACTCCTCTGTGCTTTTATTCTTTGGATTTTTTCCAATCCAGGTCAATCATTCTCCTTCCTTACTCGTGATTTTACGTTTTGTTATTCATATGTTTTCTTGATCCTCAATTTAATTTCAAACATAAAACATACATTTCGTGGAAACACTCGACAAAAAACTCTAGTAATGTCATAAATTACGAAGAATTGTGAGACTCTATGAATGTGACTTGATAAAATTGTGACTCTCATTGTCTCATCGATATTGAGACTTTGTTTATTCATATGTGAGGTATATAAAATTAAAAAGTCTCAATATCGCTAAGACAGAGGGAGTATCTTAATTAGTAGGCATGTCATTATATTTAGGCATTTGATGGTGTAATCAATTTATTACATTTCTTCATATACAGTTTTATATGTTACAAAAGTATATAGCTGCATGTGTAGATGTAACAAAATTTTATTATACTAAACATGTAGAAAAATTTGTGACATATCTATTGTCACTAAAATTGTGTTACTACTGTGACATGCGAAAATATATTAGCGGAAAAATTACCAATGTGACATTGCCATATTAGTTATTCCATCGGCATAGTGGGTTTCCGTCGGCAAATACAGTAGGTGAATATTCCATCGGGAATAGAGTTGGTTTTTTTAACGTGAGGAAAAAGATCAATTCATTTGTGAACAATATGAACATATTTTTTATATAAAAATGTAGCTAGCTTCCGCGGAATTTCAGCTCTGCTTGTGAAACACAGCGTGTATATATTGAGGAATAATGTACTCCATGTTTTAATGATGCAGACATCAAGTTAAGAGAAAGCTCAGTGGCGGAAGAAATAGAAGGAATGGCGAATAAAGGTGACTTAGCGAGCGATGATACAGGACATTTGCCCCTACACCTTGGAGACCTACCCGATTCCATTAGAGACGCCAATACTATTTTCTCAAGGAACAGATCATGACATCTCTACCCTCTCTCTCTCTCATCAATGATGAAATTTGATTTATCTCAAGGTTTTATTCTATCTGGACTATCGTATGGATGCTTTTTTTTTTTTTTTCCTTAAATATAATTTTTGGCTAGTTGTTTAGTACTATTGCCAAACCATATTATATTTATTACAATTGCAATAGCCTTGTGTTTGAGTACCATGGTTGTGTTGTGTCTCACTACAAATTATGACTATACTTTTCCGTGATGAAGAAATGGTACGTAATAAATGTAAATTTTTCATGAATTAAACATGAAAATCGTCTATGAATGATATGGAATATCGTTGACCATTCCAAGAAACCATAGAGAATGACCCACAAATCATGATACCCGTACGTATCAATTTGAACACGCCCGTGGTCTTGTTGGCACTTAATCTCTTTACATTGGTTTGTTTTTCTTTGATATACTCGATACAAACTTCAAAGTTTGGAAAATCAATGTATATCCAAAATTCCATGTTACACAAGTTTCTCAATTCTGATTTTCGGGTATGACCTAAAAGCTTGTACCATAACTTAGAAGAATTGTCCAATACATAAATCGAAACCAAATTATGTCTAAAAGACCATACAACAAAAGTATCTTTCAAATCCAAAAAGTAACCGGTTCCCAATAACAATCTAGGATGCCATATTGCTTCCACCTCTACCGATTTGTCATATTGCCTATAGATGTATTTTTCACCATCAGTTGGATTTCGATAGCTTAGGCATTAATAGTTTGAGGGCCGGATGAAAGAGAGATTGTGTGGGATTGGGGAAGATAATATTTTTGAAGTCACTTTACATTAACAAAAAAATTAGGTAAAAAATATGTCATTTCTTGAGTAGTTTAATTATTGCAAAGAAGTAGAACTTATTTTTTTTTAAGTTGTGATGAATTAATGTCAAGACGCCATTGATTATCGAAATATAAAATAGGTAAATAGAGATAATATTTGTGAAATCACTCATTGCTTACATTAACAAAAAATTAGGTCAGAAAAATATGTCATTTCTCAATTAAATGTCATGCCTCCCGTTGATTATCGAAATACAAATATAGGCCAAGAGATATAATATTTCTGAAGTCACTCGTTGTTTGCATAAATAAAAAAAATTAGGTCTGGGAAATATATAATTCTCGAGTAGTTTAATTCAAGTAAAATGTTAAGCCACCCTTTGTTTGATGTAATTGAAAATGGGTCAAAGACATTTAATTTTATGAGTAGTTGTATTCATTTTGAAATTGGGATTTTGATTAAGAAAATATATAGGTGTGTATTCTAATTAATTAATATGTTTATGTTTTTGACCAAATTCTTAGTCATTATTATTAAACCTTACATTAATTTTTCATAAAAATTAAAAAAGTTAAAAGTCAAATAAAGATTTTGAATATTTTTTAGTTTTAGAAAAAAAAATAGATCAATGAGATGTGACATTTCTCGGTTATTTAATTTACTCATTTTGAATGTCAAGCAACACATTGATCATCGTAATAGAAAAATAGATTAGCAAATGTGACATTTCTCGGGTAGTTATACTCGTTTTAAATGTTAAGCCGACAATTGTACACTATAATATATAAATAAATTGACGATTGATAACTTTTTTCAAGTATAGTTGTGTACTTCATATCAAGTTTTTTGTTGCTAAAAAAAAAGTATATGAGATGGAAGTTTTTTTTTGTGTGGTTATATTCATTTCAATGTAAAATCGCCAATTGTTCAAGATAATTGATGATAGAATGTCAACCCGCCGTCATTAAATTCTCGGATAATTTGGTATTTCTCAGATAATTTTACTCATTTTCAATTGAAGTCGTCCATTAATTCTTTTAAATATCAATTAAGAATTACTCCATCATATATAAATTTTCATTAGCATTTAATGATCCCAGTGCAATTAATGAATTATAATTATACTTTTATATAATTAGAAATATATAAACCCTAATAAAAATTAATAAATCCCTAATTGAGAATATATACGATGTGGCTTGATATATTCCGTTGCGGAATCACATATAACATCAGACAACTTTATTCGGTTTTCAAGTTATTCCTATCAGGCTCAGAATATTTTCGGTTCCAGTCTATCAAGTTAAATTATTGTTGAGTTAAAATATTTTGGCCCTAACATTGCTTCGATTTTCAGGTAGCCAGTTGGCCAAGAAGTTTTTAAATTTTTTCTAGTATGTATCAATTTTTATGATTAAAATTATGAGAATTTAGCAAAATAATCAAGAAAAATCAAGATAAATTGACGTTTATTTTGCTATTATTATTATTATTATTATTATTATTATTATTATTATTATTATTATTATTATTATTATTATTATTATTATTATTATTATTATTATTATTATTATTATCCAGAGAGAGAGAGATGTTAAGTAGCAAACTGTTGGCTGCTTCCATTTTTCTTTTTACATGCATTAAAAAATAAGGTAGTGTTTGGTACATTTTTAAGTCATCTCTAGATGACTCATCTCTAGATGAGTCATATGAATAGTATTCAAGATGAATGAATCATATGTTGTTTGGTAGCAAATATTTCAAAGTGAGATAAAAAAAATAAATAATAATAGCAATAATAATGAATTATTATTAATAATATTATTGTTATTATTATTGAGTCATATTTATTTATTAATTATATAATTATAAACGACAATATCTATAAAATATTATTAATATTATTATTATTTAACAACAACTGCAATCTACATTATTAAAATATTATTGAGTCCTATTATTATTATTATTATTATTATTATTATTACAAAGTGAGAAGAGAGGGTCATCTCCCTTCAACTCACCATTTTGGAGAGTTGAGTTAAGTGGGAAAAACAGTAAATAGCAACGGACCGGGTAGATGATGTTTGGGCTTTTCACTTTTTGTAAAATGCTACCAAACGCCGGATAAAGGGAGATGACTCATCTCATCTTGCCTTCATCTTGCTTCATCTTGCCTACAAAACAGAGCCTAAGTAAATAGTATAATAATAATAATAATAATAATAATAATAATAATAATAATAATAATAATAATAATAATAATAATTGAAATCTTAACCATAGGTCAAGAATATATTGTGTAGTCACGTCTTTGAATGCCTATTTTATATGTATACGTAAATGTTTAATTTTGATTTTTTTTGAAAATAATTTTGCATTAAAATAAAAATGAGGAAATTTCCAAAGCGGGGGTACACACCGGACTCGGGTGACACCGAGGAAGGAAGTCTCCCTCAGGTGACACCGATGAGAGAAATTGTTCAAAAACCGGAAGCAACAAACAGGCCTAAACACATGGCCAACAAATCAAAAAGGGGACAACTCAAGTTAACAAAAGGAACATCAAAACACCAACTACAATCGGCAAAACAAGAAATGGCTGAACATGAACATAAAGTGTGTAAAACCGCAGGAACGAGGAGGATAAACAACGCCTACAGCAACGAGCAAGTAACCAGGGTGAAGAGGATAGCCACTGCAAAAGAGCAGGAAAAGGCACAGTACGAACAAGTATTTGTGGAGAAATCAACAGCAACATGGAGGATCAGCAGAATCAATAGCAACGAGCGGGTGTCTTGGTTGGAGAGGTCAGACTAAAGTGATGGCGGATAGGTTGGTGCAAGGCAGCCTGACACCGACCTTTAGCAGCATCAAAGGACAGCAGCAACAACGGGTAGCAGTAGCATCAAGGACATCAACCGCAGCCCACAAACATCATCAATTGGTAGTAAAAGCATCCCACAAATGCAGCAACAAAACTGTGGCAAGGGAGTGCCCGGAACAACACCGTACAAGCTATAAAGCCGCCACCGGTCAGCAACTCAGGGTAGGTCCGAGACAATGGTTCTCCAAGCTGCAATCAAGGCTCCAAACCTGCAATTCAAGGGCAGGGCACTCAACCAATACAACAAAAGAGGGAAACACACATCAAGTATTGATACTCATATGTGATACCACACTCTCAACAGGAAAAACATAATAAAGAACTCTATAAACATCATTTTGAATATTCCGAATGATATCCTTGACAATAAACGGTCTATCTTCATGAGTAAGGAGATTACGGGCATACCAAAGGTGATTAACTGGGGCAGCCAACGCAATCCACCTTGCTTTACGGAGGATACCTGACCCTGCTTTGTCACGTTGAAAGAACCGAATGGCACTAGAGATGGTGGCGAGCTGCCCGGGGCATTTCAGCCAATTCTTGATGCTTCCCCAAACAACTACAATAGCATGACACTTGAAGAAAAGGTGCTCGTGACTCTCATTGTGTAGATTACACAAGAAGCACCAAAGGGAACCCGAGTCATAGTGTCTTCGATTAATAGTTTTTAGTTTACCATGGATAGCAAACCAAAGAGTGATAGAGAATCTGGGGGGATGAAACTCTTCCAAACGGCTCTATACCAAAGGGTTTTTTCTCCTTTTTCTCGAAGAAAATGGTATGCATCCGCAGTTCCATGCCCTTGAACTAAGACTCAAGGAGGAGCTTAGCTTGGGTAACATCATCTGCACACTTAGAAATGATGAGATCGCGAATATCCAACATGTTCTTAAAGAGAGGAGAGTCACGATGATGAGGGTTCAAGATCCAAAAATCCTTATTTTTTATGAATTCAGAATGGACCCAACGAATCCAGAGAGAGTTTGTTTTGCTGTGGATATTCCATAGAAGTTTGGTGTGCAGAGCTTTATTCCACGTAGCAAGATGCTGGAATCCCAGTCCTCCTTCATCCTTAGGCATACATACATTCTTCCAAGCAACTGGACAGTGTTTAGAACCCCAAAGGAATTTGCAGAGCATGGAATTAATTCTATCAGAGATAGAAACTGGGAGGGGAAGACTTTGGATCCAGAAACATTCGACACCTTGAAGGACAGACTTGACTAATTCGGCCCGAATTGCCAAAGAAAGACAAGAGTTATTCCAACGATTGATAAAAGCAGTGATCTGATCAATAAGAGGGTTGAAATGGATGTTGAGCAATTTCTTGGCAGCCAGCAGTAATCCGAAATATTTAACGGGAAGGGTGCCCTCCGAAAATCCGAAGATGCGTGAGATCTCCATTTTTTCATAGCCACACACACCCCCAAAAAATATTTGGGATTTAGAGCAATTCTCACCAAGTCCCGAAGTCCCTTTGAATTCTTCAATTATATCTGCAAGAATTTGCATGGAAGTAGAGTTGTCATAGCCAAACAACAACAAGTCATCATCAAAAGCAAAATGAGTAATCCTATTAGTATCACACTTTGCATGGAATCTGAAGTCCGGATTCCAAGTGCGAATAGAAAACAACCGGGACAAATATTTCATACAAAGGAGAAAAATGGAAGGAGACATTGGGTCTCCTTGACGAAGGCCCCTCCTCCCTTTTATAAACCCGTGGGTCCCTCCATTGATGGATAAAGAAAAAGTAACGCTAGTAACACATGTCATACCCAATGCACAAAGCACGGATGAAAGTTGAAGCTAATGAGTACATCCCGAAGAAAGTCCCATGAAATAGAGTCATAGGCCTTTTGGAGATCAATCTTGACCATGCAGCGGGGTGGGGACAGAACCTTTTTCTCATAGTTCCGGATCAGTTCATGTGCAAGAAAAAAATTGTCGGTAATGGATCAACCCTTGATGAAAGCAGATTGAGCAGAGTTGATAAGTTTATGGAGAAGGGGCGCCATTCTATTGGTGAGAATTTTAGTGATGTTTTGTAAATGACATTGGTGCAAGCTATAGGTCGAAAATCAGCCACAGTTGGTTCATGGGATTTTTTTGAAATGAGGGAGATTGAGGTATGATTCATGTTTCACCTAAAATTAGTGCTAGCAAATAAACTAGGTCTATCGTAGACTAATTAAGTAAAACCCGAATATCGATCTCTCGAGGAAAACTTAACAGAGTATTGTGATTACACACACGCTAAACACTCTACGAAAGCAAGTAAAGAATTTAGGGTTTAAAGAATTTATATCCTAGGCAAAGAATTTAAAGAAAGCAAATAAATTAAACTAGGCTTAGAAATAATTAAAAGCAAGTAAAAAGCAACCCCGTCTGTCACCCGGGATAGAGAATTAAACTAAGAAGAAAGCAATAAAATTATCTAGGCATGAATTGAAAGGAAAACAATAAAAAAATAATTAAATATAATCTTATCAAATTAATCTAAACTAAAGAAAGCAATTAATCAAAGCAAATAAAGAAAGCAAGTAAAATTAATCTAAGAGCACAAATTAAACTTACGAATCGAAGAAAGAACGAAGAACTTAAATGAATCTTGAATTAAAACTTGAATCTAAAGCTATAATCTTGAAAGCAATATCTAAGAACTAATCTAGAGTTTTGGAAAGCTAAAAACTAGTGTGAGCCAAGGTATTTTCGTTCTAAGAAGATTATATATATATAGGATTTGGAAAAACCTAGTCCAAGAAGGAAACAAAATACTATTCTCGCCAGGGTGAGCGGCCGCCAGCTACAGTGAGCGGCCGCTCACTGCTTCCTGCGGTCCACTGCGCGCGACTTTCTTATTTTTGCCGTATCTTCCTCGTCCGAACTCGAAATCGACCGCCGTTTTTTCCTACGCGCTCCTATCGAACCCCTCTTCAATCTTATGCTTTTATATCATCTAAATTTGATCTTCATATTTCACTTATTTCTTCAATCTTTTGCTCTTTTCTTCTTTTCTTCCTTTCTTCTTCTTCATTGCATTCCATTCTCTCCTCTCCTCCACTTTCCCTAACACATGAACAAAAATACATAATAGAACACATAACACACACAAAATTATAATAAAGACACCACACAAAACTCTCACAAAAACACATTAAACAATTCATTTCACGAAGGAGGAGGCCCTTTGTGAAAAATTCAAAGACAACATTAGTCACATCTTCCCTAATATCATCTCAATTCTTCTTAAAAAATGGAGCGGGAAAACCATCAGGCCCTAGAGCCTTGTCGTTGCCAATGCCAAACAGAGCGGTTTTGATTTCACTTCCATTCACAGGGGCGATCAGAGCAGCTTGTTCAATGTTGTCGAGAGCAGGCCCAGAGCGAGCAACACTCCAATCAAGAGAGGTTCTTGGAATAGAGACTCCAAATAGATTAGAGTAAAATTTGATAAAATCCTCAATGATGATTCTGATATCCCTAGTGATCGAGCCGTCCTCCCTGCAAAGAAATGAGATGGAATTACGGGCATTAGTACGATTCACCTTGGAATAGAAAAATTTAGAGTTTTTATCAAAGAGGATCAGATGTTTAGTCTTGGTTCTTTGTGCAAAGAAGGAACACTCCGCTTTCTCCAAAAACTGACAGTGCTTCCGTGAGGGAATCTCTTGGTCACAGAGATCTTTGTTAAGTGGTTCAATGTTGCAAAGCTGTTGAAAATTGTCGAGGGCAGCTCTCGCCGCTTCCACCCTTTCCGAAAGGTTATTGTATTCCTTAGTCTTCAATTCCCAAAAAGCTTTGCGAAGGCTCTTGAGTTTTGTAGACAATAAGAACTGTCCTTCAACACTAGGATGATGGCTGCTCCAAGCGGTATCGAGGATTTCTTTGAATTTCGGGTTGTCCATCCAAAAGTTACAGAATTTGAAGCTTTTACGAAACTGGAGAACATGCTCAAAAAGGGAGGCGATACATGCAGAATGATCAGAGGTCGTTCCACGTGTAAGAAAGTTAGCCCTACAAGAAAAACGAGCTTCCTGCCAAGAGTTGTTAATAAGAAAACAATCAATCTTTGAAAAAATATCAGAATTTGTCCAAGTAAAGTGGCACCCCATCGAGGGAGCATCCTCAAGGTTGAGGTATGCAGCCGTGTCAACAAAGTCCCTGTACTCATTTTCAAGAGGGATTCTGCCGCCAACACGTACACAAGAGTCCAAGATACAGTTGAAGTCACCACAAACAATGGCTGGAAATCAAGGGGAGTGGTGAGGATAAGAGAGTCCCAAAGAGGTCTCCTATCGACATAATCCCACAAGCCATAACACAAAGAGAGGTGAAAGCTTGAATTAGTGATCCTGCAAGTGATACGAGCATGTATAACCTGTTCCTCCACTTTAACAACTTCCACATCAACATTAGTCGGTCGGGTTCCAAGGAAGTAAAATCCTACCATTATTGACTAAGTCAAAATTATGACAAAAAATCCAAGAAGGGCAGAATTTATTCCTAAATAACAAAAAGGAAGCAGAGCTAAATTTGGTCTCAAGAAGACCACAAATATCAAGTTTATGAACCTGTAAAAAAGAGGAAACCACAGATTGTTTATTGGCTTGTAACAAGCCTCTAATGTTCCAACATCCAAAAATCATTTTAAAAACTAAGAGAAGAGGTACTCAACGAACTGCCATTTGATGAAGAGGCAGTGGAAAAGTTGTTATTAACTCCCTGGTTTAGTTCATTTTGGGTTTAAGCATCCACACCATTTAGGGCTTCCTTGGTAGCCAAGACGTTGGGTTGTTCCCCTTCATGGTGGTTTGGGTGAAATCTAGACCCGTTTCCTTGCATGGTTTTAATTTTCCTTAACATAGCAGGTAGAGGTGCCTGGGCTTTTCGGCCCGTAGGGCCGAGCCCTAAACCAGCCCTAAGTCAACAGTTCGGGCTCGAGCCCGCTGGTCAACGGGCCTGAACCGATGCCGGGACCGTCGAAGAAGGGTCGGGCTAGGGTCGAAGCAAGTCTGAACCGCAGCCCCTAGGTTAACCGGTGGGCCGGCCTACCGGGCTAAGGAATGAACCGACGGGCTGGATATAGCCATTGGAGCCCGACGAGCTGCTCAGGACCGACGGGCCGAGGCAGGCCCGGCGGGCCCAACGGGAAGAAAGGCTGTCTGCGCGCCTGCTGTTGCATGCATGAGCTGGGGGGGCTGGCTGCAACGGCTCCTAGCCGTTGGCTGGCCCCTCCCCTTTCTCTCCACTCTTCCTCTTACTCTATAAATGCATACATCAAGATAAAGATCAAAACACCCATTTTCATCTTAACCTCTCAACTCTCAAGCTCTAATTTGCCTTCTAAAGCTCTCATTTCTCAACTCTCAAGTTCTAAAATTCAAGCAAGCTCTCCTCACTCTCATTTTCTCAAGCTCTATTTGCACTCTCTCAAGTCTCAACTCTCAAGCTCTATTTTTGCACTCTCTCATTTTCTTTCTCTCTACTCAAACTCTCAAGCTTTTACTCTCACATACACAATGTCTTCTTCCAAAGGAAACAAAGATAAGGGCAAGATTGTCGGTGAAACCCAAAGCGTTGGAGGCCGACAAACTCAAGGTCAAGAAGGATAGAAATAGCGGAGGAAATCTCAAGGCAAGTAGCCGAACGACTACAAGCCGAAGAGTATGCGAGACTTCAAGCCCAAGAGCAAGAAGATGAAGCCTTTGAGGAGATGGTCAATACGATAGAAACCCAAGGATTCGAATTTCATGGCTCCACCAACAACGAAGATGAAGAACACAACGACAACGAGCACGAGGATGATCAACCTCCTCCTCCTCCTTCATCAAAGGCCAAGAAAGCACCGAAGTCCGACATCTTCAAGAAACACTTTCGACTTGTTGATGCTCCGGAGATCGAAGGCGAACCTCCTCTAGCCGATGGTCGAAAGAGATTCCTTGCGTATTGCAACTATTGCACAACCCGTTACAAATGGATCGAAAAAGGAGGCTACGACACTATGACTAGGCACATGGAAAGCATGCATCCGAGTGAGTTCGGAATCTCTACTTCTCAAACTCAAATTCAAGTTAACACTTCATCTTCGGAGATGGGTACACACTCTTTATTTAAATTTGATAAAAGTTGATACGAAGATGCTATGGCTAGATATTGTGCTATGGAGAAACAACATTTTAGTTATGCCGATAGAATAACATATGAAGCATCCTACAAAGAAGGCTTAGGTCCAAATGCTTCTAAAGTTGCTAAAACTCAAATGCTAAAAAGGATTAGGCGTCAATGCATGGAAAAACAAAAAGATTTGATGAAATATTTGAACCGTTTGGGTCATAAAGTTTCTATTTGTGCCGATGTTTGGACAGATGCATATAATATACATAGTTATATGGGAATTACATGTCATTGGGTTGATTACAAATGGACTTTGCAAAAATGTTTGATTGCATTTAGGGAGTTTGAAGAGCCTCACACGGCTCAAAATATTGCTTTGATTATTATCACCGTTTTAAATGAATATGGTTTGATTAATAAGGTTTTTTCGGTTGGTTTTGATAATGCATCGGCGAACACGGCTAGTATTCCTCAACTCATTGAAGCATGTGCACCATCTTTTGATGGAAAATACTTTCATTCTAGATGCATTTGTCATATTTTGAATTTATGTGTCCAAGATGCTTATGAGATTTGTCAAACGTCCGTTCTTCCTATTAAAAATGCCGTTAAATATTTGCACAAATCAAAAACATTGGGAAAAAATGGCAAAAATATTGTCGTTCAAAGAATATTATTTATACGTGTTTCAAAGCCGATGTATCTCATCGTTGGAATTCTACTTATGAGATGCTTAATAGTACGATGGAGTATAAGGGTCATTTATGTGATTTTTTTAGGAAAAAATTTTTCACGGTTCAATTAGTTCTTAATGAGAGTCATTGGGATGCATGTTATGATTTATATGCATTATTGAAGGTTTTTCATATGGCTACTAAACAATTATCGGGTGTTTACTATTGTACTTCCGTTAAAGTGTTTGAACATTGCATGTATATTGCCATGTCTTTTAAGGCTTGTTTTAATAGGCCAAACTTGCAAGGTGTGACTTATTATATGGTTCAAAAATGGCTAAAGTATTTTAGGGAGATTCCAAAAAATTTCTTGATTGCTAAGTGTTTGGATCCTAAATGGAGATATGAAGGTGTTTGTCAAATGCTTGGGATTTATTATGATGCTTTATTGGAAATGGACTTTAGTAATGTTGTAATTGATGGTGAACAAATATTTTTTGATATTCCAAATGTGCAAGATATGAAGGATGATCTACATAGGACTTTGATAGAACTTTTTGATGAATATATGAGAAAGTATGGTAGTAATGAAGATAATACCAATATTTCTTCTTCTTCTACTATGATGCCTTTATTTGATTTTCCCTTTGCTATGGACTCAATGGATCCTTTAGTTAGACAAATGCAAGGAATGTACCAAAATAGAACCTATGATAATCCAAGGAGCCAAGGTAATAGTGAATTGGATATATTTTTGCAAACTCGTTTTGTTTTTGGTGTTGAAGATAGTGGTCCGTCGATCGTTGAAATGGTGGTCGAAGAGAGTGGAGTACCCAATACTCTCCATGATGGCGAAGGAGTTATTTGCCGTCCCGGCATCCACCGTATCCGTTGAACAAGCCTTTAGCACCGGAGGTCTTATGCTAGATCAAAGAAGATCAACAATGAAGCCGACAAATATTGAAGCTACCATGTTGCTCGATGATTGGTGTAGGGCCGACCTTAGAGCTCAAGAACCGGAATGGGATGATCGGAATGAGAGCGAAGATGAAGCCTTCACCGAGACGGATCGATCGGCATCGGCATCGGGTGCGGAATAGGAACCGTTGTGTTGTAATAAGAACTACGTCGACTTTGATTCCTCTATTAATATGAGGATACGTAGACAACTCGATTTTAGAAATGAAATTGAGTTCAAGTCTCTTATTATAATTTTTAGTATTTTTCTTGTCAAATGTAAAAGTTCTTATTCAATTGTCAAAGTGATTAAATTGAGCTTAATTTAATGTTATAATTTTTATCATTAATAATGCAAAATTGATCAATTGTTATGCATTTTCAACAATTTAATGAGTAATTTAAATTTTTTTTTTAAAAAAAATATACATAAAAACTTGACAAATTGACATTTCCTATTCATTAAATTAATTAATACTCCCTCCATTTCGTCTAAATTGACACACTTCTTTTTGGCTTTTCTGGCACGCTTTTCCATGCTTCTTGATGATGGGTTTTAAAAGGAACTTTTGAAGAATTCTTTCTTTTACGGGATACTACGACAGTCGTAGTATCCCGTAAAAGAAAGAATTCTTCAAGTCGTAGTATCCCGTAAAAGAAAGAATTCTTCAAAAATTTATTTTAAAACCCATCATCGAGAAGCGTGGAAAAACGTGCCAGAAAAGCCAAAAAGAAGTGTGTCAATTTAGATGAAATGAAGGGAGTATAAAAGAATAAAATTTAAAATGTAAAAAAAAGTTGAAAGAAAAAAATAATAATAATAATTATCACATTTTCGGTAAAATGCCGAGGGCATTTGCTCAAAACAGAGCATTGCTCTGTTTTTCAAACCATGCCAATTTGCAACGGCCCGGCGGGCCGGCCCTAGGCCCGACAGTTTCGGCCCGGCCCGGAACCGGCGGGCCCAGGGCCGAGCCCGTAACCTACACTTGCTACAAGGGCCGGGCTAGGTTCAAGCCCTGTCAGGCCTGCTGCCCGCCGGGCCGGGCCCGAAACCGGCGGGCTCGCCCCGTGGGCAGGACTAATAGCAGGGTTGAGCAGCCAGTTTGATGCTGAGGATACTTCCGAAGCTGTGCTTGAGCTAGAATCTGTCTCCATCACTGGCAAACTCCCAAAGGAATGGGAGGGCAGCTTGGGATGCTGATCCCAGTGGTTCGGTCCCTGCAATTGAGTGTGAGTTAGAGACATTAGGAATAGATAGAGGAACATGGACATTTTGGTAAGGCATGAATTCTATTTGTAAGAAAGTTTTTTTTACAAGAATAGGTCATTTAAATTATTAGACTTCTATTCAAATTGAAACTCTATGAAGATATATATTAATTATTATATTAAAGTATTGATTAATTAGCCAAAATTATGAGAATTTAGCAAAATAATCAAGAAAAATCGTGGTTGATCGACCTTTATTTTGCTATTATATATATATATATATATATATATATATATAATATTATTACTATTAATTAATTACTTTATTTTTTTATTAAACAATTCCATTATAGTTTAATCGGTTACCATGATCCGGAGGTCACAACGGTTCTGCTTCCAGTTCAGTTTTTAAAATATTGATTTAATTTTTAATTTTTAATTTTCAATTTTTTATTTTTAATTTTAATTATCAATTTTTTTATTTTTCTTATCCCAAATTATCTATGTTTGTACCAAACACACAATATATTTCTTATCCCAACTTATCATACTTTTTTATCTCAACTTATCACACATTTTCTTATCTGTCCTTTTTCTCGATATTACTACCAAACGGGCCCTAATTACTTACATTATCGTCCTCTATATAAATTATGACTACTTCCTTTCTTTTTTTTTTTGACAAACTTCACACAACATTTATACTTTTAATCCTATTTACCAATATTTATCAAAAAAACTGTCCATGACCTAACAAACCCCACTCGTATCAATTTCAATTAATTTATAAAAATATGACCAAACTCTTTTTATTGACAAAAACTTGTGTCAGCCGGAGGCACCGTGCGGCCGGGCCCAAAGTGTCAATCTTTATACAGAAAAGTGTCAATTTATATGAATAAAAGTGTCAATCTTTAACATAATTATTTTACGAATAAAATGACAATTTTTAAAAGTGACAATCTTTATACAGAAAAGTGTCAATCTATATGAATAAAAGTGTCATTGTTTTAGCCCGGCCGCACGGTGCATCCGGCTGACCCAAGTGTGTCCCATTTTTATTTATTTATTAAAACCGGTAATACTCCTACTCCGTAATACATTACCCTGTGACTTGTAACTGCAAAATCGTATGCGTGTGCGCGGCGCGTGAGATTCGACAAATGCAAGAGGGGCCCTTTCCTCGAAGCCTTCACCAATTTTGCGCTGTCGGTGTTTGTATAAATAAATTACATAAATAAAATTCCATCAGACTCCTAATTCATTTCTTCCACTACTTTTTTCCTTCTTCCTCCAAACAACACCCAAAAACCCCCAATCCGGTCAACTCCTCCGGCGTTGCTCAATCCTTTCTCGCCCAACGACAGAGGACTATTTCCCATACAAATCTCCCTCGACTACCGTCCTCGATCATGAATCCCGAATAGTAAGTCTCTCCTTTCTCTCCTCTCGGATTGTTGTGTGAAGATAGGGCAAATCTTCGTTGGTTTGGAATTCCGGTTTGTTATGGCTTAGATTTAATAGATCTATTAGTGTTTTCGTAGGGAATTTTGTTTGCTTTTTCGCTTTTCAACTCCTGATTGTAGATCCGTTAATTTTCTGATGTTTTTCTCTCTGGGATGGCATTTTGATGTATCTGATGATGGATCTTTCCTTTCGAGCTGATTATTTTCTATGTGAATTTCTTCTCTGATCGGCGATCAATCATCTTAATTGTCTGTGTGCATACGTTATGTCAAGTTCGCCGCCTGGATTATTGATGTGGTTCTAATATACTTTTGGTTGGGGATCGTTCTGAATTTCGATGGTTAATTATTATTTTTCGTTGTATATTTGATTGCTACGTCACCTTTCCATTCGGGCTCACAAAATTGAGAGGTCCAGGAGTTGCATATGCGTAGGAGCTGCAACCCCTTGGGGTGTACATATGACTTCAAGTAAATAGTTTGCTAGTTACCATTGACACGCTTTTTTTTTTTCATAATGTTTATTAAAGTCCATGGTAATTCTAACAAAATGCTCATCTGTCTCTCTTTCTGATTGGAAGTAATCTCATGGATCTGTTATTAGGAACGAGTGATTATAATTGTCAGTTTCTTCTCTGGCTGATTCTGTCAGTTGTCAGATTAAGAATCGGATGAAATTATGTTTCATGGAATTTTGGCCATCCTAAACGATAGATTACCTAATTTTGTTTTCTTTGTTTGGATCTTTCAGTGATTACTTGTTCAAGCTTCTTTTGATTGGGGACTCAGGTGTTGGCAAGTCATGTCTTCTACTCAGATTTGCTGTAAGTATAACTTAGATTTATACGGTACTCCCAATATTATTTTCATTACACTTGTTATGTGCATTTTTTACTGCTTAGGTGACTTTGAGTAAAATTGGGCGCTATAAACCCTAGGGGGCTGTGATTATTATGATAAAAACGAAAAAAAAAACTGTTGAGTAAATATGGTCTGAAGAAGTTATGTTGTGTATTCCAAAAGATCATGCCAATTCTTTCTTCTTATGAAGAAAAATTGCGCTTTCATCGTAGAGGAGGGTTGTGATGAAGAGAAACATTACTTTCTTCCCACTGTCTTTAAAGAACAAAATTTTGAGCTGATAGCTTCAGAAATGGTATTCAATCCGCATGAGTTTTTGCTTGTTTCTGTAGTCGCTTTGTGTGTTCAAACAGTGTAGCCACTTCTATATATATGTGCGTATATATATATATATATATGTCATGATTGTGATCATTATCTCAATCTCTGTTGAATTATCAATTTCATTGTGAATTCCTTTTGTAGAAAAAGAAATAATGCTCTCCTTTAATTGATCTTCATATGGCCTGTTGGCTATAAATGTGTTTGGGGACGTAGATGTATTTCATCAGTAAAATATTTTGAAGCTGTAGTATTTTGGTTGAGTTGTGAATGCCCTCATTCTTTTTTATAATGATGTGTCCACTTGTGTAAAAACAAATTAAATAACACTCCCTACGTCCATGAAATCTTGGCCTATTTCGCCATTTTGGTTTGTCCACTACTCCACCAAATCTTTGCCTATTCCTTTTCTGGGCATATACTCTACACAAATTCACTTAATAATTAATCTCACAATACCCTCTTATATGCATATTTTGCCATTGTGACCCCACCTAATTCTACTGTAAGTTACTACAACCACCCAACAATATGAAGCTATACATTTGGGGCCCTTATTCCACACAAACTGAAACCAAACTATATTATAAAGCACATGCCAACCCTTTCGAGGCAAACATTTCGTGGACGGAGGGAGTAATTATTTGAATCTCTCGCAGGATCACAAACTGACCTATGTATGATTTTGTGTACAGGATGATTCTTATCTGGATAGCTATATCAGCACAATTGGTGTCGATTTTGTAAGGCCGTAGCTTTTTGATTTGTAAATTTAAGAGGTTTAGTTACATTATAATGACATTATCTTGTGTGCAGAAAATTCGTACTGTGGAGCAGGATGGGAAGACTATTAAGCTTCAGATTGTAAGTTTTTCTTCGTCTTGACTTTATATTTTTATGAACACTAGAGTTGGTGTGTTTTCTTATCGATAGTCATTCAACGTTGTGAATAAGTATGGAAATTCCATATGTTTGGTTGCTTGTTCTGCTCTATTACTTGCTGCTTCTAATCAGTACCTGTTTCTTGTATTCACTTCATTGTGTGGATGGTTCCCCATTGGAATCAATAAGATAATGGGATGTGTTAAGTGCGATAAACCTGTAGTATTGGTCTTTGTCTGATAGAGAGATTGAAACTGGGTTTCCTTTTGTTACGGTTTGAAGTTAAGTCTTCTAGTAAATGATCTAGTGTGTTGATGGAATTATATTTACAGCTAGTTTTTGAATATGTATCCAGATCACTTATCCCCTACACACTGTGGGTACCATTAACATGCCATCTCTAATGCAGCAGTGCCATGTGGGCAGGGGTTTCAATGGTGTTCCTATATAAAAAAGATTACAAAAAACTAAACCCTACTTAAAAATCTAAATCGACTAAACAAACGTCAATGTGTTGCCACATCAACAGTGGGCTAGTTCACGGTTGGTTGCTGATTATATTCCTGCATCCAATACGAGTAGTATGATAATCATTTTATGCAAATGCTCCAATTTTCTATTTTCCAATGAGCGATTTGATATATCTGTTAATATGCATTTGAGCTTTGTTTACAATTACTCATGCATTTGATCCCCGTGTCTTCTGGTGTGTCATAAATCAGAAACCTGGTTAAGCTTATATTAATGAGGTTGAAATCCAGTAAAGTTTTGTTCATACTTCATAGTTTGTTCCTCTCAATATGACTATATGTTGAAAATCAAGCTTAATTTGTTTTATCTTCTTATTTTTCTTTCTCTTGCAGTGGGATACTGCTGGGCAGGAACGATTCAGAACTATAACTAGTAGCTACTACCGTGGTGCACATGGAATTATAGTTAGTCTCTTTCTTCTTGATATATCATGAATATGCTATTTTGTGTTTTAAGTTTTTAATAACATTCTGAAATTCGCAGATAGTATATGATGTAACTGACCAAGAAAGCTTCAACAACGTGAAGCAATGGCTGAATGAAATTGATCGATATGCAAGTGAAAGTGTTAACAAGCTCCTTGTTGGAAACAAGTGTGACCTTGCTGATAACAGAGCCGTGCCATATGAAACAGCAAAGGTAGGATTTTGAAATTGTATACATGAACTTGTGCTGTTGACTGTTAACTCTTTAGCTAAAATGTGTCTTTTGTTTTCCGAAAGGCATTCGCTGATGAAATTGGCATCCCCTTCATGGAGACTAGTGCTAAAAATGCAACAAACGTCGAACAGGCTTTCATGGCTATGTCTGCTGACATTAAGAACAGGTTTGCCTTTTCTTGTTTCGTACCCGAATATTCTTGTCTTCTGGTTTTTGCAGCATAGAGCATTACATGGTTCAAACTTTGCTAGTTGTCTCGAGTCTTTTGACATTCTGAATATGTGTTTTACACTTGTGAATATTTCAGTCTCCTCGCTAAATCTGTCTTTGTAAACATTCTTTTTTTTCGTTGGAAAACTCAGGATGGCTAGTCAGCCTGCATCGAACAGTGCAAGGCCACCTACTGTGCAGATTCGCGGACAACCCGTTGCCCAGAAGAGCGGGTGCTGCTCGTCTTAGTGGACTGGTGTTGATACTCAGTGAGTTGGCAGTCCAGCTGGGGAAGGCTGGCTCACGTTTGTGCAGCCTTCTAAGTGTTACACCTTATATTAGTTCTATTCTTTCCAATATATTTGATTGCTAAAAGTGGCTGTACAAATTATGACGGACTCGGGTTACTCTTTAATAGTTTCCGTTTGTTATTTTGTTTTTCATTTCCAGTAGTTCAGTCCACAGGTAGCAGTGTCCTAATGTTTCAAAACATCTGGTCCAAAGTCTGTGACTCGTTTCGAATAGAATTCTGTAATATGTGATTTGTGTTGGCATTTTAATTGGGATATTCTTTGATAAATTGTTTCTTATTAATTTATTTAGATATTATAATTAGCTTAATACATCGTATAAGCTTTTGGTGATGATAATCACGTGTTTGATCTGTAGTTACATATATATGGGGCTTTCTAATCATGTGATTACGATCCAAATTTATATTTATATCCAATGAAATTTGTTTATAGTTAATTAGAATATAACATTGGAAATGAACGACGATGAGGAATTTCTCGGGGAGGGTTGCTTGATTCACGAACAATGGAGAATAATGACTAGAATGAATGAAGCTGGTTAATGCGTGCGGGAGATTTAATTTGATTATGTTTTCACTTGTAAACGGTATCAGTGGAAACCGGAGTATAATTTGATTTCAGTTTTCAGTTTTTCACTTATAAACACTATCCATCAACGGAAGGCCGTTTATATTTTCTTTCCTATTTTTTTGGGTTAACCCCAAGTGACATGTACAAATATTTTTATATTTGCAACCTGCAAAAAAAAAAATTAAGTAAATTGGGGGGACTTGCAAGAACGGAATTACTACCTCCAACCCATATAATTAGTCTCATTTGTTTTTTATTTTTTCGGCACGCTTTTTCTACCGAAACTTGTGTCGTAGTATCCCGCAAAAGAAAAAATACTTCAAAATTATATTTTAAAACTCGTACTAGGTTTCGGTGGAAAAGCGTACCGAAAAGACAAAACAAATGAGACTAATTATATGGGTTGGAGGTAGAAAGATTTATTGCTCGATTCGTACTAAATGGGAAAGTTTTTAAAGATACATAATCAATGTCAACAACACAACAGCTCGAAATATTTTCGCTTATCAATCATAAGAACAGTTAATGTGTAGAACACTAACTTTGAATCGTATACACTTTCCTCTAATAATAGTAAGATAAGTTCCGGTAAAAAAAATAAGATAAGTTGATTGCTAAATTTTGCATTTTCATGGACAACGATCTAGTGTGGGCGTATGGATCTGTTGGTGGCAAGCGACCTAAAACCATAGTATAAAGATAAACTGTTGAAAGCCACGAAAGGTGACAAAATAGCGTGCATGCGTGTGTGTGTAAGAGAGTTAATCCGGTGGTAGGGAGTTAATGTCTAAGGCCAAAGGTTTCATGTTTGAATTTTTCGTGGCACGATCTTTAAATTTTCAGTAAAATAGGTTTATAAAGAAAATAAAAAAAAATAGTATGTGTGTGTGGCCCTAGCAGTAGTGTGTAATTAATGTTTGATACCAGAAGTTTCATGTTTAAGTCCACCGAGCACAGTTATAAAAGTGTGTTGAACACTACCATATGTACACTTGCTTAAAGGTTGAAAAAAGCCAAAGTTGAAATAGACATGACTTTCCTATATATATAGATATGCACGTAATCAAGGTGTTTGAATTTGTTCATACAAAGACAACTACGTACTACGACTATAGATGTCGAAGGTTGTGGAGGACCTTAACCGGCACGAGAGTGTTAATTTGTAAGAAAAACAAGAGCTAATTAACAGGGTAATATGGCTCTAAAAATTGATATGAGAAAGGCATATGATCGAGTGGATTGGAGATATCTTGATGTTGTTGGATAATGTTGTGTGTTAATTCTATGGAATAAAATATGACTCGGCATTGTTGAGATGAAAGCTTGCGAGGTAACATTCATGGCATTAAAATGGGGGAGAAGTGGTCCGGCCATTTCACATTTAATGCCCTCATATGATAGCTTATTTTGTTTCTGGAGAGCCTCTCAAGAAGAGTGTAATAACTTGGAGTTGAAATAACACTTATTACCGAGGTTGAATCTATTTGTAAATATGGCCACTCTTAAATATGAAAAAAAAAGAAAAGAAAAAAAGAGTTGGGATACAACCTTTCAGTCTTTCACCAAAGTTAGTTGCAGATATGGCCTCGGGCTCCGCATAATGATGTGGCAGTGGCACGCCCATTATTTCCGAAATTCAGCCTAATAATGTAATGTATCAAAGTACTATAGCTTGAAATGAAAATGATTGTAGATCCACTATGTTGCATGCAGGGGCGGAGCCATAAAAAATTCAGGACGGGGGCTGAATTTCATGTTTTAAATTTGAAAAATAAATTTATGTATCTCTTAACTTTCTTGCAGGGTGTTTCAATGGTGGAAGATCAGCCGGGCAATTGGGTTTGGAGGGGTATGGGCGGCAGTAGCTTCTTGGTGAAGGCTGCTTACCACGAACTGCTGCAACGATGCAGGCCCCGTTGAAGGCCCAAGTCACGATTTGGCGCTTGCTGTTGGATCGCTTGCCTACAAAGGACAACCTCTTCAAGAGAAACATTGCAGTTCAAGCGGACCTTTTGTGCTGCTGTTGCAAGTCAGAGATTGAGTCGGCTCATCACTTGTTTCTTGGCTGTCCGGATATGTATAAGCTTTGGTGCAATATCGTGGCGTGTACTGGGGCCTGTTGGGCAGCGCCAAAGGAGATTGCGGAGCACCGCCGGTGCTTTGTTAGTCTGTTGGGCACCGGAATTTGCGAAAAGAGGTTAGGCGGATTGTGGACTTGTGTAATTTCGGCTATTTGGAAGTGGCGTAATGCGGTTGTGTTTGAAGGTCGGGAGTGAGACTTTAGGCGGATTGAGGTGGAAATCAAATGTAGATTTTGGAGTTGGTGCGTTGTGAGGGGTGACGCCGATTCGAGTATTAGCTATTCTCGATGGGCTTCATCCCATTTGAACAATACTTGGAGTGTCATGTAAGCGTCTTTTTGGTACTTCTTATACCGTGTTGAGTAATAATACTTTTTTTTCCGATTAAAAAAATAAAATAAAATTGAACACATAGGCTTTTGCACTAAAATGTGTGCAATATACAAAAAAAATCATAATTTCACAAGAACTATTTTTTTTATTTTGTAGGGAATTTAAATTTTAGGGCAATACATATAATTTTTTTTATAAATAAACTCAAAATATAAAATTATTTACAAAAATACCCTCAAACATAAAATTATTTACAAAAATACCCTCAAATGCATCATAATTAAACGCACCGGATTCTTGAGACAAACGCACCTGATCCTAATTTTTTTTTAGATATCGCCAGGTGGCGTATCCGGTGCGTATCACCCGCACTCACACCCACACCCACACATATCCGATACCGCAATATGAAATTTTCTAAAATCCGTAAATTATAGTAGATCCGTCTTCTTCCGTTTAAATTCAAATTATATCTCCACTCCCAAAATTCCCAAAATTCGTTCCTACACATTATTTATAATTATTTCAATTTACACCATCTATTTTCACAATTACTCCCTCCGTCCTCCATATATATGTGCAGAGAGAAACGACACGCAATTTAAGCCAAAGTTGATATAAAGTGGGAAAAGTAAAATAAAGTAGGAAGAAAGTGGAAAAAATAGGTAGAACGTAGGAAAAATTAGAATAGAGTGAGAGTGAATAAGTAATTTTGGTAATAAAATATTTGTAATTATGGAATGCACATATATATGAGAACGTTCCAAACAGGTAATAAGCACATATATATAGGGGATAGGGGATAGAGGGAGTAATATTTTTATTTGTAAAAATAGTTAATTTCAAATTATTTCAATTCACATCATCTATTGTATTGCATTTTTTTGAACATGTTTAAACGAAATTTAAAGGCAATGTGAAGGACTCGAACTCAAAACCTTTGGTCCCGAAACTTAACCCCTACCGCTAGGTCAACACACACATGCATTTTCATATTACATCGTGTTACAGCGATTGCCATGCATTAATAATATTTTCACAATTAAATTTTTTATTTATAAAATAGTTAATTATTTTTTAATATGAAAATGTTCTTATGCAACACAGAAAATACAATTAAAAAAAAAATCCGAATCATCCTGATCGACATTATTTGAGATAGTTCTTATATATCCAATTGTAACTTAAATCCGGGGGTATCTATTTTCAAATGACAATTATGATTGTAGGAGGCTAACTGGTAAATTGTATTAATATATATATATATATATATATATATATATATATATATATATATATATTTAAAGAGTAAAACATTTAATCCATGGGAAGAAAGTCCAAATCGCGAAAAGATGGGGTAAAACATATGAATTTTATCCCTCACTTAGCAAGCAACTCCTTTTATTTTCTCCCTATGATAAATCAACACTGCAAATGTACTCGACCACACCACTTTTACACGAACAAAAAGGGGGAAAAAAAAAAAAAACGATAAATAGCTAAACATAGAAAATTAAAACAACATACATTTAAAATTAGGGCACATTCAGAAACACGATCGAAATTCAAGAGCTCTGAGCCATGGAAGAAACATTGTGCTCCGCCCTATCCTTCATATCACGCGCCTTGCTCGCCAGCTTCGAGCGGGCCGTGTCGAGCTGATCCGCCCCGGGCGGGTGCTTCCCGGTCATGTACTTGTAGATCCACGACAGCACGCTGAGCGCCGCCACCCCAAAGCCTCCGGAGGCCAGGAAGCCGGCGGCGAGCATGAAGATGCCGATGGTGGCCGGCACTAGGACCGGGCTGAAGATGACGAGCAGCGGAGTAGCGATGGTGAGGGCGATGACGGTGGTCGCCAAGGTGAGGCCGGAGAGGACGAGAAGCGAGCCGCCGGCGGTGACGGCGGTGGCCGCCTTTACCATCTGGTGGCTCCGGGGTTGGTGCTGCTGCATCTGCATCTGGTGGTGGGGCCTGCCGGATTGGAACTGACCGTAATGTTCAGCCATGGTTGATGAGAATTGATTGATGAAAATTGAGGTGTGAGGGTGGAAATATATATTTAGGAAGGAGAGAGGTACGTGTCGGAGAGGTTGACATGCAAAGGGCGCATGCACATCGAGGTTCTTGTGTTGAGACACGTCTATGTTGGTAGTATCTGCACCTGGCCTCCAATCATTTTTATTATATCAAAAGTTAAATGGGCTGGGTTTTTGGACAGCTGGAAATCTTCTCTCTCAATTTTTATGTCCCGACGGTATTCTGAATATTAGTAATTTTTTTATTAATTTAATAATAATTTTTATAATTTTTTTTTATTATATTATCCTCCACTTGCCTCATCCTAAATGACTTATTTTATGAAAATATACCTCACATATGAATAAAGAATGAGTCATTTAAAGTGAGACGGAGGGAGTATAGTATTTTCTCCATCCCACATGAGAGATCCAAATTTCTATTTTGAGTCATCCCACGTTAAGAAGTCGCATTACCCAAATCGGCAATATTAGGAGCCCAATTATTATTTTTTTGTTGAAAGAATTAATTAATTTAATGAAAACTCTAATCACTTTTCTACCATACCTCTTCCTAAAAGGATTAAATTTGGTTTAATTACACATCTAATGATGGTGGATCCCATCACTTTATTCTCTTAACTTAGTATGTCTTGGTTCCTGTGTCCAAAACATTTGGGACATCGTCTACATGAGAGTAATAAATTATATTAATAGATACTTATAATTAAAAATTATTTTTCCTTCCCGTTAACTAATTGAAATATTTATAATCCAAAACTCATTACTTCTATATTTCATCTCAATTTTTTTTAATAAGTATCAAGTCATCATTAAAATTGTACGTTCACTATCGGAATTCAAAACTGATTGAATTTTCGAAGCCGTGGTGTGGATAGTCCACCCCCATGTTTTCAATTTTAAAACTTATTGTAAATGAGCGAGGTACGAAATTTCGAAAAAAAAGAAATTAAAGAAGAAAAAAAAGTTGTGTCAACTTTCCAACTCACCTACTCTATTATCGTACGAAATTGGAAAGATTGGTAGGAAATTCACACCATGAATTTGTAAAGTCCTCGCATCAATTCTAAGGTTTGACGTCAAATGGACGACTCTGACGATAAATTTGATGACTATTAGAAGAAGGTAAAATGAAATCTCATGATTTCAAGGAGAGATCGAATTCAAAATATATAATTGATGATTGCTTTGAAACTAATTGTAAGAATATATGAGCATATGACATAACTTCATCATACTAAAATATATAAAAATAAACATTGTACTCTATTATTAAAGATAATAGGAATATTTGGTTCCATTGAAATTGAATTTCTAGATGTGAAATACTTTTGAGGAATGAATTCCAAACCTTTAATCACGAATCACAATTGATATTATCATTTTTCTCAATTAAATCACCATATGAGAGTTCATGTTTGTCTTCCAGATACGTTGAAGAGAACCAATATTTGATTTTAGTATATTGATTAACCATGTGTAGCATTTCGAAAATGTTTTTTATTTTTATTTTTTTATTTTTATTTTAAGTTGTCTCATTCAAAATATTTTGTTTTCTATTTTGAAAAAATTAACCGTTCAAAATTTGTGGACCTTATCAATTTTCACACACCTAGTTAGAATAGTAACTAGGTCTCATGTAGTCATATCAATTACATAGGCCTTGAGGTTTTTACCTGATATTGGATCCATTAATTACATTCAGTAATGCTCCACAACCCACAGTAGGCACATTCCACCAGCTAACGTGGCAGTTCCCAACTGCCACGTCAATAATTTTTTTCTGTTAGGATTTAATTATTTTTAACATGTTTAGTTTTTTTAGTAAGATTTATTTTTATAAGGTATGTTAATTAAAATTTTCCTTAAATATAATACCGTCACCTCAGCAGTTGACATATTAAATATGCTCACGGTGGGTAGGGGAACATTACTCTAATTACATAATAATATGTTGCCCATACATATATTAATAAGTACTCCTTCCATCCCCCAAAGTGTTATACTTTTCCATTTCGATTCATCTGCCAAAAAGTCTTACCCTTAAAGTCTATTTTTATTAATACTACTCCTAATTTTTTACCTTTATTCTTTATGGCAATATTTTTTTTTATTTATAAATTTTTCATTAATAGTTCTCATCCACAACCTTTATTCAACTCATAACCGAACACCTAATTTCTTAATTACACCAATATAATGATTGACAAAGTATAACCATTTATGATAGTAATTGACAATAAAACGTGGCCTTCAACTTAAAAAAGATAAATTATAGTCACTTTGTGTTTTGCGAACAAAAATACCCTTCTAACTTTAACTTTATATCTGAAACGTTTACTTTCTCTCTCATACATAACTCATTTTTACGTGTGTCTCTCTCTCTCTACATAGCTCAATCTCACCTTTTTATTTTCTCTCTTTTGATGCGCTTTATCTTTCAGCTCTATTTCTCTTTCACCAAAGTCGTATTCCATCCAACGATTTTCCTTCGGCGTTATTCACTCAGTGGCTTTGTAATTCATGAATCACCGACAACAATGTGACTGTCTCTCAGATGAGAGCCAAAGATAGGTTGAGTGTGGAGTTCAATTTTCAATTGATGAAAGCAATATGCAACAATGCAGAGGCTTTCAATAATGAAATTGACATTAAAAGGAATGGAGGCTTGTACCAGAGAAAATATTATGTGTGTAAATATTGTAGCTTATGTGTGTAATATTATTATGTGTGTAAATATTGTAGCTTACGGTACAAGGAATGGAGGCTTGTACCAGAGAAAAAAAAAGAAATAAAAGGAAAACAGTTCGAGAAAAGCTTCTTGTAAACATTAATTTTTTGCTTTTTTTTAATTGATAATTATTATTGTGACGTTTAACTTAAAGTTCAAACACTTTGTATACACTTTTTGATGTTGATATTGAGGATGAAGAAATCAAGAAAGTGATTGATTGCCAAATGCAGAAAGGTTGGAAAAACTTCAGGTATAAACTACATGCCGACTTCAAAGACATGGAAGGAACCGCTAAGGAAGTTGGCCACGAAGGGGTTAATAAAGTGGATTGGGAGTACCTCTTGGTCTGACTACTTATATAAAGTGTGCGTCTTACATTTAAATTTTGTTATATTTTTATTTTTCTTCAGGAACGAGTAAGGAAGAATGCTGAATCATGTGGTAAAAGAAAATGGAAGTCACGTAATGGATCAAAGAGTACCCCGCGTCACCATCTTTCTCATGGATTTGAATTGGATGGTCCAACAAGACAAATAGAAACTTGGAAAATCCGTCATTCCAAAAACGGCTGTTTATCACAAGAGTTGGAAGCAAAATATGTAAGTGTATTGTTGCTAAATTAATTTGGTGTTACTTTAACTGATATCTTGTCAATACAATCCATAGTTTGTTCAGTTGGCTTGAAGAATATTATAAGTACTATATAGATTTAGATATAAGTACTCTATCTATCTCATAGTAATTGTTATTTTTATTATTTTATACATCACATGTATTAAACAAAGGGGACAATTAGCATGGAACGGAGGGAGTAGTTTACTAAAACATATGCTAAATTGGATCATTCTAACTTGAATCATTGTTTTGTTGAATTGCTAAGCTGTCCGTAGGAGTAAATGGTGAAGTTGAGACAAGATAATCCATCACCAGAAAAGATGACCCATAAAGAAATGATGGAGAAGGTCCTAGGACGACAATCAAATCGTTTGTGTGGTTGGAGATGGTCACCAAGTAAATCTCGAGGCACCCGCAACCAAACCTCAAGACGCCCAACACACGTTGAAGGTCTTAATGAACTGGAGGAGGTCAAAGCTAATTATGTTGAAACTCTTAATGAACTCCAGATGGATGTCAAGGCTGATCATGACACCTTTCAGCTCACCTTAAGTTCATTAAGATTTCAACATAATTAGCTTTGCCCACCTCCAGTTTATTAAGGGCTTCAGCAAGTTTTGGGCAGTCTTGAGGGTTGGTTGTGGGTGCCTCGAGATTTACTTGGTGACCGTCCCCAACCAAACAAACGAGTTGATTGTCGCCCTAGGACCTTCTCCATTATTTCTTTACCGTTCATATTTTCTGGTGATTGATTATCTTGTTTCAACTTCACCATTACGGAAGTTTAGCAATGCAACAAAACAATGATTTCAAGTTACAATGATCCAATTCAACTTGTTTTATTAAACTACAAAGGAGTATCTATCATACCTTATAATATTCTTCAAGCCAAGTGAACAAACTATGGATTGTATAGACAAGGTATCAATTAAAGTAACACCAAATTAATTTAGCAACAATACACTTACATATTTTGCTTCCAACTCTGGTGATAACCGACCGTTTTTTGGAATGACAGATTTTCCAAATTTCTATTTGTCCCGTTAGACCATCCAATTCGAGTCACGAGAAAGATGGTGGCGCAGGTACTCTTCAATCCATTCCGCAACTCCCATTTTCTTTTACCCCTGGATTCGGCATTCTTTCTTGCTCGTTCCTCAAGAGAAATGAAGAAATAAAAATATAACAAAATTTAAATGTAAGACGCACATATTTAGTAAAAGCTAAAATATATATGCATTACCTTATATAAATAGTTAGACCAACGATCACAGAGGTACTCCCAACCCGCTTTATTAACTCCTTCGTGGCCAACTTCCTTAGCAGCTCCTTCCATGTCTTTGAAGTCGGCATGTAGTTTATACATGAAGTTTCTCCAAGCTTTCTGCATTTGACAATCAATCACTTTCTTGATTTCTTCATCCTCAATATAATTAAACATCAAAAAGTGTCTGTAAAATTTTTGAACTTTAAGTTAAACGTCACAATAATAATTATCAAATAAAAAAAGCAAAAATTAATGCTTACAAGAAGATCCTCTCGATCTATTTTCCTTTCTTTTTTCTGGTACAAGCCTCCATTCCTTGTACCGTAAGGTACAATATTTACGCACATTGTAGCCAATTTTATTGTTGAAGGCCTCTGCATTGTTGCATATTGCTTTCGTCAATCGAAAAATGGAACTCCACACTCAGCCTATCTTTGACTCTCATAATAGCCTTACGAGCACCTTTTTCCAGTAGTGATTCCATGCACATTTGAATTTTTTCTGGATTCCATATTAGTGGTTGGCTCAATTGGAGTTCATTGAGTTTGAGTAGCGGATAATGCAGTTAAAATAAACATTAACAAGTATAACAACAATTCACACAAAATGTTTATGCTAAAGCAATTAAGTAGTGATATACTAACCATTTTCAGGCTCCCTTAGTATTTGAGATGGATCTATATTGTTGGAATGAAATCAAAGATTGAGCTGGATTAGTGGTAGAATATTTAGAGTATCACTGATTGATTTATCTTGATTATATTTTCCATATAGGGAACATATTCAGCCCTATATATTGTATACTCTGTAGACAGAAATCAATCAAGTAATCAAACTATTCTTCTATTCTTCTATTCTAACATGGCATCAGAGCCAAGGGCTCAGAAAATACTCATCATCGCCCCTTTGTAACCCACCAAAAATAGCCGAAATAATGTCAGATACTAACGAAGAAAAAGCCCCAAAAACCAAACTGCGATCAAGCAAGAATGTCACTGTGACATTCAAGCTTGATGGCAGAAATTATCCCCTCTGGTCACGACTAATGAAAGTCGCGATCGGAAGCCGACGTGCTACCTCCCATATCCTAGATGATCCACCTGAGCCGAAGAGCAAGGGATATCGGGAATGGGAGGAAACTGATCTGATAGTGTTCTCATGGATCATAGAGAACATGAAGGAGGAGCTGATTGGAGATTTCACCCATCACCAGACGGCAAAGGCGTTATGGGACAACCTTGCCGTCACCTTTGAAAGTAAGGCAGATCCTTACTTAATATATGATCTGGAGGAAAAGGCAACCAAAATCAGTCAGGGAAACCATGATTTAGAAACGTACTATAGGAAAATAAATGGGATCTGGATTAGCATCGACAGATGCCAACAAACTCCTATATCTTGTTGTGATAAAGGAGTTAAACAATGGAGGGAGCACACGAACACACGGCGGCTGTTCCGATTTCTCGCCGGGCTGAGCGAGGAATACGACGCAATTAGGAGGGACATCCTGAACGAGTCACCTCTGCCCTCAGTCGAGGCCGCCTATGGATGGGTCCGACGGGAGGCGGCTCGACGAAAGATCATGCCACCGGCATCCGTCATCTCGCCCACCACAGAGCTGGTCGGAGAAACATCACTGGGCGGCGGAGAAATCAGGCACGGCTATCGAGCCCAGACAGGCAGAGGACACGGAAATACCCCACACCAGACCTCAGCGCCCAGAACAAGACCCAGACCCGTCGGCGGTGGCGAAAAGGAAGACAAAAATTTATTGTGGTGTTCCCATTGTGGAAAGCACAGGCACACAAGGGAAACCTGCTTCCTCAGAGTCGGCTACCCGGAATGGTGGGAAGAAAAGAAAGGAAAATCGCATGCAAAGCTCGCTGTCGGAACATCAAACCCACCGGAGAATCCAGCCGCCGCCGAGGGACGGGACAACACAGAGGGCGGTGGCCGTGGCAGGGGATACTTCGTGGAGACAAGATCCACCGGCGGCAGAGGCGGAGAAGCAGCCGACGGCGGAACACCATCCCCAGACGAAGGTGGCGCAGTGAAGGAGAAAGGTAAGGGTTTGATTTTTATATCAAACCCTAATTTGCTAAGAAACCCCTATAATCCTCCCATTTTACGAATCAACCCCTCATCTTTTAAGAATATTCCTAACCTGCCACAGAAACATAAATATTCTCCCATTAAACCCCAAAAACATGTTGAGCACTTGTCAAATATTTCCATTGCCTTTAGTGTTCAAAACAGGGAAAAATTCAACTCGACAGGCTGGATTTTTGATTGCGGTGCTACTGATACGATGTCTCCAGATTTATCCGACTTCTGTGAAATGAGCAGGATCACAAAAACCCACATCAGAACTGCAAATGGAGAATTGATTGTAGTTGCAAGGACCGGGACTATTGAAATATCTCCTTCTCTAAAACTCCCTAACTGCTTATTTGTTCCGAACTTATCACAAAAGTTATTATCTGTTAGTCACGTGACTAAAGAACTGGATTGCACTCTACTCATATATCCGAGTTTTTGTATCTTGCAGGATATTCGGACGAAGAGGATCGTTGGGTGTGGCACTGAGGAACACGGTCTCTACTATGTAGATGGGAGAATCCAACATGGTAGTGTGATGCTGACTCAAGGATCTTCAAAAGAAGAGGCAACATTGTGGCACCGAAGATTAGGACACCCCTCCCCTGGTTACTTTAAACTCTTATTTCCTGATTTTGTAATTCCAAAAGACTTTTGCTGTGAAACATGTGTTTTGGCGAAAAGCCACAGACAAACCTTTAAACCTTCGAATACTCGTTTTCCATCTATGTTTCATTTGGTACATGCTGATGTTTGGGGTCCTGCTCCGGTTTATGGGGGGAAGGGATTGAAATATTTCGTTTCCTTTATAGATGACTGCACTAGAACCACATGGATCTACTTTCTGAGGCATAAATCTGAGGTTTTTGAAAAGTTTACCTATTTCTTTGAGATGATCAAAACCCAATTCCAAACTACCATAAAAATCCTTCGATCTGATAACGGTAGGGAATTTATGAATAGTATCATAACAAATTTTTGTAACCAGCGTGGGATAGTACATCAAACTTCATGTGCTTACACACCTGAACAAAATGGAGTTGCTGAAAGAAAAAATCGGATCATTCTGGAAATTACCCGGGCTCTAATGATTGACTCTAAGGTACCCACTTTTCTTTGGCCTGAAGCTGTAGGAACTGCTATTTATTTGATTAATAGACTCCCTACAAAAATACTACGCATGAAAACCCCTCTTGATATTTTAGCCAAACAAGCCAAAATACCAGAATCTCTTAGTCTTCCCCCTAAAGTTTTTGGGTGCTCTATTTTTGTGCATATTCCCAAACACGAGAGAACCAAATTGTCACCTTGTGCTACTAAGTGTGTATTTGTGGGGTATGGAGTCAATCAGAAGGGATATAGGTGTTATGATCCGACTACCAAAAAAATCTTCACGACTATGAATTGCAATTTCTTGGAAACCGAGTTTTTCTATGAAAGCCATCTTCGGGGTCAGGGGAAGAGTAGTAATAGGTGGGGTAATCATGACGACTCCCTTAGTTGGCTTGTTCTTCGTCCACAATCGACCTCTTCCAACGAGGATCCACCCGAGTCAACTATGATCACTACCGCCGGATCACCGTATCTACCAGAGATCCCTCAGTTACCGTCCGATCCGATTCAACCGATATCCGAGGTTAGTCCTATCCTTGATGTTACTACAGATCCTGTGGAATCTAATGATGTAACAGATAACGAAGAGGACAACACAGTGGATGGGGACACTGGAAGATACATTCTCCCACCTCGAAGTTCTCGAGGTATGCCAGCCAAGAGATATTCTCCTGAAATCGCCCGGACAAAGAGTAGGCATGGTGTGGTGAACTTTGTTCGAGGGAACTTAACTAAACAGGCAAGAGCATATGAAGCAGCACTGTATGAGGAAGAGGAGCTCCCTCGAAATGCCGAGGAAGCTATGAAGAGTGAACATTGGAAGGAGGCGATGAACACAGAAATGAAGGCACTGAGGAGAAACAACACTTGGGTAGTAGCGGAGGCTCCAAGGGAAGTCAAACCTGTGGGATGCCGATGGGTGTTTACAATCAAACGAAAGCCAGATGGGACCATTGAGAGATACAAAGCCAGACTTGTAGCAAAAGGATACACCCAGACGTACGGTATTGACTACTCGGAAACATTCTCACCGGTAGCCAAGATCAACACATTACGGGTGCTCTTCTCAATAGCAGCAAACAAGGACTGGCCTCTACACCAGTTTGATGTAACAAACGCGTTTCTGCATGGTGAACTGAAGAAGCCAGTGTTTATGATGCATCCACCGGGGTTTACTGAAGAGTTTCGTGGTCGAGAAGTGTGTGAACTTCAAAATACTTTATATGGGCTGAAGCAATCTCCGAGAGCATGGTTTGGGAGATTCACCGAGGCGATGAAGAAGTATGGATATAAACAAAGCAACTCTGATCACACACTGTTTCTCAAGAAAAAGAATGGTAAAATTACTTGCCTTATCATCTATGTTGATGATATGATTATCACAGGAGACGACAAGGAAGAGATGAATGAGTTGAGAAACAACCTGTTCAGAGACTTCGAGATGAAAGACTTGGGCCCACTCAAATACTTCTTGGGGATCGAAGTGTTGAGATCAGACAAGGGTATCTTCATCAGACAAAGAAAGTACATCCTAGACATGCTAGCTGAGATCGGGATGCTTGAGTGCAAACCTGCTGATACACCTATGATGACAAATCACAAGATGGAAATTGTCCAAGGTGGGAAACCAACAAACATTGGAAGATATCAGAGGTTAGTTGGGAAGCTTATCTACCTTTCTCATACAAGGCCGGATATAGCTTATGCAGTTGGAGTTGTGAGTCAATTTATGCACTCACCACAAGAGGATCATTGGGAAGCAGTCTTGAGGATCACTCGGTACTTGAAGAAAACCTCTGATTATGGATTGATATTCAAAAAGAATGGCCATCTCGATATTTGTGGGTTCACCGATGCAGATTGGGGAGGCAGTCCAAGTGATGGGAGATCGACTTCGGGATACTTCACTTTTGTGGGAGGAAATCTTGTGACTTGGAGAAGCAAGAAACAAAAGGTGGTTGCATTGTCAAGTGCCGAAGCTGAATTCCGAGGTATCAAAAATGGGTTGACCGAAATACTGTGGTTAAGGAAGCTGATATCTGAATTGGATCTTTACACACCAAATCCGTGTAAGCTGTTTTGTGACAATAAAGCTGCTATTAGCATTTCAGAAAACCCGGTCCAGCACGATAGGACTAAACATGTGGAGATCGATAGACATTTCATCAAGGAGAAGATTGAGAACAAAATTGTCGAGATGCCACATGTCAAGTCAGAAGATCAGCTAGCAGATATTCTAACCAAGGCTGTGAATCCAAGAATCTTTGGAGAAGTATTGAGCAAATTAAGTATCGGAAATCCCGTTACTTAACTTGAGGGGGAGTGTTGGAAAGAAATCAAAGATTGAGCTGGATTAGTGGTAGAATATTTAGAGTATCACTGATTGATTTATCTTGATTATATTTTCCATATAGGGAACATATTCAGCCCTATATATTGTATACTCTGTAGACAGAAATCAATCAAGTAATCAAACTATTCTTCTATTCTTCTATTCTAACATATATAACAAATATATAAAGATGCATGATATAGAGATGATAATAATTATTGGAAAATTTATAGTATAAGTAACTTACCACTTCAAATATAAATCTATAAAGCCTTTGGTTCTGAAGTAAGTTTCTCAAGCATCTCAAAGACTGCTCAATCAGGATACTAAACAAACTAATCCAACACTTACTTAGTATACAACACACGTTGTCATTACTTAGTTCATATTAATTAGCTTATATTCTGACAAACTTTCGGGTTAGGAGATGCTCAAGGTGATTTAGTTTTTTCTATTTAACATAACTAATATGATGATAAACACACCGCAATATTAAATTTATTGTAATATGAAATGCTAAAAAAAACTATATATATAGAGGAGCACATGTAGCTGATAGGAAGGGAAACCAACTTATATATCAGGAATTCAGAAACAAGATGACTGAACAATTAATTGTTGGAAATTTGGTTTTTGACTAAATACATAATAACAAATATTTAATTTATTACATAAATTAAATATTAGATTATTGTTCTACTCTCCGAGTAGATGAGCGTGGTACATTTATAGGCTCAAAACCGATTTCCGGTGAGTGAGATATAAATGTTCAAAGTTTGGTGGAGAGTTAATTCATTAGTTAATGAAGTGTAAGTTATACCACATTGATTAAATATTAATGTGGTGTATTGTTTAAAAGTGTTTAAACATGTGGACTTAATAACAAGTGGGCCAAGTAAGTGGATAAGTGTGTGGTTGGGCTCTCGCGTGAGCACACACTCGATCCGGCCCCGCCGTCCGTGCCGGACGGCACGGACGGCTCCGGCTCGGGCTCGGGCTCGGGCTCGGGCCTCGGGTTAGGGTTCGGGTTTCGTGGCCGTGGCCTTGGATCTTGGCAATTGGTCCTTTGGGTGGTCCTTTGGGCCTTTGGCTTGGGCTTGGGGTCTTGTGTACTATATTTTTTGGACCACAAAATATATAGTGTTTTGGGCCATGTGGAAGCCCAATTGCCCAACCCAATTCTAATGAGGCCTACCCGTCCAGCCCAATTCGTGGCCCATCCGGAAGAAGACTCTAGAAGGTGTCTCTTCAGCTGAACAGTCAGCCTCTTCCACTCCACCACTAACCCACTACCTTAGTGGCTGTTAATGCCTTTATGGCATTGATGTCCCTACTGAATGAGCAGCCTATAAATAGAAGGCTCTGCAGGCCATTCTAGGACACACAACTCAAAGCATTTTGCATCATCTCTTCTACAGCATTCAGTTTTTGAGCTCAGTTCCTTCGCCTTTTTATTTCCAGTTCGCCAGAGCTTCTTAGTTTGCGGTGCTGCTACTAAGAAGACGAGAAGTCGTTTTATCTTTGGGGACGAAGCGCCAAATCCGTGAGCACTACCCGGGGCGTAATTCGTCTTGCGGAAAGAGGGTTTCCTCGACTCGACTTCAAATTTCATTTTGTTCGTAGTTTTTTCTCATTTCACTTGTAATCTTCGATTATACTATTGTAATTGTACGCCCGGCAAGTTCTACATTTCCAACATTCGCAAGACGAATTATACTTGCCGTTCCAAGGAGTTTTGAATCAACTATTCGAAGATGACAAGTGCTGCAGCTTCCACCGACTCGTCCATTGAAGCTTCGACATTGCCATCTACTATGTCGTCAACTGTTCCATCAACCATGTCAACGCCGTTGCCAACCTTCACTACTGCATCGGCAATGAACTCCAACACTGGCGGTTCAACCGGAGGCCCGACTATGCCTTCAAGTTCGTGGGTTTGGAATAACCCATTTTTGTCAAGCGGTGGTTCCGCTTCCAGCGGCACCGTGGGTTCCACTTTTAGTGGAACTGTTGGAGCGCCATTCATGGGCTCGACTGTGGGGGCGGCCTATGGGCCTAACCCAAGTGGCTCCCTTATGGGAGCGAACTCGGCATCAAGGGTGATGCCACCCGCCGAGAAGCCGCCGAAGTTTAGCGGAGCTGACTTCAAAAGGTGGCAACAAAAGATGTTGTTCTACTTGACAACATTGGGAGTGGCAAACTTCCTCACGGAAGATGAGCCGGCTGCGCCAAATGCCAATGAGGCGAACTTCCATGTTCGTGCTTTGTATGACAATTGGTGAAATGGAGACTACTTGCGCAAGAATTTCATTCTCAATGCCTTGGATGATAGCTTGTACAATGTATACTCTGGTGTCAACACCTCCAAAGGAATATGGGAGGCGTTAGACAAGAAGTACCGTAGCGATGACGCGGGTACGAAGAAGTTCGTTGTAGCCCGATACTTGGACTACAAGATGGTCGATTCTCGACCAATGATGGAGCAAGTACAAGAGTTTCAACTCATTGTGCATGACGTCCATGCTGAGGGGATGGTCCTTCCGGATGCGTTCGTTGTGGCGACCGTAATCGAGAAGCTACCCCCAAATTGGAAAGACTTCAAGAGCTACCTCAAGCACAAGCGAAAGGAGATGACTCTTGAAGACTTGATTGTGAAGCTACGCATCGAGTCGGATGTGCGCGATCAAGACAAACCAAAGGCACCGTCTGATGCCAAGGTGAACTTGATGGAGAAGGGCGGTCCCTCCAACAAGCGTGATCGCCTAAATGCCAAAGACAAAGGCAAGGCGAAGGGACCATCGAAGAAGTTTGATGGTGATTGCTACAATTGTGGCAAGCATGGGCATACTGCGAAGGACTGCAAGAAGCCCAAGAACAAGAAGAAGAAGAAACATGCTGCCAACGTCGCCGAAAAAGATGGCGAGTGGGTGAAAGAAGACTTTACGGCTGTGGTCACCGAGGAGGTCAACCAAGTCGAAAAGCCGGGAGGCTGGTTCATCGACACTGGCGCTACTGCGCACGTGTGTGCCGATAGGAACAAGTTTGTTACCTATCAAGTTGTTGAGGGGAGGAAGCTCAACATGGGGAACCAAACTTCGTCCGTGGTTGTCGGAGTTGGAGATGTAGTGCTAAAGCTTACATCCAGGAATTCTCTAACTTTGAAGAACGTGCTGCATGTTCCCGACATCCGAAAGAACTTGGTCTTGGGCTCTATTCTAGTTAGTAAGGGGTTTAGACTAGTTTTTGAGTCTGACAAGTTTATTTTGTCAAAGAGTGGTACTTTTCTTGGAAAGGGTTACCTCTCTGATGGTCTCTTTAGGTTGAATGTATTGGCTATACGCCATGTACCAAAATCTATTGAGAGTAATGAAAATGCTACTACTTCCTCTTACATTGTTGAGTGCTCTAATTTATGGCATTGTAGATTAGGACATGTTAATCTAAATGCTATAAAACGATTAGTTTACTAAAGTTAAATGAAGTTAACACTCAAAACAAATGTGAAGTTTGTGTTGAGGCAAAAATGACAAAACCACCGTTTCATTCGGTTGAGTGGAGCACGAAACCCCTTGATTTAATTCACACCGATGTGTGTGATTTAAAGTATGTGCAAACTCGTGGTGGTAAGAAGTACTTTATCACGTTCATCGATGATTGCACGAGATATTGTTATCTTTATCTTTTAAGAGGTAAAGATGAGGCTATTGAAGCGTTCAAACACTTCAAGAATGAAGCCGAAAATCAACTAAGTGGTCGAATTAAGAGTGTTCGAAGTGACAGAGGTGGCGAATATGTCGCTCCGTTTGAGGAATTATGCAACGAAAGTGGTATAATTCATCAAACGACGGCTCCATACTCACCTCAATCAAATGGCGTTGTTGAACGTAAAAATCGAACTCTTAAGGAGATGATGAATGCTTTGTTGATTAGTTCAGGGTTGCCCCAAAATATATGGGGGGAAGCTGTCTTGACAGCCAACTATATATTAAACAAGATTCCACTCAAAGGTAAAGATGTTACTCCTTATGAGTTATGGAAAGGTTGGAAATCGTTGTACAAATACCTTAAAGTGTGGGGGTGTTTGGCGAAGGTTGAAGTGCCTCTACCTAAACAAGTTACAATTGGCCCTAAAACGGTTGATTGTATCTTTATTGGGTATGCACATAACAGCAGCGCCTATCGCTTTGTTATCCACAAGTCGGAAGTACCCGACATGACTGTGGGTACAACGATCGAGTCAAGGAATGCAATATTCTTTGAACACATATATCCTTGTAAAGACAAGGGTAATGTAGAAACCAATTCTAGCAATAGAATTAAAGGTGAAGCCACGAGTTCTAAATCCGAGGATGAAGAACCTACGTCACGCAAACGACAAAGGTCTAATCCGGAAGATAGTGAACCGAGACGTGGTAGTAGAGTTCGGAAACCAAAGCAATTTGGTCCGGATTATGTAGTGTTCATGTTGGATCAAGAACCTACGACGATCAAAGAAGCTTTTTCTAGATCGGACAGTCCGTTTTGGAGAGAAGCGGTACAAAGTGAAATTGAGTCCATTAGGCAAAACCACACTTGGGTGCTGGTTGATTTGCCCGAAGGGTGTAAACCCTTGGGGTGCAAATGGATCCTTAAAAGGAAATACAAAGCTGATGGATCAATTGACAAGTACAAAGCCCGTTTGGTTGTCAAAGGGTTTAAGCAGAAAGAAGGGTACGATTATTTCGATACCTATGCTCCTGTAACAAGGATTACATCCATTCGGGTGCTTCTCGCAATTGCTGCTTTGCACAATCTCGAGATACATCAAATGGATGTGAAAACTGCTTTCCTCTATGGAGAATTAGAGGAGGAAATCTATATGGAACAACCAGAAGGATTTGTAGAACCTGGTAAAGAGAAGAAGGTTTGCAAACTGGTTAAATCCCTCTATGGATTGAAGCAAGCGCCACTTCAATGACACTTGAAATTTGATAATGTGATGTTGTCAAATGGGTTTAAGATAAACGAGTGTGATAAATGTGTTTACATTAAGAACACGAATAACGGGTATGTTATTGTGTGTCTTTATGTAGATGACATGTTAATCATGGGTAGTAATATCCGTGTAATTAATGAAACTAAGAACATGTTAAAGAGGAACTTTGACATGAAAGACTTGGGTTTAGCGGATGTTATTCTTGGTATGAAAATACTAAGGAAATCCGATGGGATTGTCTTGTCACAATCTCACTATGTTGAGAAAGTGCTCAAGAAGTTTAACGCTTTTGAAAGCGTGCCCGCTAAAACTCCTATTGAACTTAATGTTCATTTGAGCAAGAACCGAGGTGAGTCGGTTGCTCAAGAAGACTATGCTCGTGTCATAGGGTGTTTAATGTATCTTACAAATTGCACTAGACCCGACATAGCATGTGCCGTGAATAAATTGAGTCGATACACGAGCAATCCAAGCAAGGAGCATTGGAGAGCTCTTGTACGAGTTTTGAGATACTTGAAGTATACTCAAAGTCATGGGCTACATTTTTCGAGATACCCCCCGGTACTTGAAGGGTACTGTGATGTGAATTGGATTTCGGACACGAAAGATTCACTTTCTACAAGTGGGTATGTGTTTACAATTGGGGGTGGAGCTGTTACGTGGAGATCCACAAAACAAACGTGTATAGCCCGATCCACCATGGAGTCCGAATTCATAGCTTTAGATATAGCTGGTGAACAAACCGAATGGCTAAGAAACTTTCTTGAGGACATACCATGTTGGGAGAAACCATTGCCTCCGGTGATAATTCACTGCGATAGCCAAGCGGCTATTGGTAGGGCAAAAAGTAGTTCGTATAATGGTAAGTCTCGACATATTCGTCGACGACATAATACCGTGAGACATTTGATCACAACTGGGATTATCTCAGTCGACTATGTGAAGTCGTTGGATAATCTGGCGGATCCACTAACCAAAGGGTTAAACCGTGATCAAATGAATAAGTTGCTTGAGGGAATGAGAGTAAAATCCACAAATTAAGAACTATCATAGTGGTAACCCAACCATGATGATTGGAAACCCCAAGAACTTGGTTCAATGGGAAAACTAAGCTGTGAAAGTTCGGGTGAAAACACTCACACTTATCTATTCCCTAGAAAGCGTTTGAGTGTTGAAAGCTTGCCTAGTGGTGAGGATAAGTCTATGACTTTTAATGATTCCTAAATACCTCGAGGAGGTTGAGTATGGCAAGATACTCGGTAAAGAATTACCTATGTAAGTGTGAAGTGAGGCCGCTTCGTTAAGATACACTTATGAAACCAAAGGGGTGTCCAAGGCCGAAATGGACACAAAACGTGAGAACGGATGAGGTTGAGGTGTATAAGCATTAACATCGTTGTTTCGGTGCACGCCATGGAGGGATAGTTCAAAGCATTGAGCTACTATGCCGCCTGTGTACTCGATGGTGTTGACTATGGAAGGTTCAAAGCCACAAACTACCTATCCTAATATTTTTATACCTCGTAAGGACTGAGCTCTTGCATTTGCATACATTTGCATATGGCTATCTCACTCATGTGGGGATTGTTGGAAATTTGGTTTTTGACCAAATAAATAATAACAAATATTTAATTTATTACATAAATTAAATATTAGATTATTGTTCTACTCTCCGAGTAGATGAGCGTGGTACATTTATAGGCTCAAAACCGATTTCCGGTGAGTGAGATATAAATGTTCAAAGTTTGGTGGAGAGTTACTTCATTAGTTAATGAAGTGTAAGTTATACCACATTGATTAAATATTAATGTGGTGTGCTGTTTAAAAGTGTTTAAACATGTGGGCTTAATAACAAGTGGGCCAAGTAAGTGGATAAGTGTGTGGTTGGGCTCTCGCGTGAGCACACACTCGATCCGGCCCCGCCGTCCGTGCCGGACGGCACGGACGGCTCCGGCTCCGGCTCCGGCTCCGGCTCGGGCTCGGGCTCGGGCCTCGGGTTCGGGTTAGGGTTTCGTGGCCGTGGCCTTGGATCTTGGCAATTGGTCCTTTGGGTGGTCCTTTGGGTCTTTGGCTTGGGCTTGGGGTCTTGTGTACTATATTTTTTGGACCACAAAATATATAGTGTTTTGGGCCATGTGGAAGCCCAATTGCCCAGCCCAATTCTAATGAGGCCTACCCGTCCAGCCCAATTCGTGGCTCATCCGGAAGAAGACTCTAGAAGGTGTCTCTTCAGCTGAACAGTCAGCCTCTTCCACTCCACCACTAACCCACTACCTTAGTGGCTGTTAATGCCTTTATGGCATTGATGTCCCTACTGAATGAGCAGCCTATAAATAGAAGGCTCTGCAGGCCATTCTAGGACACACAACTCAAAGCATCTTGCATCATCTCTTCTACAGCATTCAGTTTTTGAGCTCAGTTCCTTCGCCTTTTTATTTCCAGTTCGCCGGAGCTTCTTAGTTTGCGGTGCTGCTACTAAGAAGACGAGAAGTCGTTTTATCTTTGGGGACGAAGCGCCAAATCCGTGAGCACTACCCGGGGCGTAATTCGTCTTGCGGAAAGAGGGTTTCCTCGACTCGACTTCAAATTTCATTTTGTTCGTAGTTTTTTCTCATTTCACTTGTAATCTTCGATTATACTATTGTAATTGTACGCCCGGCAAGTTCTACATTTCCAACATTAATTTAGCCTAAGAAGCAATCCAGCGAAGATATCATATGCAAGAAGAAAGATGTTCTAATTTATCCAAAAACGTAATAATGCAGCCTCGATCATCAGCATCAAGTATTATATAGAATAGAGGAGAGCAAGTACCTGATCGGAAGGGGGGGCAGCGGTGATTGAACGACGACAATGTAAATTAATTCATTAAAACTCAACAAGATTATATATAGTCTCGTATATCGAACTGTAAACAAGAAACACACGCATATACTATTACCTAGATATATAGAGTAATAGAGAGATCAATAGTAGGAAAGGGAATAGATATCAAACCTTGACGTAGAAAAAGAACTGAGATATATACGCGCAAGAAACGTGGAATGGAGTGCATCGTGTAGATAGTGTTTCACTGAAAAGATTTAGTTGCTGAAATATCTCAACAAATCAAAATATATCTATAATCTTTTTCTATATTGTTTTACACCTATTATTATACGGAGTACTGTTTATTAAGTTTTTTTTTTCCCTACTTTTCCTTTTCTTGGAGATGGGACGTGATTTAAGAAAATTATCACCTAAATATTTGTAAGGCTAATTTTTCTTATGATTACTAATTGCTAATAGTCTGAAATTGTTTGGTTAAAAAATCACTAGTAATTACACAAAGCCATTAACAATATATATAATAGTATTTATATGCGACAACATATATGGTTAAATAAAAAAGATAATGACTAGACGTTTTATTTCCCACGCTCACTATATGTTATTAATAATTAGAATTTGTTAAACGGCTTTAGCCACACACATATGTATTTTTATATTATGTGTGGCTAATGTTGTGTATTTATTCGCCACGTAGGCACAATCAACTTAAAAAGAAACGTGGCAAAATTAAAATAGATATAAAAAAATACAGTATAAGTTAAAAATATACGGAGTAAATGTTATGAAAAGATTTTTACCACAAATAATAAATGTCAATAACTAGTGAAACATGGCCAGTTGATTCAGCTACACATATTTCTAGTTATGTGTGGCTACATTTGTCGCACATAATATATGTGACTAATTTATATATCGCTAAAAGTTTAATTTCTTGTTGTGCGTCTCATCCTTGCCAACTCAAGTTTTATCCCAAACACTATCTGACACAAAAATACTAAAAAGACTCAATTTAGACTTAAGAAAAGACTTAAAATGAGCATGAAAAAATAGGCTCATCACGTACCAACAAGAGATTTGTAATACATGTCTTATTTTTTTTTAATGATTTAATAGTCTTTTTAAAGTAGAAGAACCTAAGTTTTACTAATTGTACATGGTGAGGTGGACGGAGAGGATTATTATGGTGTTGGTGGGCACACTTGCTTAACATGTAAAGATAGAATTATTGATTAGAACATTGATGATCTATCTGACTAAGTATTTGTTTTGTATTATTTTTTTATTTATTTATTTTACTCATGAACTCAGTTGTTTGTTGTTCCACTTAATGATCTAGTACTCATAACTGCGTTAAGTATGGCTTGTGATCCTCTACCTCTAAAATTGTATCTCAATAGTATCCCAAAATTTAATTTCTATTAGTTTAATTTTTTTTCAATAACTTTATTTTATAATGATTTTATTTAATTTTATGATTATTTTCAAGGGTTCACTCATCCTAATTAGAGTTTATAATTTTTTTTTACATTTAATTTAACTTTTATTAGTATATTAAAGTTTATAAATTCAAAAATGAAGTATATAATTTTTTAAAAAATCCAATTTTTTTTTTCATAATTGTCTATTATGATTTACAAAATTATACTCCCTCCATTTCATTTATCTTGACTCAAAACTTTTTGGCTTTTGCTGGCATGCTTTTTCACGCTTCTTGATGATGAGTTTTAAAATGGATTTTCGAAGAATTATTCCGTAAAAAAAAATAATTCTTCGAAAATCTATTGTTAAACTCATCATTAAGAAGCGTGGAAAAGCGTGCCAGAAAAGCCACTATTCAAATGAGCCAAGTTAAGTGAAATGGAGGGAGTAGTATTTTTATTTTTATAAAAAACAATATAATACTAATAGAAATTAGGTTTTGGGAAACCATTGAGACATAATTTAATTTGGAGATAGAGGATATCATCCCGTTAACCATAATACACTTGAAATGATTGTAACGAATTCAAATGGATCGAGTGATTTGACACTATTGGCAGGAAATCACTTATTCATACAAAAATATTGAGGGATATGACACTATTGGCACGAAACCACTTATTCATACAAAAATATTGACAAACCCAACAAAAAAAAGCAACACTTAGAACATCTCCAGCGCGCCGGTTCGGAGGGGCTCGAGCCCGGGCCGTGCTGGCAAACCCCTCGTCTGGCGAGCCCGCCCCGCGGATGAGAGCCTGGCTCGCGCACAAAAAATTATGGAATTGGACTTAAAAAAGCCATTCAGGTTCGTCCACGCCCCTGGCTATGCTGACGTCATAATGACGTCAGCCAGCTTATTTTTATTTTTTTTTAAATCAATTTTTTAGCGGAAAAATAAAAAGTAAATAGAAAAAAATTCGAACGTTGCAAAGCAACGGCTACCTCCCCCCTCCTCCCTATAAATACATAACCCAACATATCATCTCCCACACGTCCACAATTCATCTACAATTTTTCACATTCCTTCAATTTCTTTACAAATTCAAATTATTTCCTCCTTTATCTACCAAATCCAACGATTGATGAAGAGTCGTTTCTCGAATTGTTGTGATCCCAAGGCGTCGGTGGTTCCTCCTCGCATCCCGACGATGATTCTCCGCCGCCGCCGCCGCGGCCTTCCAACCTCGGATTCGCGGCTTACGTGAGTCCTCCTACTCACGGAGTGATGGGCTATTCTCCTGGCGGTTATCAAGATGTCTCTCCACCCGTCTTCGATCAATTCAAAACTCCGCCGTTGAGGGGAAGTCAAGGTGCGAAGCAAGATCTCGAAGGGCAAAATCTGTTGAGTTCGTTCGAGTCAGTTTCGAACATGCGTCCAACGGCCAAGAAGAAAGCAAGCGCATCGACGGCTGCCACCCCAATGCAGGAAGCAACCGCAAGGACGAAGGTCGTACCGTACAGTCCGGAAGAGTCGGCTCATCTCATCAAGGTGTGGTCTAGCATTTCCGAAGACCCAGGCGTTGGCGATCGACAGAAGGAGGTCATTTTCTGGGGCAAGGTCGTAGATAGGTACAACGCTACGATTCATACTATCGGCTACAAGCCCAGAAACAAGAAGGGGCATTATCAACGGATGTTGCCCAAATGCAAAAAATTCCATGGCTACTACACTCAAGCTATGAGGGAGTGGAACAACATAGAAGACGCAGTCGACGTCTTTAACAAAGCATGTGCGTTGTATCAAGCTGAGATGAAACAAGTTTTCCATTATGGGAAGGCCTATGAGGAGCTACTGAAATTGCCCAAGTATGAACTTTTTCGCGGTAATAAAAAGCAGAAGGGCACAGACGGGTCGTCCAACTCCAGCAATCCCGACGCAGAAGCTGCGGAAGAGGATGACTATTTTCCAAAATGCCCCCGGCCGATCAGGAACAAAAAAGCTGTCGTCCAAAGAAGGAATAAAGGAAAAGACAAACAAACTGAGGAGACGATTGATTTGGAGGACGTTCCGGAGGGAGCCGAAGAGGAGTTTTGGCAATCAAATGCCCAAGTTAATTTGACATACTTATCGATTGCTAAGAAGAAGGAGGACTTCTTGGAGAAGAATAAGCAAGCCTATACCGGCAAGCTCATGACTTCGTATAGCAAGCTACTCGCCACTGATACCACACATATGACACCGGAGGAGTTGGAGCAGCATCAGCTCCTCATGACTAAATTGTGGAGCATGATCGAAAAGTAGCTAGTTTAATTGTATTTTTTTAAAATTTTAATTGTTGTATTTCGTTTCAATTTAATAAAAAAAATTCCAAAATTTTTGTTACTTTTTAATTGAAAATAAAATTACTTAAATATATAAAATCGAACGAAAAACAAAACGAAAAATGAATTAAAAAAATATATCGAAAATCGAATAAATAACGAATTAAAAATAATATATTAAAATTGAAAGAGCCCGGTGGGAGAGGCTCTCGGCTGGAGATGAAATCGGAGGAGAGCCCCTTCCCACCCGGAAAGTGGCCGAGAGTCCTCCTAAAAGGGGCTCTCGGCTGGAAATGCTTTTAATAATTCATCATTAGCATTGCCAAAATAAATTAATATGCTCCAACAAAAAATAATATAAGCAATACGGAGTACTTAATTGTTTTTATCAAAACCATCATGTGCACTACTATACTAAATTTTTGGTGACATGCCCATCAAAAAACAAAAAAGATATAAGTGTTTTTTTGTTTTCTGTCCATCATCATCAACACCAATATATAAACAAAATTATTCATGTCTTCCACAACTGAACCTTCCAACACGTACTTTTCTTTTCTTTTTTTTTTGTTCTTTTTTTTTTTTCTTCTCAATCAGTATTTCTTTCCGAGACAAATTAACCCGTGAAGGACATGTATCATTTCCTCCTACGGATATGTGCATTCAACTTTCATAATTCAAGATAAAGTGTGTCAAGGTAGCAAAAAAAAAACATAAAACTAACTAATTCTAACAAAAATATCACTTGTAGGGCTTGAAACTAGCTATCAGTCATTTGTTTCAATAATTTCAAGCAAACGTCGGAGTTTGTTCAAATAGTTCCATGTGCAATGAACCACAAAAGAAAACTATTGAAACTATATATTTTACTATTTCGTGTCAATTGTTCCAAGCTTTCGAGAAATTCCATAACAATTTATCAATAATTTCACACGGAATAACAATAAATTCTAACAAATCTAACTATTATTATAACATGCAATCTCACACAGAATCAGAATCATGCAAAATAACCTAATTATTATAACATCAAATTGTGAGATTACATTTTGAAATGATTCGAAGAAGATAGTTTTCAACAAATAACATATAGCAAATTGAAAAAATCTAACACAAACCCATAGAGAACTAAATCTAAATCGACATAAGTCGTTCAAAATCACCAGAATTAGTAATTAAGAAATCTTACCTAATTCACAAAAATTCAAAAATCTACACAAATCCTAAGAAACCTAACCATAGTCCAAAAAAATCAACCAAAATCGACTGAAATGTATAAACCTAACCGTAATATAAACGAAATACACAAACATCAACAAAATTCCACATAAATATACCCCAATTCAAATGAAATTATCCAAAAACCACCCAAATTGTTCAAAAATTGACATGATTGACAAATCTTAGTTGGATTATAGAGTTCGTCTTGAGAATTTTTTTTTCAGTGTAAAACTTTCTAAAGAATTTCACGGTACATGTGAGTGGTTGTCAATGATGAAAGACGGCAGAATATAATAGAAGGCAGCGGAATGTGGCGGCTACAAGTGGAGGTCGCGAGAGAATTGGTTAGAGAGAGAAATTAAGGTTTCAAAAACTTAAAAAGGGTTACTAAATCGAAAATTCCACTCTTTTGTTTGTAAAGATAGTTTTGTTCGAAAATCATAAAATTAACTAGAATGTAAGTTTCTACTATATCTTAGATTGACTATCTCAAATTTCGTCTCTTATGAAATTCGTGTCTAACCAATTGTAACACTTTGTGGCGAAAAATAAATTCAACTTTAGCATTAGAGCTACTATATATATACACATAAACTAAGATATGTATAAAAATAAATTCAACCGACTAGAAATATCTGTCCTTTAAGAAAATGGTCGTCGGAGAGACATTTTAATTGAATATTTCATATGAATAAAGTCGAGGGTGACAATCACCCGAAGATCCTATTTGAAATAAGAAGAATTTCATTTTGAAATAGCTAGGAAATATAATTACAGTATATATTATTATTATTATTATTATTATTATTATTATTATTTTTAATTAATAGTGTTATTCTTAGTTTAAGGCAAAAGTGTGGAGAGTCTGAGTTGCCAATTACTTTCTGATAGAGTGGAATTCCACCAAATTTGTGATATTTCATTTCGATTTCTTTGATTTTTCCAATTATGCAAGTGGGAAAATGGGGCCAAAATTTTCGGTTTTTAATTTACACAACCAAACAAACAAACAAAGCTATACTGCTATTCATATGAGGCCCACCACTAATTGTCCACCAACTATCACTGCAGGCGCAGGCGTCATTTTGCACTCAACTTGATACAATTTTGATTGGCTCTCCACCTCCGGCTCGGCTTGCTCTAGAGCCGCCGCCTCTTTCCTCGTCCGCTTCGGCGAGCCGCTGCCGAACTCGGACGTGACAGTCGAAGCCGCCGATGTGGACGGCTCGGGCGATCTCCGCTTCGCCGTCACCCTAACCGGCTCAGGCTCATTCAAGCCGATCCTGTGCGGGAAGTTCAACAAGGCCTTCGAGCCGCGCATTCGGTAAGCCGCCTTGTCGTAAGCCAGAGCCGCTTCCTCAGCCGTTTCGTACGTCCCGAGCCACACCCTCGCGCCGTTCTTAGCCGGATCCCTTATCTCGGCCGCGAACTTCCCCCACGGCCGTTGCCTCACTCCTCTGTAATGTCTCCCTTTAGGCCTCACCGCCACCGGAGCCACCGCTACAGTCGGAGCTGCCACGCTCCTTTCCGGCTCGACTTCGAACAAAGGCTCAGCTTTGACGTCGCTAAACGGCGTCCATCCGTCATTAACGGCGTCACGGAGGAGCCCATATATTACCATATCGTCTTCGTCGTCAACTTTTAACGGCAATTCGCCCCACGTCTCTGTTAAACAAGGCATGAGGCTACTGAAACTCGAGCTCCAACGGTACAGTGACCGAAGCTCCAACGGCGTTAGATCACTGGGAATTGGCTGGTACATGAAATATTTCGAAGATGGGTTCGAGAAATTGAGTTTTTTTTTTTTTTTTTTTCCTTATTTAATTTCGAAGAGGGGAGAGAAAATTATTTGAACTCTAGGGTAAAAGAAGAAGGTGAGGTATATATAGGAAGAGGAAAAAGAGAAGGGGGGAGGGAAGATGCATGTACCCGTGGGAAATCTGGAAAATAAAAGTAAAATAATGATTGATATTTGTTTGATTTTGTTTCTAGGAAATTTCATACAAATATCAAGTGGAGCAAGTTGTAAAAGAATCACGTGGTAAATCAGAATAGGTTAATGTTTTTTTGGTGGATAAGGATGATGGCGTCATTGCTTGACGTCGGCTCGTCGCATATATGTATCCGCTCACTGTTGCAATCTCCCAACTTTTGAATAATATATAGGCCCAGTTGGGATTGAAGGATGAGGCCTGATTATAGCCCAGTCTGTATCATATTTTATGTTTGGTTTTTAAAATATAATATTCTCTCCTTCCTCTTCGATTAGACTTGATTCTTAAATATATATGAAGTATAAAATAAAATAGTGAATCTAGTTGAATGGGACTGAGGAAATAGTATGTTGGTCCGATATTCAATCATACGATAAGGTAGCTCGGGACTATTCCCCCAATATGAATCGCAGCTCACCCCTGCGAGCGATAATTCTTATGTCAAGCGACTTCTCCATGATAGGACCATATTGACCTTCATGATGTGTGTAATCTCGTCTTCTCTCATCTCTTTTGCGTTCAGAGACTTGAAGATTGAATTTGCGCTTTGAAGAAAAAATAGCTAGAAATCTATGATATTCAAATTCATATTTAGGTACATTTCTATATAGGAACAAGTTACACAATAGTCACTTATCTCAGTGAAAGATACATATAAGCCACAAACTTAAAAACATAAAAAATTCTAACCACTTTCAACTTGATTAGATAAAAATTCTCTTAATGAGTCTGTTCGCGCCTTACACACTAAGGCTCGATCGAGCCTCCTTCGAGTCATTCCCGCCCGACACGATGAGGCTCATTCGAACTTCGAAGGCTCGACCAAGCCTTACTCGAGCTCATTTGCGCTTGAAACACTTGAGGCTCGATCGAGCCGTGCAAGCTTGATCGAGTCATTAATTGCAAGGCGGTGGTGTGCGGCATGATGACAACGGCGTTTGTGGAGGTGATGGTGGCAGCGTCAATCAAGGGTGCGAAGGGAGGGTAAGAGAATGAAGGGGAAAAAAAAAGGAAGAAGTAGCATCACATGAGATCTTTGTCACCATTACCGTGTACCAATTGTGGAAAAAAAAAATCTTAATTTTTTTTATTCATTTCTCTTTTCTCAATTTCGATGTAATATGATTTAGTCTAATATTATATTGATTAACAATAGTTTATTAATTTAATTAATAATATATATATAATTATTTTTTAACATTTTCTTTATTTTTTACTAATAAATTTCAAATTAAATACTAAAAAGTAAATAATAAACATTTAATTGGAATGGGGAACGTGACTTAATAAGTGTAAAATTAGATTGAATCATAATATTGAGAAATTAAAAATTAAAAATGAATAAAAATCGATTGGTACACAGTTGGTACACTGTAAATAGAGGATCTCATATAATCATTAAGGATATTTTACCATATCAAGTTAAAAATGGCTATAATTTATATGTTTTTAAATTTATAGCTAACATTTATCATTTGCCTATTATCACTTCTATATATCTTCGTAAATGTATGAAATCGCTTCCTCCGACCATTCCGATTCAGCTCTAGAACTCAAGAAAAAACTTAATTGTAGGTATTTATGTAAAACGTTTTTAGGAGTTTAAATTTTAGTGCTCATTTGGTTCAAATAGGGTAACGGAAAGGGAATTGAATTAAGTCAAGTAAGGGAGTCACTTGTGAGGGGGTTCATTTTCTCCTTGTTTTCCCTCCTTTTTGAAGGGTAACAATGTAATGGATTGAGTTACCCCCAAGTAAGGAAAATGAATAACCTATTAATCAAACCAAACAAAATGTAATGGAATCAATCAATTGTTTCTCTTTTCCCACAAAAAAAATATGAACCAAACATGGACTTAGACTCATCAACTAAATTTCAGAAGAACCCCCGATTTTAGACTAAAATAGTTATCTCCACCTATTAAGTGCCCTGTAGAAATTCAAGCCAATTTTTAGATTATTGCATTTTATATTAGATCAGTGGGAAAGCAAGGTATAGAAAATAAAATATTGAGGGTGAAGTTTTTCTGATTTGATCATTGGTTTTACAATTGTTGACTACAGAATTAGTACAAATAAATTAACTAAAGAGGGTAAAGTTTGAAACTAGAGATTTTGCCGATATTATTGAGGTGGAAGGTCGTCCTCATTTTTCCAAGCAGAAAAAGGGATTAAGAAATTATTCAAGAATTGAATTACACCTTCCAAACCATAAAGTCAATATCAAGAAAGCTATTAATGGCTCGACTCTCGACTCTATCTTTTGTTTATCGTCCATATCAGTTGCTTCTCATTTTGTTAGAGAGTACAAATTTGAGATAAATAGTCCATGGAAATAAGCTAGAGCTATGTTTTATCATGCATAACAAACGTTAAACTGCTTTTTCGTACATATATGTTCTCGGCCTTAATGTTTAATGGCATGGATTGCATTTTATTTTTTCATAGCTTATTATGTATTTTCCATCTTTTAATCACAAATTAAGTGCTAGAAGTAGATATTGCTCGGAAATAAGATGTTAGATATAAAATTATTTATGCAATGGAAAAACTTAATCTTCCAGCTTAATTCACTAGGAACACCAAAATAAATATTGCCATGGGCAAGATAAAAAATAAAATGCCCTGGATATGCAAAACTGAAGTTTGTAATGACTTGTAATTTGTATGGTATGATGGAATGCATAAACTCATTAGGTTTTTTTTTTTTTTTTTTAATTCTCTTGTAATTTTGTTCTACTGTAGTAAAGCATGTGTGAATATTCTTGTTCTTCTAACTAATGATGACATTTGAAACACGTGTAGGAATTTTAAAACGTCAACACAGACTTTTGGATCCATGCGAAAAAATGGGAAGGCTATACCCTACCCCCACGAAGCATTGTCTCATCCCCTTACATGGACATTAAAAAATATTTTAATTTTTATTTCTCATGTGAGAGTAAAATTTATATCTCTGTTCTTACGCCATTTAATGTGGCAATTTTTTTTTTTTTTTTTGATATTGCTTATTTATTAGAACCATCATCACATTACAGTAAGTCTTATTGTAGCCAATTATTTTTTATCATTTTAGGAAAGAGTTCTAATATAATGGGACGGACCAAAATGGAAATAAACTCTAATATAACGAGATGGAGGTAGTATTTTTATGGAAAATAGGCTTTTGTATTAATTGAAGAGAAAAATGAAATTAGGTATAGCTTAATAAAGCATATGCCTAACTAAACAATCTTTTTGCACAACCTTGAAACTAGTGATTGTATGCATAATATTCATGATATTCATTGTATGGATTGTTGTTGTTTTAGTAGATTGTGTAAGTTACTTTAGACTCATGGTGGAGTACAATCATCTAAACATGTTTATATTAAGAAACAAGTAGTTATTTTCTAATGTTATAGCTCATCATACTAAGATTAGAGTAATAGGTTTTCACTACATGAGGTCATACTACAAATACATGATTGTACACAAATACATGTTAGCCACATCTCAAGCAGTTGAGAAGGATTCTGAAGATAGATTGCGGAAATATTTTTAGGTAAGATTAGTGAGTGTTTTGAAGGAAACTTAGAGGTGTTTCTTTGTGATAGAAAAAACTTAATTAGATTTTCTTTTTATTTTTAAGTTTTTGGTTTGTTAGGGTTATCTCGGTACATCCAAATGTAGGTATCAACCATACATAAATCTAGATATTGTTCAAAGAAAGGTGATATTGCAACAAATGTTTTAGTAGTATATGATAGAAATGAACGATTTGTTTATGTATTGTCCGGATGAGAAGGGTGAACAGTTGATGGCCGCATATTGAAATATGCAATTAGTAGTGAAAATGGTTTTAAAAGTGCCAACGCGTAAGTTACTTAGATTTAAAAATTGATTTTCCTTAAATAGTTTTTTTTTTCCTTCCCGATCATGGACGTTTGTCTTCTTTCGATCCCATGGAAGCATGTATGTTCTTCTCTTGGAGGCTGAAAGGATATCTATATTTGATCACATCGGATTGTGGCATGATTCTTTGTCAACTAATTCATTCCTAAAATAATGTCTACGTCCCACATTCATAAAAGGTTCAAATTCATAGTTATCATCTTACATGATCCTAGCTCAAATTCTAAGTTAGGGCAAACATGCGTGGTAGAAGTAAATTTTCCTACTGGTGTATTTACTCTTAGTTCTCGACTAAGTCCCTCTACATTAAGCTCAAGAGTGATACACTAGTATATCAAATAAGATAATAATGGGTATGCCCTTCAATTGACCTATACCAGCTAAATTTCCCTTGTTTTTGTCATACGATTTCTGGTTAAGTGCGAAATTCTCTGATTTTGTTGTTGTTTGATTTGCTGCTGGTGCGGCTCATGGCTTGGTTGTGGTGAAGGGGCTTGCTGGGATTGGTGCTGGTGTTGCTGGAGTATACCATCCATAGCTCTTAAATGTTGGGTCTGGTTCTGACTAAATATCTTTCTTGTTACTTTCTCGAGCCCGAGTTTGAGTAGTGTCTCACTTTTACCTACATGTGTAGAAACTGTTACTACCAACCTTGCAGATTCCTGAGTGTAACTTCTTACACTTCTGGCATGAAGAATTAAACCTAGGGGTGAAGTTGATTGTCCACCCCACTATGGCTTAAACTTGATTGTTTTTGGTTTTGTGCCATGGCTTCTTGTTCGGTTGATTCTTAGGACTCCACCTTCTCTTTTCTTTATGATGTGTGATAGTAGTTACACTAATGGTGAATGAGTTTTAACTCTGTACCGTGGATATAAATGTCATATTCGAGAGTGGGAGGCTGGTCATAAAGTAGCTCAAATTACCACGAGTATTTCAAGATGAAGCACGCTAAGGCTAGAACTGTCATTAAGCATGTTTTTGAACAACTAAACAGTCGTTGGGCCAGTTTACATAGTAATTCATAATGTCTGGTTCAAACCCAGAATATGATAATAATGGCTTGCACATATTTGCATAATTTTATTAAGAAATAAAGTTAATGAATTTACAATAGAATAATCATTCCAAGAACAAGAGGAATGTTTTTATTGTCTGTCCTGTGCATACTTATCGTGTCTATGACTGACATGACAATTACACATATGAAAGAATCTACTATAAATATGTACCTCAAAAACTAAATCTGACTAAAAATATTAAATTCTAATTAAAAAAAATTAAATCATACTTAAAAAAAAATTAACATCACAATGTTTATCAGCATTGGGTCGCCCCTTGAAAAGGAAAAAAAGATCATTCAATCTATATGTAGAGTTCGGGATATTTTCATGTCAATGTGGGACAAACAACACGCAATCATCATTGTTCTTGGACCAGCTTTGATATCATTTTTAGAATTGAGTGGATTCACCCCTTAAAAAATTTTGTAAGAGGGAAAAGATCATTGAATCTATATGTTGAGTTCAAAACCCGTTAATCTCATATCGACTAGGGAAATGTCTAAAACTATACAAATAAATTGAATTCATAAGTTATGAATAAAATTTACGTTTAATAAAATCTATAATTTGGAAGTACACAGAATTTCGAGGTCTTAATTTTCCGATGGCTTGAGGCGGCTGCCTCAATCGCCTCATGGTCGGACTGGCCCTAGGTGAATGATATAATTCTAATATTACCTCATCATGTATCCATATATGATGGGCATCCAAGTGTTTGCGTGGTAAACAATATAACAAGGATTTGAAGTTTAGTACATGAAATTCAATTGCTAATGGTAAATTTCACATTTATGCTCAAATTAATGAAATTGTAATTATCATTAAGAAAAAATTGAATTGAATCAGGTGAGATGTAGCTTTCAAGGCGGCACGTGAGTAGACCATCGGACCAATAGCCTTGACAATTAAACGGCGGAGAAAGAAAGGGACCATACTTTTCAACAAATAATTAATATTTAAATTACGTACGTACCAAGTTGGATTTGAATAATTAAGTTGGATCAAGTTGGATTTGAATGGGGTCACCTTGTTCTCGTCCAGTTACGGGGAAGATGGCTAGTTGGCTACTTGTTGTTTGCCTTTGTGGCCCCCCATGGTTCAATACACTTCATTTTTAATATCTGGGGTATGTACCTAGTTATATATAGCTGTATAGCCTGTATTCATCTGCTTTAATTTTCTTTAATTTCTTTTTACAAACTACTTTAGTTCTTTACCTAATTAAATTTCTAAGATGGCCGTGTTCTTATCTTATTGACGAAGGTAATGTGATTGTGGCATACGAAAACAATAAATCATAATTAAAGGGGAAAAAGACATGTTTCGAAACTGAAATTTGGTACTCCATTTTTCTAAGTGTCATTTTCATTCAAAACACACATACTCCTTCCGTCCTCTTCATTTGGCCAATGAATATTCAAAATGAATGATAAAATATATATATATAGCCAAATGGAATGGGACAGAAATAGTGTATATTAAGAAAATATGGTTTTACATTCATAAGCTTATTTATTCCATTTTGGATTTTAGAGCCAACTTATAAGTATTATATAAAAAGATAAAATGGTGAAGATTTAGTTATTTTATTACTTAATTTTGAAATGTAACACTTAAAAAGAAATATGAATAAAAAATAATAATAAATCCAATAGGATAGTGTGCGAATTTGAGTGCTACTTAGAGCGTTTTGTAAATTTGAGTAAATTGTGTTAAAAGAGTTCATATGTTTTGTCTATTCACGACCTCTCAAGTATGAACGTGATTGTCTTTTTCTCGAGAGGTGGAGTGACAATTTAATCACTATCTCTCACCACCTTTAGATGAGCGTGAATACCACAACATGGTAATTTCTTTAACTATTAATATTATTCAAAATCTTAATCAGAGTAGCAAAAGCTGATTTGTGAAACAACTGGATGGCGTAATCCTTTTCAAGTTATGAACATATAATTCAGGTCAAATTCACTTAATCATCAATTTGCGCTCACCTACTTGATACCTTTTTAATAGAATTAATTAACAGAATTCTTGTTTAATTTAAATATTACAACTTGTGGACTATTATATAAATGATGTCGCTTTATTCTGATTAACGTATGTGAAACAAGCATAAAATATTATTATTGTGGATGTGTCTCAACGGGATAATTCGATTCTGAAAAAAATTTCATCACACTTTCATTTAAATTATTATTTTCTCTCTTCTCTCCCCTCTCACATTTTCTTTAAAAATGTATTCACATCGCCCTTGCTTGTCTCAACATACAGTACTTTTATTCTGAAAAAGAAAAAAGAACGTTGTAATTGATAATTAAGATAATAGTAAAATCATTTTTTTTTAATTTAGACTTCATAATCTCAAACAAGCGGCAAACTAATATCTGAATAGATAAATTAAAATTGCATAGCACAATCATTAGAAGCTATATATTAGACCTAAGATTAGCTCGAAACCAACTAAGATTACCAGCAACTACCTAAACAACTAACTTTTTAAATATTTAATTAATTTCTCTCCTTTTCCATTTATATAATATTTTTCTAAACTCAATCACTTCTACGTTCGATGATTTATCAATAATCATCCAACCAAAACATTATACTCCTTCCGTCCTCTATTTACTGACCCTGTTGACTTTTTATATAATTTTGAAGCTTTGTGATGATGGATTTAAAATCGAATTTTTGGAGTTTAGTTTTGTTTACAAGGTACTACGAGTGTTGTAGTATCTATCGTATAAAAAAAATTAATCTCTAAAAATTCAATTTAAAACATATCATCACGAAGCTCCAAAATCAGCTAAAAAGTCTACAGGGTCAGTAAATGGAGAACATAGGGAGTATATTTATTAATAAATTATTTTTAATTATTATATATTAATTATTTAAAATATGATTAAAACAAATTGAATGTAATGCAAATGACAGATTAATATAACACAAATGTGAAAATCTGGAATTCATATTGAAACCGAGGTCCAAAAATTCATTATAATTTGAAAGATTTTCAAACGTGGGATAGTAATCTTGGGATGAATCGAAATTTTAGAGATTATAGAAATAAGCATCACCCGATCCATAAGAAAATGCAAAAAAGTGCGCAATGGATATTATGTATAGCAAAAAAAAAAAAAAGTAAGAAAAAGAATCTGAACGTATATCAGGCTTGGTTTCGATTTATAAAGAATTAAAAGTAAGAATTCTGGTGTAATTTTTTTTTTTTAATTTAAAATGCAAAAGATATTGCTATCTATATGAAAATCTAGATAAAAATTTGACGGACCAAAAAGAATCAGACAATTATCACCATCTCATTGGTTAAAAAAATTGTCATTTTGGCCAAACATGTTCGTTGGGCAATGTCCATATGTCCGGAGACCCCCTTAGCAACCATCGTCAAAATTTTATTTATTTTTTTTCTTACATTTGTGCATGTTAGAAACCTCATTTTTTCAACTGTATGATTATGAATATCGTCTAATCGAAGTCAACATGAGCCGAAATGAAGTACTAACAAGCCCTGCAAAAGTTCAAAAATACAAAATTTGCAGCAAGTATTTGAATAAGAAATGGTCCCCCACAATTTTAATGTACTCACGATTGATGTGGTAGTATCATGTCAGTGTTTTTTCATATAGGGTTTAGTTTTTGTTTGTAGAGTTTAGTTTTTTTTTTTTTTTTCTTCTTAGATTTAGTTTTATAAGGTATATTAATAATAATTTTCATTAAATGTACTACCGTCAATTCAGTCATAAACACAGTAAATATGATCATGATGAGTAGGAGAGCATTCCTCTTTAAACATAATCAATGAATTATCACAATTAGGTATAGCAAACGTGGTAGTCTAGGCCGGGTCAAATTAATATTTTTGGGCCAGACAAAGCTAACCCAAAAGTTTTCGAGCTATCAAAGTTCAAACCCAATTTAGACCCCTAAGTGCATGTTTGGTAAGGGTGATATCATGGGTTTGACCAAGATATCACACTCAATCTCATGTTTGGTTTCCATGTTTCAAAAAGTTGAAGGCCCGACATATTAGCCCGGCCCGCTCTAAAAAGCTCTAAAAACACTATTCCTCCCCCAATTCTTATCACACCTCCACCCCCATGATATGGAAACTCAGTTGAACAGTAGAGTTGACCCGTATTATATCACGTTTTACTATTTAAATGTGTTATCTCACATCTACTACCAAACATGCACTAAAGAGTAAAGACTGCCACGCAGGTGGCATAAAATGAACCAAGGAAAGTCACTTTGTATTTTGTTAAAGTTTCTTCAGTTTTATTGGTTGCTACATACCTCCTCCTTTATAAAAATTTTATCCTAAAATATTATTATACTCTCATATTGTAACTCGAGGTAGTGAGTTTTTTTTTTTTAACTCGGGGTAGTGAGTGAGCTCTTTTATTTTCTTTAATTTCTATCTTGTTATTCTTAAACATATATATTTTTTTTCATCTGAATTTTACGTAGAGAATCTCTTTATTCCTTTTTACGATCGAGTATCCTTTTTTTTTTTTTTTTTTCGATATTCCCTTATAATTCAAGTCTTGACCAATGATTACCTCATTGTGTTGATTATGTGTTTCGGGTCAAACACATATCTCATAAACATGAAAAACGCCGTGCCGCCGTGGACGTCTACTATGTTGTAGCAAAGCTAACTTATAGGTAGGGCATATATTTAAAGAATCTCAAATCGTTCCTATAAACCTATATCATAACTTACCTCATTCTTCTATGATTTACATGACTCCCTTTGTGGGGGAAAACCTATCAAATACGAGGTCTCAGACATTAAAATTATAACATATCTCAAAATCTAGATTCAATATCAAAATACAATATTATTAAAAATATATTACTACTTTATACTCCTTTGTCCATAATATATTGAACTTTTTTCTGAGCACGGAGTTTAAAGTAGTATGATGTGTTAACAAGTTGAAGTGTTAAAATGTTTTAATTTTGTGCCCATTTAATATTATTAATTGTGTTAAATTGTTAAAATTATGGGCTCATGCTCATTTAATATTATTAATTGTGTTAAAGTGTTAAAATAATAAAGTGTTTTTATTGTAGAGCTTATGCCCAAAAATATGTCCCAAAATAGAAATAATCAACATATGAGAGACAGTAATAATATCAACATATTATGGACGAAGTAAATATATTACTATCTTCGTCCCATGCTACTAATTCTCAGGGACACAGGGGAAATGCTGCCAAAAGTGAGATAAGTGATTTGAAAATGTAAAATAATTCTTACCTTATTGAGCAAGAGAAACAGTTAAATATGACATCTCAATTAGAAAATATGGACAAATAGCATGAGAGGAAGGGACAACTTTTGAAATGGCATATCACACAACTATTTATGGTTTGAATAAATCCCCAAAAGGTAAAAATAAGTAAGTCGTCACGCACGAGCACAGAAGCAACGAGGAAATGAGATACAGTGTTAGTAGACGATATGGCCACGGAGTCGTATACTAAATGAACGAATTTCCATATAATAGCGACAAATAATTCTATCTTCTTCTTTCTTTACTATAATAATAATAATCATTATTCAATAGCTTCTCTCTCTACGAAATAAAATAGTCGATCGTGGGGGCCCCACTGCTGAATACCGTTCCATCATTAGCCTAGGCTAGGGGCGTTCCTTCCTCTCTCCCCCCTCGAACCCCCTTCGAAGCCTCCTCTATCCACTTTTCAATTTCACTCAGTCTCACACACAAGATAAGCATCCTTATATAAACTCATTCTCACTCCTTATTTTCCACTCAACAAAAATAAACAATCACAAAAACTTTTATCATATCCCATAATCCCAACAAAAAAGAAAAAATGGCTTTTCCCAATGAAACTTCAGCTCTTGAGATAATTCGCCAACACCTTCTCGATGATTATGCTTTTGCTGAAAACTATTGCTCAATTTCTAGAACATCGAGCTCTACCAGTTCTACCCTCTCCGATCTCACAAACAACACCTCTTGCTCCTTCTCGAATTTTAATTTCGAATTCGAGACGAAGCCGGAGATGACGAGGGAGAAACAGAGGAAGCCTGCGCTCAACATCGCCATTCCCAAAGTGGTGAAGAAAGCAGAGTGGGAGCAGAGTACCTTTCAATCCGCGGTCGTTGAGAACAGATCCGATGAGAATTCCGGCGACCGGAGGCACTTCAGAGGCGTGCGCCAGCGGCCGTGGGGGAAGTTCGCGGCGGAGATACGCGACCCCAACCGGAAGGGGACTAGGGTTTGGCTCGGGACGTTCGACACCGCGATGGAGGCGGCGAAGGCGTACGACCGCGCGGCGTTCAAGCTGAGAGGGAGCAAGGCCATACTCAACTTCCCGCTGGAGGTCGAAGCGCAGCCGGGGAAGAGGCAGAGGGATGGGGAGGGCAAGTGTGAGGAGGAGAGAGAGAGGAAAGTGGTGAAGAGAGAGGAAGTTGTTGTGGAAGTGAAGACGGAAAGTGAGTTAACGGCGGCGGTGCCGCTGACGCCGTCAAGTTGGACGGCCGTTTGGGATGGGGGAGAGGGGAAAGGGATATTTGAGGTGCCGCCGTTGTCGCCGTTCGGTTACCCCGGCCTCATGGTTATTTGACTTTGGTGAATATTAAAATTTAGTTGGTGTACTGCACTGCACCTGACGATAAAAAGTCGGGGTGATTTAGGAATTTCTAAGAGTTTGAGTGGAGAAATATGCAAATAATTTCCTTGAATTTCCTTCCGCATGTAATATTGTAAGACATTTGTTTATTCCTTTGTTGGAGATGAAACCACGTCTCTAATATCCTTCTCATCAAAGTTACTACTACAACTTTTGCTTCTTCGGATAGTGCTCATATTTTAAGATTGAGTTAATTAGTACGGTATTGATAAAAATGTCAATAATTGCTTCCTTCCATCCCATTTATAATATATTCCTTCCGTCGTAGTATCACGCAAAAATAAAAAAAGGATAACATAAAGAACTTATGAATAAACTCAGTCTATCCTGAATAATTATATAACAAAAAATAAAAGAATAAATTTTGAGTCTTTTATTAAATTATACTATATACATCAAACAGTATTTAATATTTTTGGTGGCACAAATTTTAATACGGAGTAAAATATTAAATAAATATTTTTGTAGTGTAAAAAGTTACATCAAGGATAAATAGTTAAGAGTTTTTATGGACATCTTTTAAATAATTGTTGCACACTGTTTTTGTTAATAGAGCGAGTATTTTTTTTAACAAACAGCTTCCCTTCATGTATCGTCAAGCTCTGCTTTGTTAATTGAGGCAGTGATTTTTCTTTCCACTATAGGATATTTTTACAATATTTATTATTAGGATAGTGACAAATATACCCTTATGATAATTTCTCTTTCTCCACCTATTTTTTTGTTTCTTTGCATATTTTTTTCTTTTTCTTTTTCGTTTTTTTTTCCTTTCTTTTTTGTTTTTCTAAATGTTAGAAAATACGAAATTTATATTTTTTACGAACATTAAGGAGGTACGAATTTGTGCAATTCGTACCATAATTTTGAATTGTTACCTTTTGTGTAATATGCAAGGTGTGCTTGTTTAAACATTTTCTATTACCGCTTTCAATGAGGTACGAAATATGAAATTCGTACCAAAACCGAATAAGAATTTCACGTTTACATAGTTATTATATAGTAATTGGTATGAATATGAGACAATTCGTACCAATTGCCTGTAATATAGTACGAATTGCATAAGTGAGTATAAAATTATTGGTACGAATATGAGTCAATTCGTACCATTTACCTATGATATATTACAAATTATAAGAAAGCAACAGAAAAATGAATTACGAATTACGATTACCTATGATATATCAAAAAGTACAAATCCATACCATCTATTTATTACAAACTGTGAAATTCGTACCAAAGTCAAGTGAGAAATTCATATTTACTTAAAAATATATGATTATTGGTACGAATACAAGACAATTCGTGCCAAATAGATGTAGTAAAGTACGAATTACATAAGTAAATATGAAATTATTGGTACGAATATGAGTCAATTTGTACATTTACCAAAGATATATTACGAATTACGCTTGTTTTGAAGTGACTTGGCTTACTGTAACATCAAACTTATTTATGCTCAAGTAAAATGAGAACGAGAGATCTCAACTATGAACTAGAAACCCAAATCCACACTCGTCAAAACTGAAATTCATGAGCTAAAAACCAAGAAGTTATAGTAGCATACACAGAAAATATGTACGAAATGTGAAATTCGTACCAATATAAGTTAAAAAAATAGGTACTAAATTTGTAATAATGTGCAGCAAAATGAACCAATTTCATACCAACAACAACTGCATATTACTGAATTCGAACCAAACTTAGAGTCAAATCCTAAAATCGTACCAACTCAAAGTGTAAAAGTACGATTTTTAAAAAAAATATAATCAATAGAAAGCATATTTCGTACCACACAATAGCATTACTGAAAACAACAGAAAAACAAATTACGAATACTTATGATATATTACAAATTATGAATCCATACTATCTGTTTGTCAAAAGACAATAGAAAAACAAGAAAAAGCAAAAAAAACTTAAAGTCCAACCCTAAATTCAAACCAAACTTAGACTCAAACCCGAAAAATGACGAGGTGCCCACGTAGGTGCCCACCGGGAGGTGACTAGCATATCATTTCTCATATTGAGAAATGATATGTTAGTCACCTCCCGGTGGGCACATTCGTGGGCACCTTGTCGTTTTATCACGTTTGCTTGTACCAACTCAAAGTGTGATGGTACAATTTGTTATTAACAGAAAATATATTTTGTACCAACAATTAGTGTCGGGCCTGGAGAAGCCTAAACGAAAGCCCGAAAATCTAGCATTGTGGTTTCTCTTCCTTGGATCTCATAGCAAATCGGAGCGGATACCTAAGAAGAAGACGACACGGCGGAGGTGCTATGGCAGCGAAGAAGACGATGCGGCGGAGGTGCTACGGCGGCGATGGCGTTGAAGGCAAGGACGTCGGGTTCTTCCTGAGGAGAAGACGACACGGCGGAGGCAGAGGCACTGCGGCGGCGACGGAAAGAGGAGCGGAGGTGCTGCAGCCACCGAGAGAGAGAGAGAGAGAGAGAGAAAGAGAGAGAGAGTTTTCAAATTTTAAAATAGGGAGAATGGTAGGAGAAAGAGATAAAGAGAGGAAATATAGGAAAATCTGCGGAGAGACAAAATCTGCAAAGAGACAAAAAAGTAGGTGGAAAGAGAAAGGTGTCATAAGTGTATTTTGAGCATTCATTTGAAATTTGGGTATTGTTAAAAAACTATCCCAGTGATATATATTGTAAAAACTATCTTATGGTGGATAGAAATGGGCATTTCCTCTTGTTAATTAGTGCAACAGTATTTCCTCTGGAACAGTAGTGAAAGAACTATTTCCTCCATCCTTATATATGTGTGCTTATTACCCATTTAGGACATCCCTTATATATATGTGCATTCCATAAATAGAAAGATTTTCTTACCAAAATTACTTATCCACCCTCACTTTATTACTCCTCCGTCCATAATTTCTTGACTCAGTTACTATATCGGTCCGTCCACCATTTCTTGACCATTTCCGTTTTGGGACGTAGGCCCCACATACACTTTAACACTTTATCACTTTAACACTTTAATACTATTACAAATATTAGATGTGCCCATAATTATTCCACTTTAACACTTTAATTTATTAACATATCATCAAAATACATTAAACTCCGTGCCCAGAATTTTAGGTCAAGAATTCATGGACGGAGGGAGTATTACTTTTCTCACTTTCTACTTACTTTTCTCACTTTCTCCATACTTTATCTTACTTTTTCCACTTTACACCAATTTTATCTTAAACTGTATGCCGTTTCTCTTCGCACATATATACGGGGGACGGAGGGAGTATTACCTTTTCCTTAAATTTTATTTTCTTAGACTATATAATTTAAAAGGGGACACACTTGGGTCAGCCGGAGGCACCGTGCGGCCGGGCTAAAACAATGTCACTTTTATTCATATAGATTGACACTTTTCTGTATAAAGATTGACACTTTTAAAAATTGTCATTTTATTCGTAAAATAATTATGTTAAAGGTTGACACTTTTATTCATATAAATTGGCACTTTTCTGTATAAAGATTGGCACTTTGGGCCCGACCGCACGGTGCCTCCGGCTGACACAAGTTTTTGTCATTTAAAAGAGATAGTAATCCGCTAATTTTTTTATATGGAAGGATAAGATATAGAGATATAGATCTACAAGTACAACTTCTCTCAAGTCAAGTCCAAGAGAAAAAGAAAAATCAAAATGTTGACTATGTTGAAATCGTTGACTTGATATTAATTATAAATAGTTGACTCCTTATAATTGAATTTCCATTTTCCAAGACGATCAAATATCAGATTTTTTTATTTATTTTATATTACAACTAATTATAACAAAAGTAGGGAATAGATATATACAATATATTATAGAAGACAAAAACTTGTGTCAGCCGGAGGCACCGTGCGGCCGGGCCCAAAGTATCAATCTTTATATAGAAAAGTGTCAATCTATATGAATAAAAGTACTAATCTTTAATATAATTATTTTACGAATAAAATGATAATTTTTAAAAGTGTCAATCTTTATACAGAAAAGTATCAATCTATATGAATAAAAGTATTATTGTTTTAGCTAGGCCGCACGGTGCCTCTGGTTGACCCAAGTGTGTCCCATTATAGAAAAGGGGCAAAATAAATCTTTATCAAATTAATAAAATGTGTCTATTATATTCGTGTATTGCTTTCGGTGACGAGGGTTTTAATAATTTTGGTGATTCTAGTGTGAGTACAGTGGAGGTCCCACGTATTATTAATTCAATAATTAAATGGTCAATATGTTGAATTTAAATTAAAGTGGTCGACGGTATTTTGTATAAATAAGTGGATAGGTTGAGAGTGTAAATTATAAGTTTATTTCAAAAAAAAAAATGCATATTTTTAATAAGCGTTCCAAAAAGAATTAAATGAACGAATTTGGTAAACGGGAGAGTTTAATGAAAGCCTTTATATTGTGCTAAAAAAAAGGCAAGATGAGAAAGAATTTAGGTTACCGCCAAAAAGAATGCAATATATTTTTGCAACAACAAAAATTGACCGCGGATTCAGAGGGAGAAAAGGACCCAATCAAATGCAAATTGAGCCAGATGTGAACAAGAATTTTGAAGACAAAATTATAATTATATATAATTCTTAATAGACAGACTCACAGAGGAAAAAAGGACTCGATCAATGTAAACTGAGCTGGATGTGAACAAGAATTTTGAAGGGAAAATTATTAGTTATATAAATATTCTTAATAGACCTGATTATTTTGGTGCCTTAAAGTTATTGGGGCCCTGCACGGGTTCGGGACCACATAAATAGACCTTCCAAATATATAAATTATTAGTATAAATTAATATATATACTTCTTCCGTCCCGTTTAAAATTATATGTTTTTATTATTTTACACTCATATATATTCAAGAAATATGTCATCTTAAATAGAACGAAAGAAGTATAATATATTTTGTTGTCGATTCGAAACACCATAACGATTCATGTGCTTATGTCAGCGGCGGAGCCAGGCCCCGATGAATGGAGGGACAAAATAAGAACTCTCTCTATGCCCCTACGTTTTTATGCTCTTGGTAGGGCAAAACTAACCCACCACTCTAAGGTGGCTCCATCCCTGGTTTATTTAACGTCTTCTACATTCTATTTTCTATTTATCTAAAATTTATATTATTACACTAATTAATTTATATAAACTATTCTTTTATTTTTATTTTTATCTTATATTTAATTTTATATTTTATATTATATATATATATATATATATTTTTTTTTTTTCAATTAAATTTTGCATGGAAAAGTTATAGTGGCTTGTATGAATTAATCAATTAGAAAAATAAACTGCATCCGTATTTTTTTGGTTTTATTTTGATAAAATTTATACCTAATATATATCACTTTTATTAATTTTTTTTAGTATATATGTATCAATTTCTATGATTATTACATTTTTCTAACAAAAAATATGTCATCTTTTAATTAAAGACACGTGACAATATGTTAGACACAAAATGAGCTTCGTTTCAACCACATCTTTTATGAACAAGACATTCGATTAAACCGGCTAACCCACCAGGCTTGGGCTATTATTTCTGATTTGGTCTTTGCATCAAATCTCAAAATACATTTAAAAAAAAAATACATTAAAAATATATGACATATACTTTTACGACATCATTCTAAAAATAATATTGTACCCATGTGCATAAATAATAATTTTTATAAGAACTTCAACACAAAAAAAAAAAAAAAAAAAAAATCACGATCATTATTCATAATATAACAAAATTAAAATCATACACGACATACTTTAACCCATGCGTCACATGTGTGTGATACCAGTATGATCAAAATATATCTCTAAGATTCATTACAAATTTAAAACAAATCTCTAATCAATTTTTCACTTTTAATAGTTTGTTTATATTCTAAAGGGAATTTCTAATAACATGATTTATGTTAACAAACTATTGATTCTAAAAAAATAATTTATATTATAGCAGCGCAACTTGACATTCATAAATTTAAAGCAGTCAAAACTCGTTTATGTAATCTCTTCGGATCAATTTGATTTTATTTTTGCAAGTTGAAAAAAAAGAAAGAAAAAAAAAGAAAAGAGAGAAGATGTTGAAGATGCTAAATCATCACCAAAATAATTTTTATTAACAAACAACGGACAATTTGATATGAATTCTTCACTATTTTTGTTTTTATTTTTCTAAATTCCCATTGTTAAATGCCAAAGAAGACAATAGACATAAGATTGCAGAAGGATATGTATATTGAAACGGCAGACAAATGATAGCTTTATATGAAGATAATAGACTCACGTCACTAACGGAAACAAATCAAAAATCTTATCTAGAAGAGTTCTTGAAGACTAGGACTCTTTATTAACGGCGAATCTTTAAAACTAAGAAATAGGAAAATACTACCTTCAACCCACCAAAGTAGTTCCATTCACTTTTTTGACTTTTCCGGCACGCATTTCGTCATAGGATACCGTAAAAAAAACAATACTTCAAAATTATATTTTAAAACCCGTACTAGGTTTCGGTAGAAACGCGTGCCGGAAAAGTTAAAAAAATGAATGAGACTACTTATATGGGTTGGAGGTAGTAACAAACTAACTTAACTTTTGTATAGTTGTTCAATGGATCTAATGATTATCAATATTGACTCTTTAATATCTATAAAAATAATTAAAATATTTCTTCAAGTACGTATTATCAAAAATATGGCAGGAGATGGAGAAGACGACACTTAAATTACTGCGCGCTGGGAAGCCCAGCCTCTTGGCACTCTTTTGATGGACTAAAATGGAAAAATTGGGATTGGTGTTATCTAAGGTGAAGCAATATTTGCTTGCAAAGCAGAAATTAGCGCAACATGCAGTACTTCAATATACTCCCTCCGATCCAGCCATTTACGTATCAAAAATGGTGGCACGAATTTTAAGAAAAAAAAGTAAGTGATAATGATGTTAATAGAGAAAACGGCTCACATTAAATATTAATATTATATTAGGTGATATTGAAGGTGATAGTGATGTGAGTGGAATTAGTTGTGAATCTTTGTAAATAAAAAGTTAAAGAAGAAATAAATAGTAGTGAGATATTGTATATAAAAAGAATATGTATAATTGGTTAGACGAACTAAAATGATAAATTATGCATAATTAGTCGAGACGGAGGGTGTATGTTGGAGGGATTAGCGGTTAGCTATGGCTTGGAGAAACAACTTGTCAAATATCCATGTTCAAAGTGATAGCCAAACTTTAATCGCAGGGATGATATTGTGATTTGGCTAGTTAATAGAATTCATGCTTTTTAAGTTTTAATTTGAGGCGATCTCCGTAGTAAGGAACATGTTTAATTTTAGTCTTTCGTAAGTAAAAGGTATAATTTTAGTCAGATTACATGACCATACACAACCACAACGCATGGTCGTATGTTACAATCACAATCATACGAGGTCGTGACAGTGTCCAAGATCAACGCACGACCATACACAACCATGGCACATGGTCGTGACAGGTCATGTATCACGAACACAACCATACACGACCACGCACACCATGACACATGGTCGTGAAAGGTAGTGCGTGGTCGTGTAATCTGGCTAAAATTATACCTTTTACTTATAAAGGACTAAGATTAGACTTTTTACTTATAATGAGTTAAAATTAACTTTTATTTATTGAAAATAGTTATTTTTAAGTATTAACACTTTTAACTTTGTGCCTACAGATCAATTATCAAAGGAGTGAACAATCTGTCTGAGGAAGTTCGGTCAATTATAATTTATAGATTCCATCAATTAATATATGTTTTATCTTTTCCTCAAAAGAAAAATTTGTAATTTATTTTCATCATAAATAACTACTTATTTTGTAATATTTTAATTTATAATTGACAAAAGATTGACTTTTTATTTTTTTTAATTTTATTTTTATCAATCCACCAAGCGTGTCAGACCCATTTTAATTAGGGATGCAAACAAATCAAATATTTTTGGTTCAATTTGCAATTTGTATTCGAATTGTGATATTCATATTCGAAATTTTTAGATTCGAATTCAAATACAAATATTTGTTTGATTTGATTAGTTATCAATTACAAATCTTCTAATATTCGATATATATATATATATATATATAATTTAATTATAATTTAATTTACCTCTTATAAAATCTAGTTATAATTATTAAATATAGAGCCGAAGAGGCCAAGACCAATACTCTTTTAAGGCCTAATTTAATCACGAATAATTGAATATTTTGCAAGTTTAAAATTTCGAATCGAATACTGCCAATACAAATCAAATTCAAACCGAATACTCAAATTATATGATTTAAAATTATTTATAAAAATTCCAATTGAATACTCGAAAGTTTTGAATAGTTCGAATATCATATTCGAATCGAATTCGAATCACATTTAATATTCGAATACGAATACGAATAGTCAAATAAAGTTTCAAATACGAGTCGAATAGTCAAATATTTACTTTGATTCGATTCATTTGCATCCCTAACTTCAACCATGTATGAATTATGAATGGATAATACTAATACTAATAAGACTAACAATAATAATATAATATCACTGCATTCAACTCTACTTATCTCATTTCATATTTTATACTCAACGAATAGAAATAGCCCAGTGAACACAGTGCTGAACGATTACATCATTATACGAATAATAAATGAGCTAGATTTGTGGAGATACAGATGGCTTAGGATGAATAAATTTGAGACGATCAACTATATCAATATATAAAATAGATCACTAAATTTACTTAGTAGACTGTAAACCATTTACCACAACGCAACTGAACTCTGGTCTATATCACTTTTTCTCCGATGAACAAGCAGTTATACCTCCTTAACTTGTAATGCACCCTTAAAGAACAACGGGCAACAAACAACTTCTTCAGTGGGAGACATAACCGACCAACTCTATCTATATAGAAGTAATCTTTAAATTTTGAAAGTCGTCATCAATCTTATTGGCAAATCTTTCCGGCACAACCTCACAACTGAGAAAACTAGGTTGATTCGTAGATGCAAGAAGTCGAGCCCACATTCTGTCGGTCACTTTCACAGTGTTTGGGGTTTCCGTAACTCGCTGAAATCAAAAGCACAAAATTGATTGCATAAATTAACATATCTAAGCTCATGCAAATTGTTCTAAGCTATATATGTTTTAGCTACATCACGTACAGAATAGTTATTTATGTATCTAACCAGATTCCTTCATATTCTTAATTGTGTATCTATTGGTCACTTAGCTAGGAAAGGAATTGAAGATTTATGTCTCCGAATACCTTGCATGTTTCCACATTTGAGCATACTGATCTTTCATATGTAAGTTGACTGATCATGCATTAGAAAATAGCTTACGTTTATTGGAATATAGGCATGTCTGCTGTTTACTGGACCAACGGTGAAGCCAGTATACCCTGCCATTGCTCCATGGATGGCACTTTGAGCAAGAAGTGTGCAGTAGATGTTATCTGATGCATTGCTAGGAATTGCTCGAATCATGTATGTTGGGTCTGCAGAAAAGTGCATTAATCATTAGATAAAACAGAGTTCGGAAAGAAACAAAAAAAGAAAAAAAAAGATGGATCCCAGGCAACTATAACTTCATACTTCATAAAACACCACAGTTCAATAAAGGGCCTGATAGCACTGTTTGACTTGATTATAAAGAGTTATGAGGGTGGAAAAGAAATTATTAAAACTTAAAATCAAGTTGGTGTCTCAAAGCTTTTCTCCATCCCTTAACCTGTCCGTGTGTGTCTATCGCATTTAGAAAACACATTTAAAGAGAAGAAATATTGTCATACTTTATGACCATATCTGTCGTAGGATGCAGAAATATTACCTACAGATCTTGTAATAATAAATCTGTATGGCTTCAGTGAATGAAATCCCAGCAGTGTAATTTAAACCACTTGACTTCATATTTTCTTACACTGCTGTGATTTAATATTTTCTAAAATATGCAAAATGCCTTTTTGGCCACCAAACTACTACATTCCACCAGAAGGTCCGAAACTTCTATTATTATCGTGGTGAGCCCTCTTAACTTTTACTTTGCAACTCTTGAGAACTGTCTTAACAATTTTTACGGTGTATAATAGTGTCATTTCAAGTTATAAATGAAAAGGCAAAACTCATTAGGTGCGATCATAACGATTAATGCTTGAATTGCATGCTATAATAATTTGTTTAAAAGGTCCTTTTTCAGGGCTCATTGCCACAAAATTTAAAGTTCAGAAGCTCGATTCAGAACACTAAAAGTTCAAGGGCCATAACAAAACTTGACGGATCATGCATTTTTCCTGAATTATGTAGGAAAACTTTACCAAAGTTAATTACACTCGCATCTATAGTTAAACTTGCTATGTATAAGGAGGACTATCTTTTACCATTTTCATTCAATATGATTGCCAATATTTTAAAAGCTTATAAGGTAATGATAACGGATAACAGACAAGGTAAATATAAAAATCAAAAGAGATAAATATCAGGATAAGTGTCTAAATAGTTAGCAGCTGTACTAAATTTAACAAAGAAAAAGTTCAATATTACCTATATATTTCATATTGATTGCCATCTTTCGAACATTGGTGAAATGATCCTGAGAAAGAAAACGAAAATCTAAGCTCAATAGGAACTATGATACACGACATACCAAAGAAAATCTTCTACGGAGTCCTGCAATACGACATCGTACAAAGTAATTTCAGACAACACTTCTAAAGCTAATGTGGCCACACGAATGTTTTATAACTGTAGGAAGAGACGACACAGTAACCAATGTTTGTTAACAGAACAGGCATGTCTTAGAAAAATACGCTAAAAGAATGAAATGTCCAATTCCCAATATGAGCAAAACCATGAAAAAAGAAGCTAAAGAACATGCAGTTTTATATAATCGCATGAAATTTCCAATTCCCAATATGAGCAAAACCATGAAAAAAGAAACTCAAGAACATGCAGTTTTATATAATCGCATATGGAGTTTAGAATACATAAGGCCAGATAACTGAACTATAGAATCACCAGAATCCACATGTAGAGTTCCTACTATAGAAAAATAATAAAGAGAATCAATGGAAGATTTTAACACACAAAGGAATCCGTGTTACTTTAAGATACCTTAATCTTTTGTGTTAGCCAGAGGCCAACATCCAATAGTAGCCTATTCCCAGATGCATCTTTGCCACCAGATGCATGAAAGCTCTGAGAAACAAATTCCTGTCCTGCACCTTCGGCCAATACAATCACGATATGTCCATTTTCTTTCAGCCTCTGCTCAACAAATTCAAACAGCCCACCCGGTCCTTCCAAATAAAAAGGGGACTCTGGTATCAGGCAACAGTCCTGATACAATTCAGAACCTGTCAGCAGATTTTTCAAACACAATCATAGTTTTCCAAGATATTTGACACTAGCACTAGATTCAGATTCACCCTCATAACCTGATATATAAAATTCTCAATCATAGAGAAGGATATCAGAAAATCTGGAACACCTTTAAATTTGTTTCAGAAGTCTTTATGATCGCAAAAAAGTACTTAATGGACAACTTAAATATTGAGACAAGAACTTGGAAAAATCAAAACTGTTATCAGTATTCCAATGTCAAATGAAAATAAGATGTCCAAAATGAAGTTCTTTAACCTTTATCAGTGAAAGCTAAACTAGGAAACTGATAATATAAGGGAATTAAATAACTTGGGATCCAATACTAATTGCCTTGTTGATAGACTTTAGTACATTCGTTCAGGTAAGGACAGGCTTGAAGAAACTTTGATAACCAAGCTGTCAGCATGCAATAGAAATATACAAGCGACTCTAAATAGTGAAATAAGGGGAAAAAAAAAGAACAAAAAGAACAAAAAGACAATGAAATGCAAACATAATAGGGTTAATTGCCGCAAAATACATGAACTTTGGCCAAATTCTGGTTCTTCATACCAACTTGAGAATTAGCAAAAAAATACACCAGCTTTCAGTTTTTCTAGAACTTTTCCTGATTGAATTGCCCCCAGATCGAGGTTGATGTGCCAAAATTAAAATTGATGTGACAATCGAAACATCATCATGTTGATATTAAAGAATTAAATAAGAAAATAAGAAAAATCACACACACCACACCCCCAGTCCCCTTCATATACCATTCTTTCTCACTCTCTAATCCCTCGACCTCTTTTTCTCTCCTATCTACTCCCCCCTTCGTAAAAGAAACCCAGATTAAAAAGTTCCACTGCCATTACCAGCCACTAAAAATAAACTGCTAACTACTGCCGCCGGCGCCGCCACCGGCTATTGTCGACAAAAGAAATGGTTGTTGAGGTTTGACGGCGGCAGGTGGTGGTTATGTTAGTGTATAGCTGGTTGATTGCAGATTCAGTCGCTGGTGAGAGGGAGGGAGGGAGAAAGAGAGACAGGGAAGATGGTGCATTAACCATTTAACTTCTTTTTTTATTATCTAGTTTAAATTTAAAATCAATCAAAACGACGTCATTTGATTGACAACTCGATAAAAATTTTGCCACATTAACTTTGATGTCAAAATTGAGGGAAAATCTGAACTGGAAAGTAGTGCATTTTTTTTTAAATTGCCAATTTTTAAGCTTGTGTGCAGAACAAGAATATGGCAAAAGGTGGTGCATTTTCCAGCAATTAACCCAACATAATAATAGCAAACAGAGCTAGTTGATGTCTCTTACCACATCACGGCTTGCCAATGTTGCATGCATGGCAATGAATCCTGCAAAAATTGATATAGCCTTCATGAAGGGCACACAAAAACTTATTCACAAGCGGTGTTGTAAAAGGCATTTGAGGCGTGCGCCTTGGCATGCCTCGAGGCAAGGTAGCAGCAGATCACCTCAAGGCTTATGCTCTTGTAGCTGCTGGCATTCCGTGTGCCTTTTCCAGCCAAGGTGTATGCCTCAGGGCAAAACTCCCAAGGCATATCCAAGATTTACATAATGTTTCACTATGCCCTGGGAGGTGTGCGCCTCATCCAAATCATATTCTTTTAGGAATTTTTGGCTTTAATACGGTTGACTTACTTATTCAATTATAAGCCTATTACATACATCCTATGTCTCATTCAAAGCGTTTCCATTCCCTTTTTGAGCCGTCCCATTCAAAGTGTCTCATTTCCCTTTTTGGAAAAAATCAACTCTTCAAAAAGTATGGACCCTACCACTTTTCCACACGTTACACCTTATCCTTAATTACCGTGCCGAAAAGAAATGATACACTTTGAATGAGATGTATTAAACAAAGCCCAAACAAAAGTAAAAAGTTATTGAACACAAACTAAAAAAGAAAGAAAAGCTAAGCATAGCAGACCCGCCCTTCTCCTCCCTCATCAATTGTTTATGGTTTAGGGTTTAATATGATATTTTTAAGACTTCTAGCCTACTAAATCTAATGTCTGGTTTGTCATCTATGTTTTATACTTATTTATAACTTTATTAATATGTTTTGTCTTTAGACCAAAGCTTGCCACATACTGCCTTGAGGCTTACGCCTCCCAAACAAAACGTCTCAGGTATGCATTGACACTTTTGCGACATTGTTCATAAGTTTTCAGAAGAATGTTAATGCTTTTTTACCGCTGTATCGGCCCATAAGTTTCACAACTCCAACTCCATTTTCTACACTCTCAACTTCTACATGCGCAGCATTTATTGCTCGTTGAGCCTCCTCTACAGCTGTATCAAAGCCAAAGGACTTGTCTATCACCTATGTAGTAATTGCAAGGGTAACATAAGATTTATGAGAAGACATCATTTTAGAGGAAATTAAATAACTAGAGAAAATTAGTTCAAAAAATCAATTCGCAACCAAATCCATGATCTGGTGGGATACAAATATTAACACTTTGAGAAAATTCAAAACTATCTTAAGCATTCAGTTCTTCACCTCCATTTTTTCAAAATGCACGCATGACACTTTAGCTTAAAACATTATAGCAGATAACAATTAAAGCGACAGTATATCAGAAAATTGGATATGTTATGGGGTATTATCAAATACAGTAGATTCTTTGAATGTGTATATAAAACAAACCATCATTCTCAACAAAATAAACCACGATTCTTGGTTTTCCTTTGTAGAGTCGTGATTGATGAATAGCAAGTCATTTCTAAAGAGATTTGGTTTAATATCAAGAGATGAATATCAATGCCCCAGAATGAAAGTCACAGATTTACTCACAATTATATCAACGAGTCGGCATCATTCAAATAAGGGAAATATTAAGACCGCTTCACAAGGTAGAATAATCTAACATAACTTACAGAAATATCATTATCAATAGTCTTGGGAATTCCAGCAACTGCAACTTTAATTCCCCGTCTTTCCACTTCCTTAAAGATATGGAGATAATCATATAAGAAAAATTTAAATGACCACAAAATGAACACTATACCATACTTGGAAAACCACCTTATAAATTGCTTCAGCACCTTTTTGTGTACCATCCCCCCCAATTATGTAAACCTGAAAACACAAAAATCTCATGAAAATCCTTTAAATTAGTTACAAAAATAGTACCCAGGAAAGGGTGAAATATACCTGGTTTATTCCCCTATCCTGAATATTGTCAACTATCTTAATGGTATCATGACCTCCTCTCGAAGTTTGCAAGAAAGTTCCACCACGCTTATGAATATCATTGACTGATTTTGGAGTCAATTGGACAGTATTTTTTGAATAGAATCCTCTATATCCTCCCTGTAAAATATCAACATTGTGATTGACTTGTCATATTCATTGGAGCAACTGACCATAACATTGCGAATAAATCGATAGAAAAGTATTAAGATACTTATAAAGTCTTGCAAGACTTTTAGCCTAGTGCCTTCAGTACGGTATGATGCCTCAATATGCCAGAGATTAGTGAACAAAAAACAAAGATCATGAAAACCATCAGTAACAATTAAATAAAACTAGGCAACAGTGATGCAAGGATGGCGTCTGAAAAATGAGAGATTTTTCAACCAAGCAATCAGAAGAGCAGTTAGAAATTAATCACGAATTGCTCGTATATATCCAAGATAATAAGAGAAAAATGATGTTGCATTGGAGCAGATTAGGAATCTAACCTGAATTCCAAGGATTTCATCTACGCCGTACATATTATTCAAACCACAAACTATTTCACGTATCACTGTATTAATTCCAGGACATAAACCTCCACACGTCACAATACATGCGCGAACTTCCTCAGACTTAAAGTATACCTAGATTAGCAAAAGGAGAATGATCTCAAGACCACATTTCCTCTAAGAACAATGGTGTTTTACATTTTAATGAATGACAATCAAATCAAACTACACCTCTAAGGAACAACATACCTCTTGGCGGGGCCCTGCACGACGAAAATGAACTCCCCTTGAACTTTCCTTCTGAACAACAACCTGAAGACAAGATGCAAAGTTTTGATTCATTAAATCTCGATGAACTCACTCACTTAAAATTGCACATAGTAGATGCTTGTAAGAACTGAGTTCACCTTCTGCGCCACCACGTCTTCGGGGCTAACAAACGTGTGCCTATGACAATACAACAGCCACAACTCTTTCAATACTCTAATAACCTCAAAATTCATTAGTGCCGTTATGTTGGAGATAAAAGTTTCGGCTTACTTGACAATTGCATAAGCTTGGGTTTTCTTCAACGGATTTGTATAAACCTAAAACGTACCAAATTTCAAAGTAAATATCGAAGGCAACGTTATCTAAGCATCCTACAACTATATCTTCCAAGTTAAAGATGAAAGTTGAGAAAAATTATCATCGGAAAAATTACTGGTAAATCGGGGAGGAAAGATGTCAGGTGCGGGACGTCTTCGAAGATGAAGTCTTCATGTTGATCCTCGCTACCGTTGTCTGCGCCATCATCCGAGGCTCGAACTTCGATCGAACAGTTTTGGCGCGAATTCGACGGCCTTCTGAGAGACAATTGTTTGGGGAAGACGAAATTGGAGAAGGTGAGAGAAGCAATTGACTTGATAGTCGCATTGTGAGAAGTGGAGGGAACGGAATTTCTAGAGAGAGAAGGAGAAGGAGAGGCGAAAGTGAGAGCAGCATCCATTTCCGGCAAAGTTTCAGCAACGACGGCGCGCGAAAGTAAGAAATGGCGAAGTGCTGCCGCTAAAGTCGAAACTTTTTACTTTCTCAAGCTTGGACTCGAGGATTACGAGCCTACTGCGTACGGACGGGAGGTTACATTTCTTACAATTGAAAGAATTTAACTTTATTTATGATAGAATTTATTAAATCATATAGTATAAATTCATCATAGAATATAAGTCTTACAAACATCTAGATCTATTGAAATTGAATCACTTAATGCGGAATACTTTTAAGAACAATCTCAAATCCCTCAATTACGAACAAGAATAGATTTGATATTATGATCTTGCTCAACTAAATCATCTTATGAGATTGTATGTTTTCTTCCAAATATGGAGGGAAAACTTTAATTTGATTTAACAGAGGGTCTATAGATACTAGTTACACGGATTAGGTTAATCATATGTCATAAACACATAATTAAACTAGTATTAGGTCTCTACCAATAAGCTTATATCAAATGACATAGCACAAGCACTCTTACTTAATTATATCACTTAATTAATTAAGTTCATAAATGGTATACAAATAGCCAATACAATTGCATAATAATATATTGAGCACAAAAGTTAGATTAAATCTAATTGATAGTCCACTAAAGTATGAAGACACTTAGGGGGGTGTATTGGTTATGAAGTTTGTAGGATTTTTTTAGATTTTCAAAGTTTGGGGGTATTCATTTTAGATTTTCAAAAGTTTTCAAAAATCATGAGGTATTCAATACGGATTTTAAAAAGTCATAAAAAATCCTAAGGTATTCA
>CM038117.1:16917850-16945848 GCA_001642375.2 Mentha longifolia
AATACCTACATATTTTTTAAGACTTTTTAAAATCCGTATTGAATACCTTAGGATTTTTTATGACTTTTTAAAATCCGTATTGAATACCTCATGATTTTTGAAAACTTTTGAAAATCTAAAATGAATACCCCCAAACTTTGAAAATCTAAAAAAATCCTACAAACTCCATAACCAATACACCCCCCTAAGTGTCTTCATACTTTAGTGGACTATCAATTAGATTTAATCTAACTTTTGTGCGCAATATATTATTATGCAATTGTATTGGCTATTTGTATACCATTTATGAACTTAATTAATTAAGTGATATAATTAAGTAAGAGTGCTTGTGCTATGTCATTTGATATAAGCTTATTGGTAGAGACCTAATACTAGTTTAATTATGTGTTTATGACATATGATTAACCTAATCCGTGTAACTAGTATCTATAGACCCTCTATTAAATCAAATTAAAGTTTTCCCTCCATATTTGGAAGAAAACATACAATCTCATAAGATGATTTAGTTGAGCAAGATCATAATATCAAATCTATTCTTGTTCGTAATTGAGGGATTTGAGATTGTTCTTAAAAGTATTCCGCATTAAGTGATTCAATTTCAATAGATCTAGATGTTTGTAAGACTTATATTCTATGATGAATTTATACTATATGATTTAATAAATTCTATCATAAATAAAGTTAAATTCTTTCAATTGTAAGAAATGTAACCTCCCGTCCGTACGCAGTAGGCTCGTAATCCACGAGTCCAAGCTTGAGAAAGTAAAAAGTTTCGACTTTAGCGGCAGCACTTCGCCATTTCTTACTTTCGCGCGCCGTCGTTGCTGAAACTTTGCCGGAAATGGATGCTGCTCTCACTTTCGCCTCTCCTTCTCCTTCTCTCTCTAGAAATTCCGTTCCCTCCACTTCTCACAATGCGACTATCAAGTCAATTGCTTCTCTCACCTTCTCCAATTTCGTCTTCCCCAAACAATTGTCTCTCAGAAGGCCGTCGAATTCGCGCCAAAACTGTTCGATCGAAGTTCGAGCCTCGGATGATGGCGCAGACAACGGTAGCGAGGATCAACATGAAGACTTCATCTTCGAAGACGTCCCGCACCTGACATCTTTCCTCCCCGATTTACCAGTAATTTTTCCGATGATAATTTTTCTCAACTTTCATCTTTAACTTGGAAGATATAGTTGTAGGATGCTTAGATAACGTTGCCTTCGATATTTACTTTGAAATTTGGTACGTTTTAGGTTTATACAAATCCGTTGAAGAAAACCCAAGCTTATGCAATTGTCAAGTAAGCCGAAACTTTTATCTCCAACATAACGGCACTAATGAATTTTGAGGTTATTAGAGTATTGAAAGAGTTGTGGCTGTTGTATTGTCATAGGCACACGTTTGTTAGCCCCGAAGACGTGGTGGCGCAGAAGGTGAACTCAGTTCTTACAAGCATCTACTATGTGCAATTTTAAGTGAGTGAGTTCATCGAGATTTAATGAATCAAAACTTTGCATCTTGTCTTCAGGTTGTTGTTCAGAAGGAAAGTTCAAGGGGAGTTCATTTTCGTCGTGCAGGGCCCCGCCAAGAGGTATGTTGTTCCTTAGAGGTGTTGTTTGATTTGATTGTCATTCATTAAAATGCAAAACACCATTGTTCTTAGAGGAAATGTGGTCTTGAGATCATTCTCCTTTTGCTAATCTAGGTATACTTTAAGTCTGAGGAAGTTCGCGCATGTATTGTGACGTGTGGAGGTTTATGTCCTGGAATTAATACGGTGATACGTGAAATAGTTTGTGGTTTGAATAATATGTACGGCGTAGATGAAATCCTTGGAATTCAGGTTAGATTCCTAATCTGCTCCAATGCAACATCATTTTTCTCTTATTATCTTGGATATATACGAGCAATTCGTGATTAATTTCTAACTGCTCTTCTGATTGCTTGGTTGAAAAATCTCTCATTTTTCAGACGCCATCCTTGCATCACTGTTGCCTAGTTTTATTTAATTGTTACTGATGGTTTTCATGATCTTTGTTTTTTGTTCACTAATCTCTGGCATATTGAGGCATCATACCGTACTGAAGGCACTAGGCTAAAAGTCTTGCAAGACTTTATAAGTATCTTAATACTTTTCTATCGATTTATTCGCAATGTTATGGTCAGTTGCTCCAATGAATATGACAAGTCAATCACAATGTTGATATTTTACAGGGAGGATATAGAGGATTCTATTCAAAAAATACTGTCCAATTGACTCCAAAATCAGTCAATGATATTCATAAGCGTGGTGGAACTTTCTTGCAAACTTCGAGAGGAGGTCATGATACCATTAAGATAGTTGACAATATTCAGGATAGGGGAATAAACCAGGTATATTTCACCCTTTCCTGGGTACTATTTTTGTAACTAATTTAAAGGATTTTCATGAGATTTTTGTGTTTTCAGGTTTACATAATTGGGGGGGATGGTACACAAAAAGGTGCTGAAGCAATTTATAAGGTGGTTTTCCAAGTATGGTATAGTGTTCATTTTGTGGTCATTTAAATTTTTCTTATATGATTATCTCCATATCTTTAAGGAAGTGGAAAGACGGGGAATTAAAGTTGCAGTTGCTGGAATTCCCAAGACTATTGATAATGATATTTCTGTAAGTTATGTTAGATTATTCTACCTTGTGAAGCGGTCTTAATATTTCCCTTATTTGAATGATGCCGACTCGTTGATATAATTGTGAGTAAATCTGTGACTTTCATTCTGGGGCATTGATATTCATCTCTTGATATTAAACCAAATCTCTTTAGAAATGACTTGCTATTCATCAATCACGACTCTACAAAGGAAAACCAAGAATCGTGGTTTATTTTGTTGAGAATGATGGTTTGTTTTATATACACATTCAAAGAATCTACTGTATTTGATAATACCCCATAACATATCCAATTTTCTGATATACTGTCGCTTTAATTGTTCTCTGCTATAATGTTTTAAGCTAAAGTGTCATGCGTGCATTTTGAAAAAATGGAGGTGAAGAACTGAATGCTTAAGATAGTTTTGAATTTTCTCAAAGTGTTAATATTTGTATCCCACCAGATCATGGATTTGGTTGCGAATTGATTTTTTGAACTAATTTTCTCTAGTTATTTAATTTCCTCTAAAATGATGTCTTCTCATAAATCTTATGTTACCCTTGCAATTACTACATAGGTGATAGACAAGTCCTTTGGCTTTGATACAGCTGTAGAGGAGGCTCAACGAGCAATAAATGCTGCGCATGTAGAAGTTGAGAGTGTAGAAAATGGAGTTGGAGTTGTGAAACTTATGGGCCGATACAGCGGTAAAAAAGCATTAACATTCTTCTGAAAACTTATGAACAATGTCGCAAAAGTGTCAATGCATACCTGAGATGTTTTGTTTGGGAGGCGTAAGCCTCAAGGCAGTATGTGGCAAGCTTTGGTCTAAAGACAAAACATATTAATAAAGTTATAAATAAGTATAAAACATAGATGACAAACCAGACATTAGATTTAGTAGGCTAGAAGTCTTAAAAATATCATATTAAACCCTAAACCATAAACAATTGACGAGGGAGGAGAAGGGCGGGTCTGCTATGCTTAGCTTTTCTTTCTTTTTTAGTTTGTGTTCAATAACTTTTTACTTTTGTTTGGGCTTTGTTTAATACATCTCATTCAAAGTGTATCATTTCTTTTCGGCACGGTAATTAAGGATAAGGTGTAATGTGTGGAAAAGTGGTAGGGTCCATACTTTTTGAAGAGTTGATTTTTTCCAAAAAGGGAAATGAGACACTTTGAATGGGACGGCTCAAAAAGGGAATGGAAACGCTTTGAATGAGACATAGGATGTATGTAATAGGCTTATAATTGAATAGGTAAGTCAACCGTATTAAAGCCAAAAATTCCTAAAAGAATATGATTTGGATGAGGCGCACACCTCCCAGGGCATAGTGAAACATTATGTAAATCTTGGATATGCCTTGGGAGTTTTGCCCTGAGGCATACACCTTGGCTGGAAAAGGCACACGGAATGCCAGCAGCTACAAGAGCATAAGCCTTGAGGTGATCTGCTGCTACCTTGCCTCGAGGCATGCCAAGGCGCACGCCTCAAATGCCTTTTACAACACCGCTTGTGAATAAGTTTTTGTGTGCCCTTCATGAAGGCTATATCAATTTTTGCAGGATTCATTGCCATGCATGCAACATTGGCAAGCCGTGATGTGGTAAGAGACATCAACTAGCTCTGTTTGCTATTATTATGTTGGGTTAATTGCTGGAAAATGCACCACCTTTTGCCATATTCTTGTTCTGCACACAAGCTTAAAAATTGGCAATTTAAAAAAAAATGCACTACTTTCCAGTCGTTCAGATTTTTCCCTCAATTTTGACATCAAAGTTAATGTGGCAAAATTTTTATCGAGTTGTCAATCAAATGACGTCGTTTTGATTGATTTTAAATTTAAACTAGATAATAAAAAAAGAAGTTAAATGGTTAATGCACCATCTTCCCTGTCTCTCTTTCTCCCTCCCTCCCTCTCACCAGCGACTGAATCTGCAATCAACCAGCTATACACTAACATAACCACCACCTGCCGCCGTCAAACCTCAACAACCATTTCTTTTGTCGACAATAGCCGGTGGCGGCGCCGGCGGCAGTAGTTAGCAGTTTATTTTTAGTGGCTGGTAATGGCAGTGGAACTTTTTAATCTGGGTTTCTTTTACGAAGGGGGGAGTAGATAGGAGAGAAAAAGAGGTCGAGGGATTAGAGAGTGAGAAAGAATGGTATATGAAGGGGACTGGGGGTGTGGTGTGTGTGATTTTTCTTATTTTCTTATTTAATTCTTTAATATCAACATGACGATGTTTCGATTGTCACATCAATTTTAATTTTGGCACATCAACCTCGATCTGGGGGCAATTCAATCAGGAAAAGTTCTAGAAAAACTGAAAGCTGGTGTATTTTTTTGCTAATTCTCAAGTTGGTATGAAGAACCAGAATTTGGCCAAAGTTCATGTATTTTGCGGCAATTAACCCTATTATGTTTGCATTTCATTGTCTTTTTGTTCTTTTTGTTCTTTTTTTTTTTTTTTTTTCCTTATTTCACTATTTAGAGTCACTTGTATATTTCTATTGCATGCTGACAGCTTGGTTATCAAAGTTTCTTCAAGCCTGTCCTTACCTGAACGAATGTACTAAAGTCTATCAACAAGGCAATTAGTATTGGATCCCAAGTTATTTAATTCCCTTATATTATCAGTTTCCTAGTTTAGCTTTCACTGATAAAGGTTAAAGAACTTCATTTTGGACATCTTATTTTCATTTGACATTGGAATACTGATAACAGTTTTGATTTTTCCAAGTTCTTGTCTCAATATTTAAGTTGTCCATTAAGTACTTTTTTGCGATCATAAAGACTTCTGAAACAAATTTAAAGGTGTTCCAGATTTTCTGATATCCTTCTCTATGATTGAGAATTTTATATATCAGGTTATGAGGGTGAATCTGAATCTAGTGCTAGTGTCAAATATCTTGGAAAACTATGATTGTGTTTGAAAAATCTGCTGACAGGTTCTGAATTGTATCAGGACTGTTGCCTGATACCAGAGTCCCCTTTTTATTTGGAAGGACCGGGTGGGCTGTTTGAATTTGTTGAGCAGAGGCTGAAAGAAAATGGACATATCGTGATTGTATTGGCCGAAGGTGCAGGACAGGAATTTGTTTCTCAGAGCTTTCATGCATCTGGTGGCAAAGATGCATCTGGGAATAGGCTACTATTGGATGTTGGCCTCTGGCTAACACAAAAGATTAAGGTATCTTAAAGTAACACGGATTCCTTTGTGTGTTAAAATCTTCCATTGATTCTCTTTATTATTTTTCTATAGTAGGAACTCTACATGTGGATTCTGGTGATTCTATAGTTCAGTTATCTGGCCTTATGTATTCTAAACTCCATATGCGATTATATAAAACTGCATGTTCTTGAGTTTCTTTTTTCATGGTTTTGCTCATATTGGGAATTGGAAATTTCATGCGATTATATAAAACTGCATGTTCTTTAGCTTCTTTTTTCATGGTTTTGCTCATATTGGGAATTGGACATTTCATTCTTTTAGCGTATTTTTCTAAGACATGCCTGTTCTGTTAACAAACATTGGTTACTGTGTCGTCTCTTCCTACAGTTATAAAACATTCGTGTGGCCACATTAGCTTTAGAAGTGTTGTCTGGAATTACTTTGTACGATGTCGTATTGCAGGACTCCGTAGAAGATTTTCTTTGGTATGTCGTGTATCATAGTTCCTATTGAGCTTAGATTTTCGTTTTCTTTCTCAGGATCATTTCACCAATGTTCGAAAGATGGCAATCAATATGAAATATATAGGTAATATTGAACTTTTTCTTTGTTAAATTTAGTACAGCTGCTAACTATTTAGACACTTATCCTGATATTTATCTCTTTTGATTTTTATATTTACCTTGTCTGTTATCCGTTATCATTACCTTATAAGCTTTTAAAATATTGGCAAGCATATTGAATGAAAATGGTAAAAGATAGTCCTCCTTATACATAGCAAGTTTAACTATCGATGCGAGTGTAATTAACTTTGGTAAAGTTTTCCTACATAATTCAGGAAAAATGCATGATCCGTCAAGTTTTGTTATGGCCCTTGAACTTTTAGTGTTCTGAATCGAGCTTCTGAACTTTAAATTTTGTGGCAATGAGCCCTGAAAAAGGACCTTTTAAACAAATTATTATAGCATGCAATTCAAGCATTAATCGTTATGATCGCACCTAATGAGTTTTGCCTTTTCATTTATAACTTGAAATGACACTATTATACACCGTAAAAATTGTTAAGACAGTTCTCAAGAGTTGCAAAGTAAAAGTTAAGAGGGCTCACCACGATAATAATAGAAGTTTCGGACCTTCTGGTGGAATGTAGTAGTTTGGTGGCCAAAAAGGCATTTTGCATATTTTAGAAAATATTAAATCACAGCAGTGTAAGAAAATATGAAGTCAAGTGGTTTAAATTACACTGCTGGGATTTCATTCACTGAAGCCATACAGATTTATTATTACAAGATCTGTAGGTAATATTTCTGCATCCTACGACAGATATGGTCATAAAGTATGACAATATTTCTTCTCTTTAAATGTGTTTTCTAAATGCGATAGACACACATGGACAGGTTAAGGGATGGAGAAAAGCTTTGAGACACCAACTTGATTTTAAGTTTTAATAATTTCTTTTCCACCTCATAACTCTTTATAATCAAGTCAAACAGTGCTATCAGGCCCTTTATTGAACTGTGGTGTTTTATGAAGTATGAAGTTATAGTTGCCTGGGATCCATCTTTTTTTTTCTTTTTTTGTTTCTTTCCGAACTCTGTTTTATCTAATGATTAATGCACTTTTCTGCAGACCCAACATACATGATTCGAGCAATTCCTAGCAATGCATCAGATAACATCTACTGCACACTTCTTGCTCAAAGTGCCATCCATGGAGCAATGGCAGGGTATACTGGCTTCACCGTTGGGCCAGTAAACAGCAGACATGCCTATATTCCAATAAACGTAAGCTATTTTCTAATGCATGATCAGTCAACTTACATATGAAAGATCAGTATGCTCAAATGTGGAAACATGCAAGGTATTCGGAGACATAAATCTTCAATTCCTTTCCTAGCTAAGTGACCAATAGATACACAATTAAGAATATGAAGGAATCTGGTTAGATACATAAATAGCTATTCTGTACGTGATGTAGCTAAAACATATATAGCTTAGAACAATTTGCATGAGCTTAGATATGTTAATTTATGCAATCAATTTTGTGCTTTTGATTTCAGCGAGTTACGGAAACCCCAAACACTGTGAAAGTGACCGACAGAATGTGGGCTCGACTTCTTGCATCTACGAATCAACCTAGTTTTCTCAGTTGTGAGGTTGTGCCGGAAAGATTTGCCAATAAGATTGATGACGACTTTCAAAATTTAAAGATTACTTCTATATAGATAGAGTTGGTCGGTTATGTCTCCCACTGAAGAAGTTGTTTGTTGCCCGTTGTTCATTAAGGGTGCATTACAAGTTAAGGAGGTATAACTGCTTGTTCATCGGAGAAAAAGTGATATAGACCAGAGTTCAGTTGCGTTGTGGTAAATGGTTTACAGTCTACTAAGTAAATTTAGTGATCTATTTTATATATTGATATAGTTGATCGTCTCAAATTTATTCATCCTAAGCCATCTGTATCTCCACAAATCTAGCTCATTTATTATTCGTATAATGATGTAATCGTTCAGCACTGTGTTCACTGGGCTATTTCTATTCGTTGAGTATAAAATATGAAATGAGATAAGTAGAGTTGAATGCAGTGATATTATATTATTATTGTTAGTCTTATTAGTATTAGTATTATCCATTCATAATTCATACATGGTTGAAGTTAGGGATGCAAATGAATCGAATCAAAGTAAATATTCGACTATTCGACTCGTATTTGAAACTTTATTTGACTATTCGTATTCGTATTCGAATATTAAATGTGATTCGAATTCGATTCGAATATGATATTCGAACTATTCAAAACTTTCGAGTATTCGATTGGAATTTTTATAAATAATTTTAAATCATATAATTTGAGTATTCGGTTTGAATTTGATTTGTATTGGCAGTATTCGATTCGAAATTTTAAACTTGCAAAATATTCAATTATTCATGATTAAATTAGGCCTTAAAGAGTATTGGTCTTGGCCTCTTCGGCTCTATATTTAATAATTATAACTAGATTTTATAAGAGGTAAATTAAATTATAATTAAATTATATATATATATTCGATTCGATTTAATATATATATATATATATATATATATATATATATATATATATATTAAATCGAATCGAATATTAGAAGATTTGTAATTGATAACTAATCAAATCAAACAAATATTTGTATTCGAATTCGAATCTAAAAATTTCGAATATGAATATCACAATTCGAATACAAATTGCAAATCGAACCAAAAATATTTGATTTGTTTGCATCCCTAATTAAAGTGGGTCTGACACGCTTGGTGGATTGATAAAAAAAAAATAAAAAAAAAATAAAAAGTCAATCTTTTGTCAATTATAAATTAAAATATTACAAAATAAGTAGTTATTTATGATGAAAATAAATTACAAATTTTTCTTTTGAGGAAAAGATAAAACATATATTAATTGATGGAATCTATAAATTATAATTGACCGAACTTCATCAGACAGATTGTTCACTCCTTTGATAATTGATCTGTAGGCACAAAGTTAAAAGTGATAATACTTAAAAATAACTATTTTCAATAAATAAAAGTTAATTTTAACTCATTATAAGTAAAAAGTCTAATCTTAGTCCTTTATAAGTAAAAGGTATAATTTTAGCCAGATTACACGACCACGCACTACCTTTCACGACCATGTGTCATGGTGTGCGTGGTCGTGTATGGTTGTGTTCGTGATACATGACCTGTCACGACCATGTGCCATGGTTGTGTATGGTCGTGCGTTGATCTTGGACACTGTCACGACCTCGTATGATTGTGATTGTAACATACGACCATGCGTTGTGGTTGTGTATGGTCATGTAATCTGACTAAAATTATACCTTTTACTTACGAAAGACTAAAATTAAACATGTTCCTTACTACGGAGATCGCCTCAAATTAAAACTTAAAAAGCATGAATTCTATTAACTAGCCAAATCACAATATCATCCCTGCGATTAAAGTTTGGCTATCACTTTGAACATGGATATTTGACAAGTTGTTTCTCCAAGCCATAGCTAACCGCTAATCCCTCCAACATACACCCTCCGTCTCGACTAATTATGCATAATTTATCATTTTAGTTCGTCTAACCAATTATACATATTCTTTTTATATACAATATCTCACTACTATTTATTTCTTCTTTAACTTTTTATTTACAAAGATTCACAACTAATTCCACTAACATCACTATCACCTTCAATATCACCTAATATAATATTAATATTTAATGTGAGCTGTTTTCTCCACTAAGACTACTCCCATCGGTGACCATATTGGAGGTCGTAAGGAAAAAGACAAAAGTGAAAATTAAAAAAGAAAATGGATAATGGATATTACTGCACAACCGAGTCGGTACATCAACTTAGGTTGCGACTCCATGCATTCATTCCCATAATGTCAAGTGTCATATTATTATTGGTCCTGAAGATTTTATTTAGATAAATCTTATCATTCTAATATTGTAGATAAATATATATTAGAAAAAAATAAAAATTATACCAGAATTTTAGTTTTAAAATTCTCTATAAATAGAGACCAATATTGTATAGTTTCAAGTACAAAAAAAAAATTCTCTTTTCTCATCTTTTTTCTATTACTTGGTTGTTTATTTGGAGATTATAATTAACTATGTAATTTGCTATTAGTAATTGTAATTTTGTATTTCAATCAAATATTTATAATTTGATTGTTCTATTGTACTTCGTATTATATCTCTTGTAATGTTAATTTTCTTATTCAATTTGAAGCTTTTAAAAATATAATTTAAAAAATTAATATTTTGGCATAATATATGTATATATATACAATATTATAATTTTAAATATAATAAAAGTTAATTATATAAAATTCATAATATCCAAAAATAATATGTAAAATAAATTATAATTATGTTAGGTTGGGGTCATGGATGGGGTGTATAGGTTGTGAAATTGGGTTGGGTTGTGAATTGTATAGGTGGAAGAGAGAGAAATTAATATTTTATCTATAGGTTGGGTTGTGGAAGGTTGTGGATGGGAGTAGTCTAACATCATTATCACTTACTTTTTTTTCTTAAAATTCGTGCCACCATTTTTGATACGTAAATGGCTGGATCGGAGGGAGTATATTGAAGTACTGCATGTTGCGCTAATTTCTGCTTTGCAAGCAAATATTGCTTCACCTTAGATAACACCAATCCCAATTTTTCCATTTTAGTCCATCAAAAGAGTGCCAAGAGGCTGGGCTTCCCAGCGCGCAGTAATTTAAGTGTCGTCTTCTCCATCTCCTGCCATATTTTTGATAATACGTACTTGAAGAAATATTTTAATTATTTTTATAGATATTAAAGAGTCAATATTGATAATCATTAGATCCATTGAACAACTGTACAAAAGTTAAGTTAGTTTGTTACTACCTCCAACTCATATAAGTAGTCTCATTTATTTTTTTAACTTTTCCGGCACGCGTTTCTACCGAAACTAGTACGGGTTTTAAAATATAATTTTGAAGTATTGTTTTTTTTACGGTATCCTATGAGTGTCATAGTATCTAAAAAAACGATACTTCAAAATTATATTTTAAAACTCGTACTAGATTTCGGTAGAAATGCGTGCCGGAAAAATCAAAAAAGTGAATGGAACTACTTTGGTGGGTTGAAGGTAGTATTTTCCTATTTCTTAGTTTTAAAGATTTGCCGTTAATAAAGAGTCCTAGTCTTCAAGAACTCTTCTAGATAAGATTTTTGATTTGTTTCCGTTAGTGACGTGAGTCTATTATCTTCATATAAAGCTATCATTTGTCTGCCGTTTCAATATACATATCCTTCTGCAATCTTATGTCTATTGTCTTCTTTGGCATTTAACAATGGGAATTTAGAAAAATAAAAACAAAAATAGTGAAGAATTCATATCAAATTGTCCGTTGTTTGTTAATAAAAATTATTTTGGTGATGATTTAGCATCTTCAACATCTTCTCTCTTTTCTTTTCTTTTTTTTTCTTTTTTTTCAACTTGCAAAAATAAAATCAAATTGATCCGAAGAGATTACATAAACGAGTTTTGACTGCTTTAAATTTATGAATGTCAAGTTGCGCTGCTATAATATAAATTATTTTTTTAGAATCAATAGTTTGTTAACATAAATCATGTTATTAGAAATTCCCTTTAGAATATAAACAAACTATTAAAAGTGAAAAATTGATTAGAGATTTGTTTTAAATTTGTAATGAATCTTAGAGATATATTTTGATCATACTGGTATCACACACATGTGACGCATGGGTTAAAGTATGTCGTGTATGATTTTAATTTTGTTATATTATGAATAATGATCGTGATTTTTATTTTTTTTTGTGTTGAAGTTCTTATAAAAATTATTATTTATGCACATGGGTACAATATTATTTTTAGAATGATGTCGTAAAAGTATATGTCATATATTTTTAATGTATTTTTTTTTAAAATGTATTTTGAGATTTGATGCAAAGACCAAATCAGAAATAATAGCCCAAGCCTGGTGGGTTAGCCGGTTTAATCGAATGTCTTGTTCATAAAAGATGTGGTTGAAACGAAGCTCATTTTGTGTCTAACATATTGTCACGCGTCTTTAATTAAAAGATGACATATTTTTTGTTAGAAAAATGTAATAATCATAGAAATTGATACATATATACTAAAAAAAATTAATAAAAGTGATATATATTAGGTATAAATTTTATCAAAATAAAACCAAAAAAATACGGATGCAGTTTATTTTTCTAATTGATTAATTCATACAAGCCACTATAACTTTTCCATGCAAAATTTAATTGAAAAAAATATATACATGATATATATATATATATATGTATATAATATAAAATATAAAATTAAATATAAGATAAAAATAAAAATAAAAATAAAAGAATAGTTTATATAAATTAATTAGTGTAATAATATAAATTTTAGATAAATAGAAAATAGAATGTAGAAGACGCCAAATAAACCAGGGATGGAGCCACCTTAGAGTGGTGGGTTAGTTTTGCCCTACCAAGAGCATAAAAACGTAGGGGCATAGAGAGAGTTCTTATTTTGTCCCTCCATTCATCGGGGCCTGGCTCCGCCGCTGACATAAGCACATGAATCGTTATGGTGTTTCGAATCGACAACAAAATATATTATACTTCTTTCGTTCCATTTAAGATGACATATTTCTTGAATATATATGAGTGTAAAATAATAAAAACATATAATTTTAAACGGGGCGGAAGAAGTATATATATTAATTTATACTAATAATTTATATATTTGGAAGGTCTATTTATGTGGTCCCGAACCCGTGCAGGGCCCCAATAACTTTAAGGCACCAAAATAATCAGGTCTATTAAGAATATTTATATAACTAATAATTTTCCCTTCAAAATTCTTGTTCACATCCAGCTCAGTTTACATTGATCGAGTCCTTTTTTCCTCTGTGAGTCTGTCTATTAAGAATTATATATAATTATAATTTTCTCTTAAAAATTCTTGTTCACATCTGGCTCAATTTGCATTTGATTGGGTCCTTTTCTCCCTCTGAATCCGCGGTCAATTTTTGTTGTTGCAAAAATATATTGCATTCTTTTTGGCGGTAACCTAAATTCTTTCTCATCTTGCCTTTTTTTAGCACAATATAAAGGCTTTCATTAAACTCTCCCGTTTACCAAATTCGTTCATTTAATTCTTTTTGGAACGCTTATTAAAAATATGCTTCTTTTTTTTTTTGAAATAAACTTATAATTTACACTCTCAACCTATCCACTTATTTATACAAAATACCGTCGACCACTTTAATTTAAATTCAACATATTGACCATTTAATTATTGAATTAATAATACGTGGGACCTCCACTGTACTCACACTAGAATCACCAAAATTATTAAAACCCTCGTCACCGAAAGCAATACACGAATATAATAGACACATTTTATTAATTTGATAAAGATTTATTTTGCCCCTTTTCTATAATGGGACACACTTGGGTCAACCGGAGGCACCGTGCGGCCTGGCTAAAACAATGACACTTTTATTCATATAGATTGATACTTTTCTATATAAAGATTGACACTTTTAAAAATTATCATTTTATTCGTAAAATAATTATGTTAAAGATTAGTACTTTTATTCATATAGATTGACACTTTTCTATAGAAAGATTGATACTTTGGGCCCGGCCGCACGGTGCCTCCGACTGACACAAGTTTTTGTCTTCTATAATATATTGTATATATCTATTCCCTACTTTTGTTATAATTAGTTGTAATATAAAATAAAATAAAAATCTGATATTTGATCGTCTTGGAAAATGGAAATTCAATTATAAGGAGTCAACTATTTATAATTAATATCAAGTCAACGATTTCAACATAGTCAACATTTTGATTTTTCTTTTTCTCTTGGACTTGACTTGAGAGAAGTTGTACTTGTAGATCTATATCTCTATATCTTATCCTTCCATATAAAACAAATTAGCGGATTACTATCTCTTTTAAATGACAAAAACTTGTGTCAGCCGGAGGCACCGTGCGGCCGGGCCCAAAGTGCCAATCTTTATACAGAAAAGTGTCAATTTATATGAATAAAAGTGTCAACCTTTAACATAATTATTTTACGAATAAAATGACAATTTTTAAAAGTGTCAATCTTTATACAGAAAAGTGTCAATCTATATGAATAAAAATGACATTGTTTTAGCCCGGCTGCACGGTGCCTCCGGCTGACCCAAGTGTGTCCCCTTTTAAATTATATAGTCTAAGAAAATAAAATTTAAGGAAAAGGTAATACTCCCTCCGTCCCCCGTATATATGTGCGAAGAGAAACGGCATACAGTTTAAGATAAAATTGGTGTAAAGTGGAAAAAGTAAGATAAAGTATGGAGAAAGTGATAAAAGTAAGTAGAAAGTGAGAAAAGTAATACTCCCTCCGTCCATGAATTCTTGACCTAAAATTCTGGGCACGGAGTTTAATGTGTTTTGATGATATGTTAATAAATTAAAGTGTTAAAGTGGAATAATTATGGGCACATCTAATATTTGTAATAGTATTAAAGTGTTAAAGTGATAAAGTGTTAAAGTGTATGTGGGGCCTACGTCCCAAAACGGAAATGGTCAAGAAATGGTGGACGGACCGATATAGTAACTGAGTCAAGAAATTATGGACGGAGGAGTAATAAAGTGAGGGTGGATAAGTAATTTTGGTAAGAAAATCTTTCTATTTATGGAATGCACATATATATAAGGGATGTCCTAAATGGGTAATAAGCACACATATATAAGGATGGAGGAAATAGTTCTTTCACTACTGTTCCAGAGGAAATACTGTTGCACTAATTAACAAGAGGAAATGCCCATTTCTACCCACCATAAGATAGTTTTTACAATATATATCACTGGGATAGTTTTTTAACAATACCCAAATTTCAAATGAATGCTCAAAATACACTTATGACACCTTTCTCTTTCCACCTACTTTTTTGTCTCTTTGCAGATTTTGTCTCTCCGCAGATTTTCCTATATTTCCTCTCTTTATCTCTTTCTCCTACCATTCTCCCTATTTTAAAATTTGAAAACTCTCTCTCTCTCTCTCTCTCTCGCTCTCGGTGGCTGCAGCACCTCCGCTCCTCTTTCCGTCGCCGCCGCAGTGCCTCCGCCTCCGCCGTGTCGTCTTCTCCTCAGGAAGAACCCGACGTCCTTGCCTTCAACGCCATCGCCGCCGTAGCACCTCCGCCGCATCGTCTTCTTCGCTGCCATAGCACCTCCGCCGTGTCGTCTTCTTCTTAGGTATCCGCTCCGATTTGCTATGAGATCCAAGGAAGAGAAACCGCAATGCTAGATTTTCGGGCTTTCGTTTAGGCTTCTCCAGGCCCGACACTAATTGTTGGTACGAAATATATTTTCTGTTAATAACAAATTGTACCATCACACTTTGAGTTGGTACAAGCAAACGTGATAAAATGACAAGGTGCCCACGAATGTGCCCACCGGGAGGTGACTAACATATCATTTCTCAATATGAGAAATGATATGCTAGTCACCTCCCGGTGGGCACCTCGTCGTTTTTCGGGTTTGAGTCTAAGTTTGGTTTGAATTTAGGGTTGGACTTTAAGTTTTTTTTGCTTTTTCTTGTTTTTCTATTGTCTTTTGACAAACAGATAGTATGGATTCATAATTTGTAATATATCATAAGTATTCGTAATTTGTTTTTCTGTTGTTTTCAGTAATGCTATTGTGTGGTACGAAATATGCTTTCTATTGATTATATTTTTTTTAAAAATCGTACTTTTACACTTTGAGTTGGTACGATTTTAGGATTTGACTCTAAGTTTGGTTCGAATTCAGTAATATGCAGTTGTTGTTGGTATGAAATTGGTTCATTTTGCTGCACATTATTACAAATTTAGTACCTATTTTTTTAACTTATATTGGTACGAATGTCACATTTCGTACATATTTTCAGTGTATGCTACTATAACTTCTTGGTTTTTAGCTCATGAATTTCAGTTTTGACGAGTGTGGATTTGGGTTTCTAGTTCATAGTTGAGATCTCTCGTTCTCATTTTACTTGAGCATAAATAAGTTTGATGTTACAGTAAGTCAAGTCACTTCAAAACAAGCGTAATTCGTAATATATTTTTGGTAAATGTACAAATTGACTCATATTCGTACCAATAATTTCATATTTACTTATGTAATTCGTACTTTACTACATCTATTTGGCACGAATTGTCTTGTATTCGTACCAATAATCATATATTTTTAAGTAAATATGAATTTCTCACTTGACTTTGGTACGAATTTCACAGTTTGTAATAAATAGATGGTATGGATTTGTACTTTTTGATATATCATAGGTAATCGTAATTCGTAATTCGTTTTTCTGTTGCTTTCTTATAATTTGTAATATATCATAGGTAAATGGTACGAATTGACTCATATTCGTACCAATAATTTTATACTCACTTATGCAATTCGTACTATATTACAGGCAATTGGTACGAATCGTCTCATATTCATACCAATTACTATATAATAACTATGTAAACGTGAAATTCTTATTCGGTTTTGGTACGAATTTCATATTTCGTACCTCGTTGAAAGCGGTAATAGAAAATGTTTAAACAAGCACACCTTGCATATTACACAAAAGGTAACAATTCAAAATTATGGTACGAATTGCACAAATTCGTACCTCCTTAATGTTCGTAAAAAATATAAATTTCGTATTTTCTAACATTTAGAAAAATAAAAAAGAAAGGAAAAAAAATGAAAAAGAAAAAGAAAAAAATATGCAAAGAGACAAAAAAATAGGTGGAGAAAGAGAAATTATCATAAGGGTATATTTGTCTCACCACCTCAAAAATGGGTAGTTTTGTTAAAAAACTATCCTAATACTAAATATTGTAAAAATATCCTATAGTGGAAAGAAAAATCACTGCCTCAATTAACAAAGCAGAGCTTGACGATACATGAAGGGAAGCTGTTTGTTAAAAAAAATACTCGCTCTATTAACAAAAACAGTGTGCAACAATTATTTAAAAGATGTCCATAAAACATCTAACTATTTATCCTTGATGTAACTTTTTACACTACAAAAATATTTATTTAATATTTTACTCCGTATTAAAATTTGTGCCACCAAAAATATTAAATACTGTTTGATGTATATAGTATAATTTAATAAAAGACTCAAAATTTATTCTTTTATTTTTTGTTATATAATTATTCAGGATAGACTGAGTTTATTCATAAGTTCTTTATGTTATCCTTTTTTTTTATTTTTGCGTGATACTATGACGGAAGGAATATATTATAAATGGGATGGAAGGAAGCAATTATTGACATTTTTATCAATACCGTACTAATTAACTCAATCTTAAAATATGAACACTATCCGAAGAAGCAAAAGTTGTAGTAGTAACTTTGATGAGAAGGATATTAGAGACGTGGTTTCATCTCCAACAAAGGAATAAACAAATGTCTTACAATATTACATGCGGAAGGAAATTCAAGGAAATTATTTGCATATTTCTCCACTCAAACTCTTAGAAATTCCTAAATCACCCCGACTTTTTATCGTCAGGTGCAGTGCAGTACACCAACTAAATTTTAATATTCACCAAAGTCAAATAACCATGAGGCCGGGGTAACCGAACGGCGACAACGGCGGCACCTCAAATATCCCTTTCCCCTCTCCCCCATCCCAAACGGCCGTCCAACTTGACGGCGTCAGCGGCACCGCCGCCGTTAACTCACTTTCCGTCTTCACTTCCACAACAACTTCCTCTCTCTTCACCACTTTCCTCTCTCTCTCCTCCTCACACTTGCCCTCCCCATCCCTCTGCCTCTTCCCCGGCTGCGCTTCGACCTCCAGCGGGAAGTTGAGTATGGCCTTGCTCCCTCTCAGCTTGAACGCCGCGCGGTCGTACGCCTTCGCCGCCTCCATCGCGGTGTCGAACGTCCCGAGCCAAACCCTAGTCCCCTTCCGGTTGGGGTCGCGTATCTCCGCCGCGAACTTCCCCCACGGCCGCTGGCGCACGCCTCTGAAGTGCCTCCGGTCGCCGGAATTCTCATCGGATCTGTTCTCAACGACCGCGGATTGAAAGGTACTCTGCTCCCACTCTGCTTTCTTCACCACTTTGGGAATGGCGATGTTGAGCGCAGGCTTCCTCTGTTTCTCCCTCGTCATCTCCGGCTTCGTCTCGAATTCGAAATTAAAATTCGAGAAGGAGCAAGAGGTGTTGTTTGTGAGATCGGAGAGGGTAGAACTGGTAGAGCTCGATGTTCTAGAAATTGAGCAATAGTTTTCAGCAAAAGCATAATCATCGAGAAGGTGTTGGCGAATTATCTCAAGAGCTGAAGTTTCATTGGGAAAAGCCATTTTTTCTTTTTTGTTGGGATTATGGGATATGATAAAAGTTTTTGTGATTGTTTATTTTTGTTGAGTGGAAAATAAGGAGTGAGAATGAGTTTATATAAGGATGCTTATCTTGTGTGTGAGACTGAGTGAAATTGAAAAGTGGATAGAGGAGGCTTCGAAGGGGGTTCGAGGGGGGAGAGAGGAAGGAACGCCCCTAGCCTAGGCTAATGATGGAACGGTATTCAGCAGTGGGGCCCCCACGATCGACTATTTTATTTCGTAGAGAGAGAAGCTATTGAATAATGATTATTATTATTATAGTAAAGAAAGAAGAAGATAGAATTATTTGTCGCTATTATATGGAAATTCGTTCATTTAGTATACGACTCCGTGGCCATATCGTCTACTAACACTGTATCTCATTTCCTCGTTGCTTCTGTGCTCGTGCGTGACGACTTACTTATTTTTACCTTTTGGGGATTTATTCAAACCATAAATAGTTGTGTGATATGCCATTTCAAAAGTTGTCCCTTCCTCTCATGCTATTTGTCCATATTTTCTAATTGAGATGTCATATTTAACTGTTTCTCTTGCTCAATAAGGTAAGAATTATTTTACATTTTCAAATCACTTATCTCATTTTTGGCAGCATTTCCCCTGAGTCCCTGAGAATTAGTAGCATGGGATGAAGATAGTATTATATTTACTTCGTCCATAATATGTTGATATTATTACTGTCTCTCATATGTTGATCATTTCTATTTTATGACATATTTTTGGGCATAAGCTCTACAATAAAAACACTTTATTATTTTAACACTTTAACACAATTAATAATATTAAATGAGCATGAGCCCATAATTTTTTAACAATTTAACACAATTAATAATATTAAATGGGCACAAAATTAAAACATTTTAACACTTCAACTTGTTAACACATAATACTACTTTAAACTCCGTGCTCAGAAAAAAAGTTCAATATATTATGGACAAAGGAGTATAATAGTAGTAATATATTTTTAATAATATTGTATTTTGATATTGAATCTAGATTTTGAGGTATGTTATAATTTTAATGTCTGAGACCTCGTATTTGATAGGTTTTCCCCCACAAAGGGAGTCATGTAAATCATAGAAGAATGAGGTAAGTTATGATATAGGTTTATAGGAACGATTTGAGATTCTTTAAATATATGCCCTACCTATAAGTTAGCTTTGCTACAACATAGTAGACGTCCACGGCGGCACGGCGTTTTTCATGTTTATGAGATATGTGTTTGACCCGAAACACATAATCAACACAATGAGGTAATCATTGGTCAAGACTTGAATTATAAGGGAATATCGAAAAAGAAAAAGAAAAGGATACTCGATCGTAAAAAGGAATAAAGAGATTCTCTACGTAAAATTCAGATGAAAAAAAAAATATGTTTAAGAATAACAAGATAGAAATTAAAGAAAATAAAAGAGCTCACTCACTACCCCGAGTTTAAAAAAAATTAAAAAAAAAAAAAAAAAAACTCACTACCTCGAGTTACAATATGAGAGTATAATAATATTTTAGGATAAAATTTTTATAAAGGAGGAGGTATGTAGCAACCAATAAAACTGAAGAAAATTTAACAAAATACAAAGTGACTTTCCTTGGTTCATTTTATGCCCACCTGCGTGGCAGTCTTTCCTCTTTAGGGGTCGAAATTGGGTTTGAACTTTGATAGCTCGAAAACTTTTGGGTTAGCTTTGTCTGGCCCAAAAATATTAATTTGACCCGGCCTAGACTACCACGTTTGCTATACCTAATTGTGATAATTCATTGATTATGTTTAAAGAGGAATGCTCTTCTACTCATCATGATCATATTTACTGTGTTTATGACTGAATTGACGGTAGTACATTTAATGAAAATTATTATTAATATACCTTATAAAACTAAATCTAAGAAAAAAAAAAAAAAAAATTAAACTCTACAAACAAAAACTAAACCCTATATGAAAAAACATTGACATGATACTACCACATCAATCGTGAGTACATTAAAATTGTGGGGGACCATTTCTTATTCAAATACTTGCTGCAAATTTTGTATTTTTGAACTTTTGCAGGGCTTGTTAGTACTTCATTTCGGCTCATGTTGACTTCGATTAGACGATATTCATAATCATACAGTTGAAAAAATGAGGTTTCTAACATGCACAAATGTAAGAAAAAAAATAAATAAAATTTTGACGATGGTTGCTAAGGGGGTCTCCGGACATATGGACATTGCCCAACGAACATGTTTGGCCAAAATGACAATTTTTTTAACCAATGAGATGGTGATAATTGTCTGATTCTTTTTGGTCCGTCAAATTTTTATCTAGATTTTCATATAGATAGCAATATCTTTTGCATTTTAAATTAAAAAAAAAAAATTACACCAGAATTCTTACTTTTAATTCTTTATAAATCGAAACCAAGCCTGATATACGTTCAGATTCTTTTCTTACTTTTTTTTTTTTTTGCTATACATAATATCCATTGCGCACTTTTTTGCATTTTCTTATGGATCGGGTGATGCTTATTTCTATAATCTCTAAAATTTCGATTCATCCCAAGATTACTATCCCACGTTTGAAAATCTTTCAAATTATAATGAATTTTTGGACCTCGGTTTCAATATGAATTCCAGATTTTCACATTTGTGTTATATTAATCTGTCATTTGCATTACATTCAATTTGTTTTAATCATATTTTAAATAATTAATATATAATAATTAAAAATAATTTATTAATAAATATACTCCCTATGTTCTCCATTTACTGACCCTGTAGACTTTTTAGCTGATTTTGGAGCTTCGTGATGATATGTTTTAAATTGAATTTTTAGAGATTAATTTTTTTTATACGATAGATACTACAACACTCGTAGTACCTTGTAAACAAAACTAAACTCCAAAAATTCGATTTTAAATCCATCATCACAAAGCTTCAAAATTATATAAAAAGTCAACAGGGTCAGTAAATAGAGGACGGAAGGAGTATAATGTTTTGGTTGGATGATTATTGATAAATCATCGAACGTAGAAGTGATTGAGTTTAGAAAAATATTATATAAATGGAAAAGGAGAGAAATTAATTAAATATTTAAAAAGTTAGTTGTTTAGGTAGTTGCTGGTAATCTTAGTTGGTTTCGAGCTAATCTTAGGTCTAATATATAGCTTCTAATGATTGTGCTATGCAATTTTAATTTATCTATTCAGATATTAGTTTGCCGCTTGTTTGAGATTATGAAGTCTAAATTAAAAAAAAATGATTTTACTATTATCTTAATTATCAATTACAACGTTCTTTTTTCTTTTTCAGAATAAAAGTACTGTATGTTGAGACAAGCAAGGGCGATGTGAATACATTTTTAAAGAAAATGTGAGAGGGGAGAGAAGAGAGAAATAATAATTTAAATGAAAGTGTGATGAAATTTTTTTCAGAATCGAATTATCCCGTTGAGACACATCCACAATAATAATATTTTATGCTTGTTTCACATACGTTAATCAGAATAAAGCGACATCATTTATATAATAGTCCACAAGTTGTAATATTTAAATTAAACAAGAATTCTGTTAATTAATTCTATTAAAAAGGTATCAAGTAGGTGAGCGCAAATTGATGATTAAGTGAATTTGACCTGAATTATATGTTCATAACTTGAAAAGGATTACGCCATCCAGTTGTTTCACAAATCAGCTTTTGCTACTCTGATTAAGATTTTGAATAATATTAATAGTTAAAGAAATTACCATGTTGTGGTATTCACGCTCATCTAAAGGTGGTGAGAGATAGTGATTAAATTGTCACTCCACCTCTCGAGAAAAAGACAATCACGTTCATACTTGAGAGGTCGTGAATAGACAAAACATATGAACTCTTTTAACACAATTTACTCAAATTTACAAAACGCTCTAAGTAGCACTCAAATTCGCACACTATCCTATTGGATTTATTATTATTTTTTTATTCATATTTCTTTTTAAGTGTTACATTTCAAAATTAAGTAATAAAATAACTAAATCTTCACCATTTTATCTTTTTATATAATACTTATAAGTTGGCTCTAAAATCCAAAATGGAATAAATAAGCTTATGAATGTAAAACCATATTTTCTTAATATACACTATTTCTGTCCCATTCCATTTGGCTATATATATATATTTTATCATTCATTTTGAATATTCATTGGCCAAATGAAGAGGACGGAAGGAGTATGTGTGTTTTGAATGAAAATGACACTTAGAAAAATGGAGTACCAAATTTCAGTTTCGAAACATGTCTTTTTCCCCTTTAATTATGATTTATTGTTTTCGTATGCCACAATCACATTACCTTCGTCAATAAGATAAGAACACGGCCATCTTAGAAATTTAATTAGGTAAAGAACTAAAGTAGTTTGTAAAAAGAAATTAAAGAAAATTAAAGCAGATGAATACAGGCTATACAGCTATATATAACTAGGTACATACCCCAGATATTAAAAATGAAGTGTATTGAACCATGGGGGGCCACAAAGGCAAACAACAAGTAGCCAACTAGCCATCTTCCCCGTAACTGGACGAGAACAAGGTGACCCCATTCAAATCCAACTTGATCCAACTTAATTATTCAAATCCAACTTGGTACGTACGTAATTTAAATATTAATTATTTGTTGAAAAGTATGGTCCCTTTCTTTCTCCGCCGTTTAATTGTCAAGGCTATTGGTCCGATGGTCTACTCACGTGCCGCCTTGAAAGCTACATCTCACCTGATTCAATTCAATTTTTTCTTAATGATAATTACAATTTCATTAATTTGAGCATAAATGTGAAATTTACCATTAGCAATTGAATTTCATGTACTAAACTTCAAATCCTTGTTATATTGTTTACCACGCAAACACTTGGATGCCCATCATATATGGATACATGATGAGGTAATATTAGAATTATATCATTCATCTAGGGCCAGTCCGACCATGAGGCGATCGAGGCAGCCGCCTCAAGCCATCGGAAAATTAAGACCTCGAAATTCTGTGTACTTCCAAATTATAGATTTTATTAAACGTAAATTTTATTCATAACTTATGAATTCAATTTATTTGTATAGTTTTAGACATTTCCCTAGTCGATATGAGATTAACGGGTTTTGAACTCAACATATAGATTCAATGATCTTTTCCCTCTTACAAATTTTTTAAGGGGTGAATCCACTCAATTCTAAAAATGATATCAAAGCTGGTCCAAAAACAATGATGATTGCGTGTTGTTTGTCCCACATTGACATGAAAATATCCCGAACTCTACATATAGATTGAATGATCTTTTTTTCCTTTTCAAGGGGCGACCTAATGCTGATAAACATTGTGATGTTGATTTTTTTTTAAGTATGATTTAATTTTTTTTTTAATTAGAATTTAATATTTTTAGTCAGATTTAGTTTTTGAGGTACATATTTATAGTAGATTCTTTCATATGTGTAATTGTCATGTCAGTCATAGACACGATAAGTATGCACAGGATAGACAATAAAAACATTCCTCTTGTTCTTGGAATGATTATTCTATTGTAAATTCATTAACTTTATTTCTTAATAAAATTATGCAAATATGTGCAAGCCATTATTATCATATTCTGGGTTTGAACCAGACATTATGAATTACTATGTAAATTGGCCCAACGACTGTTTAGTTGTTCAAAAATATGCTTAATGACAGTTCTAGCCTTAGTGTGCTTCATCTTGAAATACTCGTGGTAATTTGAGCTACTTTATGACCAGCCTCCCACTCTCGAATATGACATTTATATCCACGGTACAGAGTTAAAACTCATTCACCATTAGTGTAACTACTATCACACATCATAAAGAAAAGAGAAGGTGGAGTCCTAAGAATCAACCGAACAAGAAGCCATGGCACAAAACCAAAAACAATCAACTACAATCAAGTTTAAGCCATAGTGGGGTGGACAATCAACTTCACCCCTAGGTTTAATTCTTCAGGCCAGGAGTGTAAGAAGTTACACTCAGGAATCTGCAAGGTTGGTAGTAACAGTTTCTACACATGTAGGTAAAAGTGAGACACTACTCAAACTCGGGCTCGAGAAAGTAACAAGAAAGATATTTAGTCAGAACCAGACCCAACATTTAAGAGCTATGGATGGTATACTCCAGCAACACCAGCACCAATCCCAACAAGCCCCTTCACCACAACCAAGCCATGAGCCGCACCAGCAGCAAATCAAACAACAACAAAATCAGAGAATTTCGCACTTAACCAGAAATCGTATGACAAAAACAAGGGAAATTTAGCTGGTATAGGTCAATTGAAGGGCATACCCATTATTATCTTATTTGATATACTAGTGTATCACTCTTGAGCTTAATGTAGAGGGACTTAGTCGAGAACTAAGAGTAAATACACCAGTAGGAAAATTTACTTCTACCACGCATGTTTGCCCTAACTTAGAATTTGAGCTAGGATCATGTAAGATGATAACTATGAATTTGAACCTTTTATGAATGTGGGACGTAGACATTATTTTAGGAATGAATTAGTTGACAAAGAATCATGCCACAATCCGATGTGATCAAATATAGATATCCTTTCAGCCTCCAAGAGAAGAACATACATGCTTCCATGGGATCGAAAGAAGACAAACGTCCATGATCGGGAAGGAAAAAAAAACTATTTAAGGAAAATCAATTTTTAAATCTAAGTAACTTACGCGTTGGCACTTTTAAACCATTTTCACTACAAATTGCATATTTCAATATGCGGCCATCAACTGTTCACCCTTCTCATCCGGACAATACATAAACAAATCGTTCATTTCTATCATATACTACTAAAACATTTGTTGCAATATCACCTTTCTTTGAACAATATCTAGATTTATGTATGGTTGATACATACATTTGGATGTACCGAGATAACCCTAACAAACCAAAAACTTAAAAATAAAAAGAAAATCTAATTAAGTTTTTTCTATCACAAAGAAACACCTCTAAGTTTCCTTCAAAACACTCACTAATCTTACGTAAAAATATTTCCGCAATCTATCTTCAGAATCCTTCTCAACTACTTGAGATGTGGCTAACATGTATTTGTGTACAATCATGTATTTGTAGTATGACCTCATGTAGTGAAAACCTATTACTCTAATCTTAGTATGATGAGCTATAACATTAGAAAATAACTACTTGTTTCTTAATATAAACATGTTTAGATGATTGTACTCCACCATGAGTCTAAAGTAACTTACACAATCTACTAAAACAACAACAATCCATACAATGAATATCATGAATATTATGCATACAATCACTAGTTTCAAGGTTGTGCAAAAAGATTGTTTAGTTAGGCATATGCTTTATTAAGCTATACCTAATTTCATTTTTCTCTTCAATTAATACAAAAGCCTATTTTCCATAAAAATACTACCTCCATCTCGTTATATTAGAGTTTATTTCCATTTTGGTCCGTCCCATTATATTAGAACTTTTTCTAAAATGATAAAAATAATTGGCTACAATAAGACTTAATGTAATGTGACGATGGTTCTAATAAATAAGCAATATCAAAAAAAAATAAAAAAAATTGCCACATTAAATGGCGTAAGAACAGAGATATAAATTTTACTCTCACATGAGAAATAAAAATTAAAATATTTTTTAATGTCCATGTAAGGGGATGAGACAATGCTTCGTGGGGTAGGGTAGGGTATAGCCTTCCCATTTTTTCGCATGGATCCAAAAGTCTGTGTTGACGTTTTAAAATTCCTACACGTGTTTCAAATGTCATCATTAGTTAGAAGAACAAGAATATTCACACATGCTTTACTACAGTAGAACAAAATTACAAGAGAATTAAAAAAAAAAAAAAAAACCTAATGAGTTTATGCATTCCATCATACCATACAAATTACAAGTCATTACAAACTTCAGTTTTGCATATCCAGGGCATTTTATTTTTTATCTTGCCCATGGCAATATTTATTTTGGTGTTCCTAGTGAATTAAGCTGGAAGATTAAGTTTTTCCATTGCATAAATAATTTTATATCTAACATCTTATTTCCGAGCAATATCTACTTCTAGCACTTAATTTGTGATTAAAAGATGGAAAATACATAATAAGCTATGAAAAAATAAAATGCAATCCATGCCATTAAACATTAAGGCCGAGAACATATATGTACGAAAAAGCAGTTTAACGTTTGTTATGCATGATAAAACATAGCTCTAGCTTATTTCCATGGACTATTTATCTCAAATTTGTACTCTCTAACAAAATGAGAAGCAACTGATATGGACGATAAACAAAAGATAGAGTCGAGAGTCGAGCCATTAATAGCTTTCTTGATATTGACTTTATGGTTTGGAAGGTGTAATTCAATTCTTGAATAATTTCTTAATCCCTTTTTCTGCTTGGAAAATGAGGACGACCTTCCACCTCAATAATATCGGCAAAATCTCTAGTTTCAAACTTTACCCTCTTTAGTTAATTTATTTGTACTAATTCTGTAGTCAACAATTGTAAAACCAATGATCAAATCAGAAAAACTTCACCCTCAATATTTTATTTTCTACACCTTGCTTTCCCACTGATCTAATATAAAATGAAAGAATCTAAAATTGGCTTGAGTTTCTACAGGGCACTTAATAGGTGGAGATAACTATTTAGTCTAAAATCGGGGGTTCTTCTGAAATTTAGTTGATGAGTCTAAGTCCATGTTTGGTTCATATTTTTTTGTGGGAAAAGAAAAACAATTGATTGATTCCATTACATTTTGTTTGGTTTGATTAATAGGTTATCAATTTTCCTTACTTGGGGGTAACCAATCCATTACATTGTTACCCTTCAAAAGGAGGGAAAACAAGGAGAAAATGAACCCCCTCACAAGTGACTCCCTTACTTGACTTAATTCAATTCCCTTTCCATTACCCTATTTGAACCAAATGAGCACTAAAATTTAAACTCCTAAAAACGTTTTACAGAAATACCTACAATTAAGTTTTTTCTTGAGTTCTAGAGCTGAATCGGAATGGTCGGAGGAAGCGATTTCATACATTTACGAAGATATATAGAAGTGATAATAGGCAAATGATAAATGTTAGCTATAAATTTAAAAACATATAAATTATAGCCATTTTTAACTTGATATGGTAAAATATCCTTAATGATTATATGAGATCCTCTATTTACAGTGTACCAAATCGATTTTTATTCATTTTTAATTTTTAATTTCTCAATATTATGATTCAATCTAATTTTACACTTATTAAGTCACGTTCCCATTCCAATTAAATGTTTATTATTTACTTTT